>CM033324.1:67502839-68066145 GCA_019359835.1 Pharus latifolius | reverse complement strand
GTTGAACTCGTCGCCGGCGAAGCCCCTCGCGCTGCCACCTCACGGCCACGTAGCCACTAGCCGTGCGCAGCTGTACCGCCACCGTGGAGCGCTCAAGCCCCACCGTGCCATCTTCTTCCCCGCGCGTGCCTGCTGCTGCTGCTGCTGCCAGGAGCTTTATGCCACTTGGCCACCATCCCGAAGATCTTCGCCATCACCTCCTGACGGAATCCTGATATCCCGCGATTCACCATCTCTGGCAGAACCCCGCCGCGTCCCGAAATGCATCGATGACCGTCCCGGCATCAGAAGAAGATATCCCCGGCGATTGCTGCTGCTCCCGAGAGCCTCACCCACGGCTATATAAACCCCCTCCCTTGCCCAGCATTGCCTCACACCATTCCACAACTTCAAACCGTAGCTTCCTTCACCAGAGAGTAGCTGAGTTCCTCAGCGCCGCTGCGAGGTTCATCTTCCCCGGCGAGCAACCGTTGAAGCTTACGGTGCCAGCCTCGCCCGAAGCTTCCCCCTCCAAACCAACGCCACCAGTAAGCTCCCTACACCTCTCTCTACGTTTCATAGCCGTTAATTGGTCCCCGGCGCACCTCAACGCCGGCAATCACCGGAAAACCGAAAATCCCCTGTTCCCTCAATGCCGAGCGATTCAAGCCAAATTGATCCTCGTGCCTGTAGAGGATATTGATCAGTGAGCTAGGAGGAACAAACCTGCAAGCTTGGATTCGCCAATTTTGCCCCGAGCGCCGGATTTCCATGTTTGAGCCTCGGTAGTTCGCCGGAGCACGCCGCCGTGCTTCTCCAGCCGATCTCTGGCAAAATTGAGTGCACCAATAGCCTTGTGACAACCCCTAGATGCTTCCCGAGCGTTGAATTGAGTTCAAACGCCCTGGAACGAAAACCCCCAAATCAGTGCCTTCGTCTTCGGCCCCGATCGCCGGAGTTCGTTTTCCGGCCAAACCAGCCAATGAGACCTCGTCATTTAGATAGACCTCAACCCCCTGAGCAATTTTGTCTACTAGCCCGACCCCTAAATCGACCTGAATCAAAAGTTATAGACATGCCAAGGTTGCTGTCCAGTGGCTCAGTCCATGTCCAGGCCACCGTGTTTGCTCACCGGATTTGGCCACCCTCCGGCCACTTTCAGCCCTTGAGCCTGTTGAGAGTTTTGTAGCTGATATCAATGCCTAAACCCTAGACAAAGTTGTGCATCAATTGGAGTCCTGAGTCAAAAGTTATCCAATGCCCTAGTTTCCGGCCATGTCTAGCACTATGTCAGTGCATGTCCACCAATGGCATTAGATGATTTAGACTTGTTACATTTGAGCAATTGAAATGCCACTTTGTCCACTAAGCCTTTTGAACCATGCTCTACAACATTCCCTACTATCGCATCTCCAGAAAACAGACCTAGAACCAATTTAGGCCTATGTCAAGCCATGAGCCGAATGTCAGCCTTTCGACATTCAAGTCCTTTTGAGCCCATCTCTTCGACCAATGTCAAGTGACCTTGTCCAAACCCTTACCCCTGCATGCATGATGTATTTACGTATTATTTTCTAGTACTTGTATGCTTATATAGTGTGTATGTGTTGTTTGTATCCGCCATGGAACCAGACGTTGAAGGAACAGAGGAGATCTTCGATGATTCACCTGAGCAGCTAGACCCATCACTGCAAGGCAAGTCTCAAACCCTTGATCATGTCTCGCCTACTATTTTGAAATGAAGTATGTTAACTGTCTTCAAGTATATGCATGCCTTATATTCAAATAAGAACTATATTCAAATAAAGTAATTAGGTATGACTTAAATGATGGTAAAGCCCCTTTTGACATTGAATATCCCTGCACCCTTGTCACCCTCGAATATCATGCTTAGGCTATACTATGCTCAAGATTATATGTTAAATGTTGAATGGTCACATGTGAGAAAAGTATATTCAAAACCCTTTTTGTGAAGGAAAATGTGATTGGAATCGATAGTGAGGATGGTTTGAGTGGATGGTGCTGTGTGCGCACTGGGAATGTGAAAGACTCCTCGCTAGAGATTCATAAGGACTAGAACCTTGTGTTGTGCTTCTATGCGGCATGAAAAACGTACCAACCACTTGCATGTTTATGGGACGGGCGCAACTTAGTAGCTTTCTTTAGTATTAGCTCTTCCCTGCAATGGTTGTCGATCCAGTGTCTTGCAAGAACTGGTGGGCCGCAGAAGGCCATGAGTGATGTGAGTTCAGAAAAATCATGAGAGGAAAAGGTGGAAAGAAGGAAGACGCCCTATGCCAGATTAAGTCATGCGCGACTGTAATCATGAGAGGCTATGTGTCTTGCGAGAACATTGACCCAGACTAGGAAGTAAGGTAGTGGGGAGGACCCACAACGGTACTTGAGACTTGACTGTCTATTTACCGGGCAGGGAATAATTAATGCTAGGACTGTAAACTGTTGTGTCATCTCGGCCTTGTCACATGCGTAAGAGTCGCATGGAGAGGTACCGACTTGAAAGCTGAATGATCGGTGGTTTAAGGTGGTACACCTTTGCAAAGTTTAAAAAATATCGGATACTCTGAGCTCCCAGGTTATGGAGTCTGCGCGCTGTGGATTCTATTCACGTCGATGCAGCACAAGTAGCTTTTGGAAAGTTTTCACAAAATCTGAATAAAGTGGTGACTCATGAAAGACCGCCACACACAACATTTTCTGAGAATTTAGCTTAGGGTTTCAAAAGCATCGCTTTCGAAAATAAAGATCTTTTCTTCAAAACCAAGTGTGAAAATCTATCCTATATACATATACAAAGCCAAAGAGCTATTCTTTGAGAAATTTCCCCCTCATCTATGTATACTTGCATTCTTATTTGGGACTTGTTGAGCACTATGTGGACAATGTGCTCACCCTTGCTTTTACAAACAAATTTAGAAGAAGGATTCGTCGACCCTGAATCTTACGGTCTTGAACCCAATGTAGAACAAGAAGAAGAAACTGAAGACCAAGCTTGATAGAGGGTTATGTACCAAGGTGGAGTCAGATGTGGAGAAGGCCCGTACACTGCTGCTGCAGAAGAAGAAGACTGATGAAGTCCTTTTGCTTATTATTGTTGTTTCATTTTGTGCCGACCTTTGTGTCGAAAACTCCTTAATTTGTATCAACATTTAAATGCGTCATTTTGGCGCTAAGTTATTGTAATGTTGGTCCTTGTGATCAGCACTTGTTTTTAATTACTCGCATTTTTATATAATGCATCTTGTTGTTGTGAGCTGCAATGTACCTTTTCTGAGTGCAACCCACCTGGGCGGTTGCCACCAGATTCCTCAAATGAGGGTCCCACAGAGAAGGTCTGGAACTGATCATTCAAAGCCGCCAAGTCCGAGCGAGCAAGCTCAAGCCCCTGGAGAAGAGTAGCAAACTGATCCATCATCGGCTGATGGAACTGCTGCTGGAACTGTGTGAACCAGGCGGGGGCTTGGCTAGACTGAGCTGCCTGCTGTGCCTGAGGAGGAGGAGGAGGCATAGGCTGAGCCGGCTGCTGCTGCTGATGCTGTGCTCCATGGCCCCGAGCCAAGACGCGCGGGTTGACACTGAACGGCTTATAGCCGAGATGTCTGATGTCGCAAGAACCGCGAGGAAACTTTGTCTTCTGGAGCAGCAAGGACACGATAAACGGAGCATAGTAGAGATTCGGCAGAGTGGTCACCGAGACATCCTCAATTGTCTTCAATATAAAAGAGACAATGTTGATCCGATGACTCTTGAGGATGTGGTCGATGAAGTTCCAGTAGTAATCCCGGATCGCTTCTCGGTTTCCACTCTTTGGATGGATCGTGGCTCATACGATCTTGTTGACTACAGCAGGTAGGACTTTGAGACCTGTAACTGTGCCAGGTACAATCCACTGTCCACCTCCCGGCTGCTCATAAAACTGGAGCCAGTCGTCCTCATGGAGGTAATCCTCATCCTCCATATCGATCCCCTCCTTCATCTCCTCATAGTTTAACTTGTTTGCCGCAGCAAACTCCTCAAAGGTGGCCTCGTAACGCCTGGAACCTGTCATCCACATGATTTGCTGGTCCGCCCATCTGATCTCAACTATAGCGTAGAACTGTCTGATGGCAGTGGCGTTCCATGGGCACTTGTGCTCCACAAAGTCATACAGCCCTATATCTTTGAAGATCTGCACTAAGGGAGCCATGATGGGCTGATTCACAACATAAGCCCATTCGATCCATTTGTGTTCGAAGATATTCTTGTGGATCAAATGACCGTAGAAGGCATCCTGCTGTGTCATCGTGTGGAAATGAGGAGTAGAGGCGTCATTCTCGTGATTGTAGGCGTAGATGGTCCTAGCCTTTGTATAGTCACTTGAAGTCCAATTCCTCTTCGGGCCTTGATAAGCGTGGACGTTTATTTCATCGTCCTCGCTCTCGATGTCCATGCCCCTATGAGATGATCCACCACGATGAGATGACTGTTCTGTTTCTGAATCTCCGGCCGAGGGCACCCAATCGTCATCGTGACTGTCGCTGCTACTCGAGGGTAGAGCCCTTTTTGGGCGCTTTGCCAATTTCTTTTTATTTGTCCGGACGGAGACATTTCCTTGAGGACCACGACCACTAGAAGATTTGCAAGAGATAAAGAAGATTAGATACTCAGAGGTAAGAGAGAATGAATTGATAAGATAACAGATTAGCAAACTCTGTCTCTGTTGTTGCAGTCGGTCAGACCGAAAATGGGGCGGTCAAACCGGCGCAACCGTAGAGTTAGGGTTTGGCATGATTTCTGGGATTTAGGGAAATTAAGATGCAATGTGGACAAATATATGAGAGAGAATACTCATTGCATCAGGGGGATGAATCAATTTCAGGATAACGAAAGAATTTAAACAAGATTCACCACATTATCCCTAAACCTCAAGATGAACAGGAGACTAATTCGATAATGAAGAAGAATCCGAGAAATGTACCTAGAAGACATGGTTTGGAGGAGATCTTGAACCACGGTTCGTCCGAGCTTTGCGAGAGTTTGACCAGAGAGGAACAATCCAAAGATTTGAGGCGCACGTGAAAGAGACAGGAGAGGGGAAGAAAGTGAAAAAGGACAAGAGATTCGGGTTAAAAAGTTTCTGGTCATGAAAATTCGGTCAGACCATAGAGAAGATACCGGTCAGACCGCTGGAAGCAGAAATTTAAGATGCTCTCTGGAGATGCATTCAGTCAGACCGCAATTAGTTCGGTCAGACCGCTGGAAGGACTAAAATTCTTGGAGGATTTTGATTGATTTGAAGCTCAAGAGATTTGGATAGGGAGATATATAAATATAAGATGATTATAAGTAAGATATAGGCAATATCACCAAAGGGGAAGTATTTATCTTACAACTTAACATATTTTTGGTTCATTTCACTCAATTGCCGATAAAGGAGCCTAAAAAGCTCTAAAAGAGGAAGTTCAAGCAATCAAGTGAAACTTTAAGCACAATCAATATGAGTTCAACATTTCAAGCCACATTTGATATATCAATGACGTTAAGATCATTTCGAAGTTTGCAAAAACGACTTTCATCTAAGGGCTTAGTGAATATATCCGCTAATTGATCTTCGGTTCTCACATTATCCACCACCACATCACCTTTGCTAACATGATCTCTAAGGAAGTGGTGTCAGATATCTATATGCTTGGTCCGAGAGTGTTGAACTGGATTTGTGGCTATTTTCACCGCACTCTCATTATCACACAAAAGAGGCACTTTTTCAAATTTTATTCCATAATCCAACAATGTTTGCCTCATCCAAAGTAATTGTGCACAACAACTACCCGCGGAAACATATTCCGCTTTGGCGGTTGATAAGGCTACCGAGTTTTGTTTCTTAGAGGACTAAGATACTAAAGATCTTCCTAACAGTTGACAACTGCCAGAGATGCTTTTTCTATCCACTTTACATCCCGCATAATCGGAGTCAGAATATCCAATTAATTCGAATTTTGCACCTTTAGGATACCACAACCCTATGCTAGATGAATATTTTAGATACCTCAAAATGCGCTTAACGGCTATTAAATGACTTTCTTTAGGAAAGGTTTGAAATCTTGCACACATGCAAACACTAAACATAATATCGGGCCTAGAAGCAGTAAGATATAATAAACTACCAATCATAGATCTATAAAGCTTTGAGTCTACCGGTTTACCTCCTTCGTCAGAGACAAGGTGACCGTTTGTGGCCATTGGTGTCTTGATTGGCTTTGCTTCTTCAAGTCCGAACTTCTTGAGTAAGTCCTTCACATATTTGCTTTGACTGATGAAAGTTCCTTCTTTTAGTTGTTTAACTTGTAGTCCGAGGAAGAAACTTAGTTCACCTATCAAAGACATCTCAAATTCCCTGGACATCATATTACCAAATTCCTCGCAAAAATCTTGGTTAGTAGATCCAAATATGATGTCATCAACATAAATTTGACATACAAAGAAATCATTTCCAATTTTCTTAGTAAACAATGTAGTATCAACTTTCCCAATTTTAAAGCCTTTTGAAATTAAGAAGTCTCTAAGTCTTTCATACCAAGCACGAGGTGCTTGTTTAAGACCGTAAAGAGCCTTGGAGAGTTTATACACATGATTTGGCTTTGTAGGATCTTCAAATCCGGGAGGTTGTTTAACAAATACTAACTCATTAATTTTTCCATTTAAAAATGCACTTTTGACATCCATTTGATATAGTCTAATATTATGAGATGAAGCAAAAGCAAGCAAGATTCTAATAGCCTCAAGTCTAGCTACGGGAGCAAATGTTTCACCGAAGTCCAAACCTTCAACTTGAGTGTATCCTTGAGCCACCAATCTTGCCTTGTTTCTTACTACCACTCCGTTTGCATCTTGTTTATTCTTGAAAATCCATTTGGTTCCAATGACATTATGCTCATCCGGATTTGGTTCTTCTACTAATTCCCAAACATTGTTGCGGGTGAAGTTGTTTAATTCTTCGTGCATAGCATTCACCCAATCTGGATCTTTTAATGCTTCATCTACAAGTGTAGGCTCAAAAGAGGAGACAAAAGAGTAATTTTCACAAAATGAAGCAAGACGAGAACGAGTTTGGACACCCTTACGCAAGTCACCAACAATTTGATCGACGGGGTGATCTTTGGAAATTGAGTGATGAATTTTTGGATGATCAACCGGAATTTGTGGGATAGAGGTAGAAGGTTCTTCCGGTTGTTGTTGAGAGGAGTCTTCCACATTGACCACTTCAACTATTTGATCTTCATGTTGATGAGTTGATGAAAAGGGGATAGCTTGAGTGGATGGATCTTCATCTTGATCACTATCTTCTTTCGGCTTGATATCCCCAATGGTCATGTTCTTCATTGCCACTCTCAACCCTTCATTACCTACATCATCCAAATTGTCTTGCTCCTCTTGAGAGCCGTTAGTCTCATCAAATTCAACATCATGTGTCTGCTCAACCAAACCGGAGTTTTGGTTGTAGACACGATATGCTTTGCTATTTGATGAGTATCCTAATAGAAATCCTACATCACATTTACTTTGAAATTTAGATAAGCGTGTACCTTTCCGCAAGATATAGCACTTATATCCAAATACTCGGAAGTAGGAAATGTTTGGCTTCCTTCCAATGAGAAGCTCATAAGGAGTTTTCTTTAGTAGTCGATGACAATAAAGACGATTTGATGCATGGCACGCGGTGTTGATTGCTTCGGCCCAAAAGGTGTCCGAAACATTGTACTCCGAAAGCATAGACCTTGCCATGTCTATCAATGTCCGGTTCTTTCGTTCGACTACTCCATTTTGCTCCGGTGTATACTTGGCCGAAAACTCATGTTTGATACCTTTATCATCACACCAATTTTCAACCTTGGTATTCTTGAATTCGGAGCCATTGTCACTTCTCACTTTCTTGATCTTGAAGCTAAATTCATTTTCGGCCCTTTGAGCAAAGCTTTTGAACGTGTTAAACACAATTGACTTATCATGTAAAAAGAATATCCATGTATATCTAGAAAAATCATCTACAACGACAAGACAATAACTATTGCCACCAATGCTCACAAAAGTAGTTGGTCCAAATAAATCCATATGCACTAATTCAAGTGGACTAGAAGTTGACATTGTGCTTTTAGTTGGATGTGAGTTTGCAACTTGTTTTCCGGCTTGGCAAGCACTACATAATTTATCTTTTTCAAACTTTACATCTTTTAATCCAACTACTAAATCATGTTTAACTAGTCTATTTAGTTGTTTCATTCCAGCATGCCCAAGCCTTCTATGCCATAGCCAACTTTTAGAAGATTTAGTAAACAAGCATGTACCAAGATTAGCATCATTTGAATTGAAATCAACTAAATAGAGGTTGCCATGTCTAAAACCTTTGAAAATCAACCTATTATCATCAATACTAGTGATAATCACTTCTTTTGGATAAAATGCACATATAAATCCAAGATCACAAAGTTGAGCTACGGATAAGAGGTTGAAATTTAGAGATTCAACAAGCAATACATTAGATATAGAGAGGTCGTTTGAGATGGCAATTTTACCTAAACTTTTACCTTTCCTTTGCTATTGTCTCCAAACATGCTCTTGTCATATTCCGCACCTTCGTTATTTAGAGAGGAGAACATGTTGTGATTACCGGTCATATGTTGAGTGCATCCACTATCGAGCACCCAATGTTGTCCTCCGGTTTTGTAATTTACCTACAAAACAAAGTTAGGTCCTTTTAGGTACCCAAATCTTTTTGGGTCCTTGGAGGTTAGTTACCAAGGATTTTGGGACCCAAATGGCTTTCTTTTTGGCACCAATGATCGGGGTTCCAACAAATTTGGCTTTAACATGGCCATTGTTCATTTTCTTTAAAACATAGCAAGAATTGAATACAAGAGATGAATTACTTTTGCTAGCATGGCAATTCTTTTCAATGTGACCTAAACTTTTACATTTGTTGCAATATCCCTTTTCTTTTACAAATACAGTTTTAGATGGGACAAAAGCATGTTTTCCGTTTTTAGGAATGTACCCTAGTCCTTCTTTTCTTAAGGAAAACCTTTGACTATCTAGAAGATGTCTTAATTTTGATTCTCCTACATAGTATTTAGCTAGATCATTGGTTAGTTTTTCAATTTTGTCCTTAAGTTCATTGTTCTCAAGACTAAGCACATTATCATCAATTTTAGGTCTAGAAGGAAATTCAATTAAATCTTCACAAGATGTAGATATGCTAGAAGTAGACATCAGGGGCAAGTCATTCAAAATATTGCAAGTGATGCCTATTTCATTACCCGTTTTGTTGGCTTTATGAGTAAGTAGTGAGTCATGAGCTTCCTTAAGAATCTCATGAGTTTCCTTGAGACCCTCATGAGATGTGTTTAGCTCCTCATAGGAATTTTGAAGAGTTTTGTATCTCTTCTTCAATTCCTTGAATTTTTCTTTCTCTTTACTCATATAGTCATCAAAACCGGTGATCATCTCAACTAGGTCATCATAAGTGTATTCATCTTCGTCACATGATACCTTCGATTCTCCTTTAGCCATGAGGCAATGAGGAGTGGAGAATAGAGATGGAGCTTCTTTGATAGCTACCCCGCCGAGTCGTTTGGGTGATGCTTCATCTTCATCATCGGAATCGAAACTTGAAGCATCCGAATCCCATTCAATGAAGCAAGCTTGTCCATCCTTCTTCTTCTTATAATATTTCTTGAAAACCTTCTTCTTGCTTTCTCCTTCTTTTTCGTACTTCTTCTTCTTCATTGATTTTTCTTCTTCTTTGTTTTTGCATTGTGTGGAGATGTGACCCTTTTCACCGCAATCAAAGCATCTTCTCTCTTCAAATGGGTTCCTCTTGGATGATTGTCCTTTCTTGAAGGACTTTCCTTGATATCTCTTCTTCATGAACCGCTTGAACCTTCTCACAAAGAGAGCCATTTCCTCATCGTTGTCTCTCTCATCACTTTCTTCTTCATTGTCTTCCCTTTTGGAAGCTTGCGCTTTTAGTGCTATGTTCTTCTTCTTGGAGTCGGAAGCCTCATCTTTCACTTCTTCTTGAGATTTCTTGAATATGTCATGAGTGAGAATCTCACTTAAGACTTCCAACGGAGTCACACTCTTCAAGTTTGAACGCACAAGTAAGGTTACAATTGTGTCATATTTTGAAGGTAAAGCTCTAAGAAACTTATGACAAAATTCCACATTTGTGACATCCATACCAAGCCATTTTTACTCATTTACAATGTTATTTAAACGGTTAAACATCTCCGATACATCTTCATTGGGCAACATAGCAAACTTTTCAAATTGGCCCTTATGGATAAATAATTTAGCATCCTTGACCATCGAGGTTCCTTCATGAATATCCATAAGATTTCTCCAAATATCATGGGCCGTTTCAAGTTTACAAATTCTATTAAATTCACTTAGATTTAGAGTACTATAAAGAACATTCATGGCTTGAGCATTAACTAAGGCATTATCTCTATCTAGGTTGGTCATATCATCATCATCAAGAATTGCAAAACCCTCATCCACCACTTTCCAAATCTTTCCACCCATGGCTTTAAGATAAACCATCATTCTAGTTTTCCAATAAGTATAGTTAGATCCATCAAAGAGTGGTGGTTTGCCAATATTGATCTGACCCTCACTAGCCATCTTTATCCTACTCCGGGATGGTTAAATCCACTAAAAAGGAATCCTAGCTCTGATAACAATTGAAAGGGATCTAGGATATCGACTAGAGGGGGGTGAATAGGCGATTTTAATAATTTAGCAATTAATCAAACAATTTATAGATAATGAGAGCAAATAAATAACACAATATGAACAAAGCACAATTCCAACACAAGGATATATCCCGTGGTCTCGGTGATTTGCCGATCACCCCTAATCCACGTTGAGGCAAACTCAAATCTCTAACCGCTCCTCTATCTAGTCAACCTTCTCTCGAGAAGTGACCTAGATCTTGAGCCGGATTAGTGTGATGAGTTATCCAAACCTCGATTTCACTAAGGATGCACTTTACCGTTCCGGCAAGGTGTGCTCAACCCTTTCACACGACGTTTTGAGGCTTCTTCACAATCTTCCTTGAAGAGCTCTCAAAAACCTTTCTCCTAGCCGCCTAGGAGCCAGCAAACTCCAAGAGTAACAAGCCGGTGATGATCACTTAGCCTTCTTCTAGTGCCACGAGGTTGTTTTAATGATCTAGATGCAATGCACTAGAAGATCTCAAATGCACACTCTCACAAATTCGAGAATTTGAACCCTAGAGTGTATGAAATGTGCTAAAGCTCTCAAGGATGATGACAATGCTCAAATTATGCCAAGAGTCCTGAACAGGGCCGTGCATGGGAGTATATATACCCCCCACAATAAATATAGCCGTTACAGGCTGTTGGGAGAAAAAAACTCACTTGTCGGTCAGACCGCAGGTATAAGCTCGGTCAGACCGCCGCGATTGCAACGGCATTAAACAGGCGCAATAAATGCTCAACTGCCCTTGTCAGGCACACACGCGGTCAGACCGGAGCCTATTTCGGTCAGACCATGAAGCTGTCCAGAGACAACATAGTTTCTGGACACCTCATACGGTCAGGCCGAAAAATACGGACAGACCGGCTATACGGTCAGACAGTAGTACAAAAACACGGTCAAACCGGTCTAATAAAACGGTCAGACCGTCAAAGCTCAAAAACAACAGAAGGATAGGTCATGAAGTTCCAGGAGACTGACCTAGGTTTTAACTACGGACAGACCAACCTTAAAAAGGTATATACAATGCTAATACATAATGTCGGTCAGTCCGAGATCCTATTCGGTCAGTCCGTGAATTCGGTCAGACCGGGTCAACATACGGTCAGACCGACTGAGACAGTGCTGAGCAGTATTGAGCTGAAACAAGCATTTCTCAAGGTATGTGATCTTCTGGTATGTAATGCAAGTTGATTTTATGATTTGTGGCACATAGATGAAGTATTTTGTGATACACCACATGCTCCTCTTAATAGTACGGCAATTATCCTAAAATCCGGTCAAAATTCTTCTCTAAACACCTTAGACCGGTAAAAATGGAAAAGGCCTTATTTCATACCTTTGCCCTTTTGATCAATGCCCTTTCTTCATTATGAGGCTCTTTCTTCGCCTTTCATTAACCTGTCTTTTAAGTTTCTTCTTAACACAACTAGGCAGGTAACGTTAGTATAGCATTTGTAGTTGTCATTAAATACTAAAACACTCTTTAAGGGCCTAGAAGCTACAACTGCGCCCCCAGCTCGGGGCATGAGGCCCGATCTCGTGCGAACCTGGACACATCAAAGACGGCCTCGACCCCACCCAGCGCATTCACGCCTTCACCTCGGAAGAAAGTCGCCATCACCTCGCCCTTGCCTTTGAAGGTACGCGCTCAGTCCCCGGTGAAAGGCAAGGGCAAAGGCAAGGGAAAGGGCCACTGGGACAGCTGGAGAGGTTCAGGAACGGGTTCCCACTCATGTCGGAGGCAGCTTTGCGCAAATTGGATCGATCAACCAGAGACCTCCATGAGTGGTACCTACACCGAGCTCGGCGCAATCTGAACTTCTTAGTTCCCTACAGGCCTGGGCAATTCCACCGTGAGCCCGGGAGTATATCCGTGGCACACGAGGATCTGTTCAACCTCTACAACTGGCGGGAGCTCGATATGTCCATCATACAGACTGGAGTCCTATGAGTTTGCTGATGCTATGTATTGCTGTTTTCTAACTCTGTTTGCTAACTCTGCATTGTTGTAGTTCATTTGAAATGTAGTAACTTTCTGTGCAATACTAATGTCGTCATTTGCATGCAGGTGGATGTATAGGCTAGCATCGGAGGCTGTGTGTGACAAGGTGGGTTTCCTTGACCCAGAGAAAATAAGCCTCACGATGCTAGAGCATGACGCCGCTCACGCTGAGCAGTACATATCCAAGGCACTGATGGCGCAGCAGGACAGGGAGTTCATTCTGGTGCCGTACTACCAAAGGTTAGTGCATTTCGTACTAATTTAACTCAATCTTGTATGTTACACCTGAGATATACTTTGAGTTAGCGGTCCTCTTTTACGTACAATGCAGGGGCCACTGGATCCTTATCGTGATCTGTCCGCCGAGGAACGAGGTGTACTACCTCGATTCGATGCGTGACAGATTATCGATCGAATATGTGGTCAAGGAGAATATGGAGGCGTAAGTAACTTATATGTTTGATTTAAATTTTGACCTCACTAGCTAATGATAATACATTAACCGACAATACTAACTGAAATGCAGGGCTTTTGATAAATATGTGTCTGCTGGAGGGAGGCATGCTGCACCGCAGGACTCCCTACTAGTTTGGAAAGAATATGAGGTACTCACGAAACTTTTTGTTTATGCTTAATTAGTTTATGGAAACAATAGCTAACATGTCTTCGCATATGCAATTATCTTAGTGCCATCAGCAGCCGCAATCATGGGAATGCGGGTTTTGTGTGCTGCGCTACATGTACGACCTAGTGCAGACAAACTTTGCCCAATTCCCCCAGGTAAGTATTGATAGCTAACTCAAATTTGAAAATTGGGTGTCACGTTCTAAATTAGGAAGTTAGTTACTCAGTATTCACACATGCTGGCAGATCGCCGTGTCGAAAGACCAATACGAAAATGCAAAGATTAAAGATCTTCGACAAATCTGGGCTCAATATGTCATGGAGGAAGTTGCGCCCAACCATCCGCCATGACAATTTTCTCTTTTTCGTGTACTCTGTGCATAGACTGTTTATATACATGTGAATAAATATATATGTGAATAAATGTCCACATTGGATTGCAATTTGTATTTGTCCATATATATGTGAATAAATGTGAATAACTGCCTAATGTGTCAATCTGTTCTGTGAATTTACCCTTCTTTGCATCTATACTGTATTGTGTATCCAATCTATACTGTATTACATCTGTACTGTATATGTGAATGTACTGTATTGTGAATGTAAATAACATACCGTATATGTGAATGTTCTATCGGTAAATTCACTCACAACTGAGAGACTACTACCACTTTTCTATCGGTAAACTCATCCACAACCGAGAGACTACTGTCGTTTTTTCTATCGGTACACTCCAAATTAATCGTGAGAAGAGTGTGACATTTCCTGCCTATGAACTCACACACAACCGAGAGACTACTACCGCTTTTTCTATCGGTAAACTCATCTACAACCGAGAGACTACTGTTGTTTTACTTTCGGTAAACTCGACATTAACCATTAGAAGAGTGTGACTTTTCATGCCCGTGAACTCATCCACAACCGAGAGACTACTGTCATTTTTTCTATCGGTACACTAGAAATTAACCGTTAGAATAGTGTGATTTTTCCTGCCGGTGAACTCATACACAACCGAGAGAGTACAATAGTTTTTTCTATCGGTAAACTCATTTTCAACCGAGAGTACTAAGCTTTCTTCTGTCGGTAAACTTGTAATTAACCGTTAGAATAGTGGTACACTCCCTGCCGCTAAACGTCAGACTACGACGGGTTTTCTATCGGTACACTCCTAATATACCAATAGAATAGTGAAGTTCTTCTATCGGTTATTTACCGATAGAAAATGTTCTGTCTTGTTCTATCGTGTCTATCTCTATCGATACAAAAATCGATAGTACAAGAGTATTTTTTACCGATAGAAGAAAGCTTTTCTGTACTAGTGCTCCTCCCACCGTTGCCGCCGGCCTCTCTCGCAAACATTCAGGCTTCACGGTTTAGATCTGTTTTCTTTTCAATTTATAAATAAAAATAGCACCCCTTTTCTGTGGACTTTCTTCTGTTGATGTCTTCTGTCTCTTCGGATCTTACGATGCCTTCATCTGACGTTATGGCTTCTCCAGTTTCTTCAGGGGGCTTCTCCATGCCTCTCTGTGATGTGAAACTGAAAAGCACCACTAACTATCGAGAGTGGTCTATCGTCAAGACCTCTCTCCTTGACGGTTTTGGCCTGCGTGGACATGTGGACGGCACACGATGGAAGCCACTCACCAGTGATCCTCCTTTGTCCACTTGGCTGCGTGATGAAGCCAGGGTCAAGTATGTCATTATGTAGAGCACTTCGTCGGACATTCGGTTGAGCATCGATTCTCTCTCCACCTGTTAGGACATATGGGATTTTCTTGCCACTCGCTACCAGCAGGCGAGTCATGCACTTCATTGGTCTCTCTGCCAATAGCTTTCTACCTCTTAGCAGGGCGATCAGACTGTGGAGGAGTTCTACAGTCAGCTCTGCAAGATTTGGCGTCAGTTGGATTCTATGGCACCCACCGATGCAGGGCCTCTCACCCTCCGGTATAGGGAGGAGGTGCGTGTCTTTCACTTTATGATGCATCTCTGTTCAGAGTTTGAGATGGTTTGATCTCAGCTTCTGAATCGTGAGACCTTCTACACTTTGGAGGAGACTGTCCGGGCACACGTTGCTGCGGAGACTCGACTGCATTCTTCGGTGTCTCAGTTCTCGCCAACACTGTCGACGATTTGGACTCGGGGTCCTCAGCCGAACTTATGCAAAATTTGTAATTGTGAGACCTTTCAAGATGACCCTCCGGGAAGGTATGTAGAACAATGGTGAACAGGAGCACAGAGAGATTTATACAGGTTCGGGCCCTCGATGGTGGGAGTAAAAACCCTACGTCCTGTTAGGATTTCTCTATATGTGATAAAACTTTACAAACTAGCGGGGAGAAACCTTCACAAGCGAAAGTTTTCCCTATGTAAATGTATAAAAAGAAGCAATAGGAGACTTGTAAGTATTTTCTAATCTAAGCCGTAGGCTTGGTTGTTTGAGTGGTCGAGATATCTTGTATCTCACTTGTATCAGGGGTCTTGTTCTTCCAAATCTCTTGGATCCCCGTTTGATGTACTTTGCCACCTTTTTATATTGGTCGAAAGGGTGCCATATGAAGAAAACTGCATCAAACGGTTGGGTGCGGTTCCTGAAGAACCGCTATTAACTTCCACGGGGGTTATTAACACGTTTTAATCATGAATAACCGCATATATTAACCTCTGACGGTTGGTCTTCAACGTGGAGGAATCTTCGGGATGCTTGGAATATCCTGATATAAGGATAACTGAATAAACTTCAAGCATCCTGGTCGAGAATGTCCTGACCGCGGAATGTGGGCTGATCGCGCAACATCCCGGATATCCAGTCCGCGTATAGCATACGAACTTCTGACCGCACAAGGCTGTCATCCTGATCGCACGAAACCTGCGACCTGATCGCGTAAAGCTTGCGACCTCATGGTGATGCCCCTCAGAATAGCTTGAGTTCGCATCGCCAGATACATGTCTGGTTCGAACCTGTCTTGAACCAAAAGTTTATTAGAAGTGACCCGGGTGTTAATCCTCGTCAGCTAGCCCCCAAATTCGAAGAAAACGAAGAGACGTGTTTATTTCGAATTTAAAAAACCATGCATTGAACTTTTAACCCGGCTCTTCAATTTTTCCCACTTAGTGGTGCACTAAGTGAAAACGGTTGGTTTTCCAAGACGGGTTCTGATATTATGTGACGGGTAATGATAGCGCCGTAGAACTGTTTTTATCTCGAGGTAAAATTGTAAATGTTTTGACGAAACCCGAGGCGCCTGGAATACAAACCGTCATCTAGGCGGCTATAAATACCAGGCTCCTGGATTTGTAAAACTCCACAATTTCCCTCCACGCCTAAGTTCTTTTCTCGTTATCCTGCCTCCTTCCTTTTCACATACTCCTCCCAATGGCAGATCACGATATCATCGAGATTGAGAGTGATGAAGGGGAAATTGTCGAACAAAGGCCTCAAACGATTGAAGTCCTGTCTTCCTTAAGGAAGAAACCCAAGGTTGACGAAGGATCTTCCAGTGGAACAAAGGTGAAGAATGTAGCAAGTTTCTTTCTTCCTTCAGTTCCTTTGACCCTTCCCGTTCATGCCTCTCGGCAAGTTAGGCCTTTATCCTTAGAGAAAGATCCCATCACATCCAATTCTCCCATTCTTTTGGGTGATCAACATCCTGGTCGGCAAGCGATGACTATCCCTCGATCAGATGATTGCCATATTGGGTTGGCGAAGCAATCTTCTGATGGGAAGGTTGCTCTTCCACCATATGATGATCTTCCTCCCAAGATGGGTGTATTAACGGGTTATGCACCAGGACAAGTAACAATTCTTCTCCCCTTTTGCTGATAATTATAGTTAGTGTGACTAACTCTTGCAAAATGCAGGAGGTTGGAGGCTCCAGCGATCAGCCTTCTGCTGCTCCATCTCTTCCTTTCGGACAGACTCTTCTGGAAGAGAAGAATGCCCTGGAGAAGAAGACCGAGGAGATGGCCTCGAAGATTCTGCGTCTAGCAGAATGTCTTGATCGATCCCGAGAAGAGGCGCACCATTTCCGTCGAGAGAGGGACTATGCTCAGCAACAGCAAGAACACTCTGACTTGATTAGGGACAGTAGTGCATCTATTGTTAGGGACGATGTAGATAGACTTAGGGTAGTTGCTAGTTCCCTGGGGGTTGTCAGTGTAAATCCTACTGACAACAACATGTCCCTTGGGGAACTTTGTAAACTTCTTTCGGAGCAAGTCGATGTTTTGATCGACTGTATCCCTTTTGTATGTAAAGAATGTAAGAAATAAAATTTTCTTATTTCTCATGAATATTCTTCACATCTTCTGTGCGAAATTATAGCCATAAACTTTATGTTTGCGACCATTCATACACATGAAACTTTAGTTCTGCGATCAGAATCGTGTTTAAGAAAAGAGCACCGCGACCTGCCCTGATTCCGCAATCAGTTTCAGAGTTGCGGTCAAAACTAAAGTGCGACCAGAATCGGACTCGGTCAGGCTGTCACTCCGATTAGAATCGAAGTTTTAGCCTAAAACACGATTTCGATAAAACCATAACCCAATTAGAAACATTCCAGTATGTCAAAAATTGAGTTGCATGATTTTTTCGAAAAAAATGTTCAAAGTATAAGAAGGAAAAACGTCTTCTGAAAAGTACTGAAAATTTTTCAGTCCTTTTGCATTTTCAGTTTCCAAAACAAAGAAGTCTTTTTGTTTCAGATCCGACGCCTGAATACTTTATTGGGTCCCTCAGAGACAGTATCCATTATGGGAAATGAATAAAGCATTCAATGGAACGTTTGAAATGAGCCGCTTACTCATTAATGCGTCGCCTTGGGTCTATAAAAAGAGCAGATGTCTTCTCAAAGAAGCCACACAGCTAAAACCCTCATTATTCCCGCCGCACAAAACCCTCATTTTCTTCAGCCTTCGTCTTCCCAAAATCGCCAGCTTTCCCTTTGATTCTCCACCAAAGATGGCGTCCTGGAGCCGATCCATCCATCATGCCGAGGAGAGCCTAGTGGCGTTAGAGAAGGAGGATATCCTTCCTCCGCGGTTGCTTATCAACTGGTGGCCTACGGAGAAGGACCAAGAAACCCCAACTGTCCAAGAGGGCGAGTTGGTGGTTTTTGAGGAGTACCTGCGCTGCGGGTTCCGATTCCCTGAGAGTCGGTTCCTCAAGGATGTCCTTGAGCACTATGGGTGGGAACTGATCAACCTCCACCCCAACGCGATGCTGATCCTTGCGGTATTCCAGCACCTTTGCGAAGCGTTCGTCGGAATATATCCCAGCGTGGATCTTTTCCGGCGATTCTACTTTTCGGCGTGGTCGAAGAGATCAGCCATGTCGAACAGATCAGCCACTGATCGAGGAGGGTGGATAAGCAAGTCTTCAGTGAATCTCCAATATCGAACGGCATGCTTAAATGCTCTGATTACGGAGCCATCAGATATGTTCGGGATGGTATTCCTCACCCCGACAAATCTCTTGACAAACTGCCGAAGTGTTTCGGTTGAGGTTTGCCGCAGTCGATGCAGGTCGTCCTCCTTACCCGGCTTTTGGTAACAATTTTGGAAATTGCTGAGGATGGCATCGCACAGCATTTCCCAATTGTAGATGGAACCCTCTGGTTGATTAAATAACCAGGTTCTTGCTGGTCCTGCGAGGACTGTAGGTAGGTAGTTGGCCATGACCTTGTCATCACCTCCTGCTGCTTGGATGGCAGTAATATAGATCTGAAGGAACTCGGATGGGTTCTGAGTTCCATCAAACCTCTCAATGGCCCCTGGTCGAAACTTATCGGGCCAAACGACTGCTCGTAGGCCAGGCGAAAAAGCTTTGCAACCAACGTAAGGACCGTGAATTGCCCTGTGACTCTCGGTTGGGTCTCGAGCGACCTCACGCAACGGAGAGGTTACTCGTGGTCCCAAACGAGAGTGAACAGGAATTCAATCTCTGCCACGATAATCCTGCATTCGCCGGTATTTGTCCTGTCGGGACGATACGGGCGGCGGATAACTCCACCGGCCAGAGCCAGAATGAGGATCATCCCGCCCATGGGAATGCGTTACCGAGCGGGAAGAGGCCGCTGGGGTCGCCTCGGACGCGACCTCATCCAGTCTTTCTGCCAGGATCCTAAAAAAGGCCGGTTTCTGCGCATCTGTGACCGTAGGAGGAAAATTACGCATGAGTTTCGCGATAGATCGCAGTCGACCATGGGTACTTCTCCTAGGGGCACCAGGTGTTATCGTTTCTTCGTCCATTGGGAAACACTCAGGTGGTAAAGAAGGAGTCTGGTCATGTCTACGACCACGCGACCGTCGAGAAGAACTCGGGGCAGCATCGTAACGAGTCTGCGCATCTTGAAGAGCCTCTAGGGCAGTTCTGCGCAATTCGTTGTTTTGTTGCTCGAGATCTTGATCCTCCTTCTGTTTGCGATCTTGTTCTTCCCTGGCAGCCTGTTGATCGGGAGTTTCTTCCGACAACGCAGCCAACTGCCTAGGAAGAGAAGTTGCCGACGGGGAAAACATCTCGGTTTGTTCCGAGTCGGACTCGAAATCAAAGAGACGGTGAAGGTTATTAGGGTCGAACCTTCCTGGGCTAATTTCCGGGTCATCATCATATTTTCCCTCAGCAGGGTCGTATGACGGGCCGGATTCATCACCTAGCACATTAAGAACCTCTGTGGGTTCTGACCTTGCGCTAGTTGCTCCCTGGTCGATTGACATGACCTGAAGAGATGATTCAACTTGCAGAAGATTCTGGCCTTCGACCTCCTCCATCGGAACATGATCGCTTGGAGAAGGCATTGGTATATGGGCATAATCCTCGAGATCGAAGTCGTTCTCGGAATCATATGCTCCAGCCATGTTTCAGCGAACCTCCGGATTCCAATTAGGACGCCTTGAGAAAGGCCCCACGGTGGGCGCCAGCTGTCGACGATTTGGACTCGGGGTCCTCAGCCGAACTTATACAAAATTTGTAATTGTGAGACCTTTCAAGATGACCCTCCGGGAAGGTATGTAGAACAATGGTGAACAGGAGCACAGAGAGATTTATACAGGTTCGGGCCCTCGATGGTGGGAGTAAAAACCCTACGTCCTGTTAGGATTTCTCTATATGTGATAAAACTTTACAAACTAGCGGGGAGAAACCTTCACAAGCGAAAGTTTTCCCTATGTAAATGTATAAAAAGAAGCTATAGGAGACTTGTAAGTATTTTCTAATCTAAGCCGTAGGTTTGGTTGTTTGAGTGGTCGAGATATCTTGTATCTCACTTGTATCAGGGGTCTTGTTCTTCCAAATCTCTTGGATCCCCGTTTGATGTACTTTGCCACCTTTTTATATTGGTCGAAAGGGTGCCATATGAAGAAAACTGCATCAAACGGTTGGGTGCGGTTCCTGAAGAACCGCTATTAACTTCCACGGGGGTTATTAACACGTTTTAATCATGAATAACCCCATATATTAACCTCTGACGGTTGGTCTTCAACGTGGAGGAATCTTCGGGATGCTTGGAATATCCTGATATAAGGATAACCGAATAAACTCCAAGCATCTTGGTCGAGAATGTCCTGACCGCGGAATGTGGGCTGACCGCGCAACATCCCGGATATCCAATCCGCGTATAGCATACGAACTTCTGACCGCACAAGGCTGTCGTCCTGATCGCATGAAACCTGCGACCTGATCGCGTAAAGCTTGCGACCTCATGGTGATGCCCCTCAGAATAGCTTGAGTTCGCATCGCCAGATATATGTCTGGTTCGAACCTGTCTTGAACCAAAAGTTTATTAGAAGTGACCCGGGTGTTAATCCTCGTCAATCACCCTCTATAGTGTTGGTTATGTCGCGGCCTAGTTCGACTCCTCTACGCACTGATGCGCGTGCCCTTGCTGTCTGCTCACACTACAAGAAGACGGGCCATACTGTTCAGCGCTGCTTCAATCTTCATCTGGAGCTGAAGGCTCAGTTTGAGAATCGTGTTGCTCACCGAGGCCGTTCTGCTACTGTTGTGCCTTCTGTTACACCTTTGGACCAGCTGGCTCCTCTCACTGTTGCCGAGCTGCGCCAGCTTCATACTCTTCTCCAGCGCCAGGCTGCTGCATCCTCCTCGTCCTCTACCGGGGCTGCTGCTCACTCTACACAACCATCAGGTACAGCTAGTCCTTGGGTTCTGGATTCAAGGGCCTCTTTCCATATGACATCTGATTGTTCAGCCTTACGGTATGTCGGCCGTCCGAGGATCATCTTTCTGTTCAGACTGCTGATGGAACTACATTACCGGTCATACATCAGGGCATCATTTCTACCACTCAGTTTATTATTTCTGATGTCTCTTGTGTCCCACAGGTCAAGCTGTGCCTTATGTCTACCTCTCAGCTTGCTAGGCTAAAGTGTTTTATTGGGTTTGATGATTTTTTTTCTATGTGCAGGATCGTCGGACGGGAGCTCTCATTGGACGTGGCTGACTTCACAGTAGTCCAAAGAATCTCTACCAGCTTGATTACCTACATCTTCCTGTCTCCTCTTCAGCCACTTCTTCCTCGGTCTCCATTTCTTCCGCCTTTCATGTCTGTCCCTGCGTCGCCTATCAGCTTCCACCAGTGGCATCATCGTTTGCATCACCTTTCTATCCCTCACTAATCTAGTCTAGTGCGTCAGGGTGTTTTAGGTCATGTCACTTCTGATAGTTCTATATCTTGTTCGGGATATAAGCTTGGCAAGCAGCTACAACATCCGTATCCTACTAGTCTTTCTAGGTCTAGTCGTGTTTTTCAGCTTATTCACTCTAATGTATGGGGACCTGCTCCTTTTGTTTTCAAAGGTGGACATAAATATTATGTATTGTTTATTGATGATTTTTCTAGATATTCTTGGATCTATTTCATGAAACATCGTGGGTAGTTGTTATCTATTTACAAGTCTTTTGCTCGTATGATTCATACTCAGTTTTCCAGCTCCATTCAAACTTTTCGCTCTGACTCTGGAGGTGAGTATTTGTCTACATCCTTCCGGCAGTTCCTCTCTGACGAGTGAACTCTTCCCCAGTTATCTTGTCCAGGACCTCATGCTCAAAACGGTGTTGCTAAACGCAAACACCGTCACATTATTGAGACTGCTCATACTATTATGCTTGCCTCTTTTGTTCCTCACTCTTTCTGGGCTGAGGCTATTTCCACGGCTGTATATCTTATCAGTATATAGCCATCCACTAGTCTCGATAGTCGGATTCCTTCTCAGCTTCTATTTTCCACTCCTCTGACATATGCACATCTTCGAGTTTTTGGATGTGCATGTTATGTTCTTCTTCCTCCTCGTGAGCGTACCAAGTTGACCGCTCAGTCTGTTGAGTGTGTTTTTCTTGGTTACAGTCGTGAGCATAAGGGTTATCATTGTTACGATCCATCTGCTCGCTGTCTTCGTTTCTCTCGAGATGTCACCTTTGATGAGAGTCGACCCTTCTTTTATTCCTCTTCTTCTCATTCGTCTGTTCCTACAGAGTCCATCAGTTTTCTCTCCTTACCCTCCTATTATATATTTCCTCCTTCCACTTCTTCTGCTTCCGCTTCTCCGTCTGATCATAGCTCTACACCTGTTCCACCATCCTCTATAGTCTAGTCTCTATCTTCTGAGCCTTTGTCTTCTGAGTTCTCTTTGGATCATGTTACTCATGATTTGGCCCCTTCTGATGAGGCTCCTACCGATGATCTGCCAGCATCATCATCACCCAAGTATGCACTTCATGATCGTACTACGATTTCACCTCCTACTCGTTATAGTATGCTTATCACTAGTTCAGTTCAGGAGCCTCACAGCCATCAGGATGCGGCTGTTATACCTGAGTGGCAGCTAGCTATGACAGAGAAGCTCTCAACATTGAAGCGTACAGGGACTTGGGATGTTGTTCCTTTACCCACAGATGTAGTGCCCATTACTTGCAAATGGGTTTTCAAAATCAAAACATGGTCAGATGATTCTATTGAGCGCTATAAGGAGCGCCTTGTTGCTCGGGGGTTCCAGCAGAAGTATGGCCATGACTATGAGGAAACATTTGCTTCCGTTGCTCATATGACAACAGTACGTACTCTCGTTGCTGTTCCAGCGACTCGTCAGTGGGCTATCTCTCAGATGGATGTGAAGAATGCATTTCTTCACGGTGACCTTCAGGAGGTGGTCTACATGCAGCCTCTACCTGGTTATTCTGTACTTACTGGTCATGTTTGTCATCTACGTCGTGCTTTGTATGGTCTTAAACAGGCATCTCGTGCTTAGTTTGCTCGTTTCAGTTCAGTACTTCTTGTTGCTGGTTTTGTTGCTAGTGCTCATGATCCGGCCCTGTTTATTCACACTTTTGCTCATAACAGGTTACAGGGTGCTAAGGATCTAAGATCACTTGTATGTTGATGTTTTATTGTCTAATCTTTGTTACTTACATTCTTTGCAATTTGCTCAATGAGAAATTTTATGCTCTCTCCTTTCTCTTTCATTTTTGTAGAAAGAGTTGTGGATTGAAATTTAGTCACAGACTATTCACTGTCCATACCTTGACCTCTGCAGTTCAATTTTTCTGGATGGTTTTTTGAAGTGTTCTGCATGTTTTGCCCCAAATAGGGCTTCGTACAAGATACACCACCTTACTCTTACCATACATGGATATTTATTAATACTTGAAACTAATTGAGGTCAAGTTAGACAACATAGTTAAAAGAGACACTGTGTGTACCCAAAAAAAATACAAATTTAATTCGTATGAACGCTCAACTAATTTGTGGGTCCTGAATTCCATTGCAAAAATAAGTTTTTTGTCCGAGGACATACTGATGCTTTAGCCGACATGTTAAGAGCTATGACAGGGGGTGCACTTATTTATACAGTTCCATTTGGAGGCAAACAATGTTGCTGAAGAGTAGTATACCTAAGTTAGTAATTGCCGTATCTTTTTCTGTGTATACTTGGGTCATATGTACAATTGAGCTATTATGTTCTCTTCAATTTTTATTTTGGTAAATAAAGATGACAGTTTAAATTCTTCTTGTGATACGCTTACTTCTAGTCTCAGAAGAAATGCAGTAAATAAACTCACAAGAATATCTCAAATCAAATTTTCTACTCCCACCTCTCTGTGGGAGAATTATAGCAAGTCTTTGTTTGTATCTCATGCCTATCTTGATTGTGACAAATAATATTTCTAATTCTCAGCCACGCCGTGGATGCCTAAAGATACGTGAAGAAGGCAGTGAAGTTTTCGTCTCACTTATGATAATCTTATGGGTGCTTTGTCCCCACTTAGATGGTTATATCTGGTGCAGTATCTAATCACAAACTGAATTCCTTTACGAGTTTAAGTCGCTCCACAAACTTATTTGATAAACAAGAACTCTTCTAAGATCTTTCTAGATTTTTTAGTCATTAAAATCAAATAATTAAGATTTATTAATACATCTCTTACTCATATTATGAACATAAAAGAGACACCGGATATTATTGTAATTTCATCATCCTTTTAAATCTTTTAGAGATGTTTGTTTTGTTTTATTAGATTTGATGATCTGGATGGATTAGTCTAGGCATGGCCCTTGGCCAATAATTCTACAGGAACATCACGAAGGAAATAAAAGGTAATTTGTTTATAACTAATTATTGAGTTTATATCGTTGTTTTGTTATCTCATCTCCTCATCTCTCCCTCCAGTGAGTTGTAGAGTCCACTCCCTAGATTATTCGGAATGTCAAGACAGAGATCGCAATAGATGTATTAGTTCTTTCTATGGCTGCCGTTCTTGGTTGCAATGGCGGAAGGTGGTGATACATCTTCATTCCAACAGCCGGCCATGCACCATTGCTAATGAACTTGGTACCCTTGGTAGTTTCTAAGTACTATAAGAGTGGCATCTCCATTAACAAATAATATTGCTCCCCCATCATTGTCTAATTAGATATCCATGAAAGAGACAACTACATAATTTACCGTATTCTATCCAACAATAATTTTAGAATAAATTACCAATTTACCTTTTATAAATTAAGGGTCAAAAATTAGTTGATACCTATCTCTAAGGTTGGAAGTACTACTACCTCCTGGAATACTCAAAAACTTATCTTAATTTATACCTGATACTTTGAAGTGGTATCTAGCAGAAAGATATTAAAAGATATTTATAAATCTCATCCGTTGGGTCGATAAAATTGAAGAGTTAAAATTTTTTAAATAATTATAAAAAATCTCATAGTTTGAAAAGAATATAGATATGATTTTGCATTTCCTTTCCCTTTCCCGTCTCGTGCAAGCGGCAGGTTGCTGCCCCTTCCCAACCTCAGTAGCCGCCGTCCTTCCCATCTCACGCCCACAAGAAGTTCCGGGCACAGCAAAGTGAATTCATATTATAATTGATCAAGAATCTTTGTGATCTCTTTTCTTTTAAGTTTGAGCAAATGAACTACTAATCTACCATTAATCCACAGTATCAATTAGCGTATGTCATTTCTCATGTACGTGCAACCCAGCGGCCACTGTCCTCCCCATCTCGGCAGGCCGGCGCTGGACGGATGAATCAGCCGCTTGTGTACTGGAGGGTGGTGGAACCACGGCAGCTCGCCGGATGGGTGGACGATGAGGGTCCCTCGACATCATACGAAGAAGATTACTGACCTGTTCTATTAATCTGTTATTATTCAGTAAATTTTATTATACTTGTATCTTAATTCTTCCTAACTTGTCGAGATATCACACCTTGTCTTATTGATCATTCCATCAGAATGTCTAGGCACAAACGATGTGTAGACAGTGCTGAAAATGGAAATTAAAAAAAAAAAAAAAAAAGGAGAGCATGGGTCACATTGGGAATTCCCACGTATCTAAGTAGATGGGATGTATCCTATGCACATTTCAAATTAGAAGACAGATATATCCCATGCAAAAGTCAAATTAGAAGACAGATCGTGATATATATGTTATCGATTCTTGAAAGCATATAATTGTTTTAAGAAACAATCAGATTAATGAATTTGTATCGGTTATGATACCGGCAGGTTTAAATAAACCTTGATATGGACTATATGTGCATTGATTTCTTTTTTCGATTTTCAAATTATTTTATCTATTTCTTTAATCAACTTTAATGCAGAGAGAGAGAGAGAGAGAGTGAGAAAGTATATATATATATATTAGTCAGTTTGTATCCATTTTATTCACTCTTGGATGAGTCAAATCTCATTTCAATCCAACCATAACCACCCATCACCAAAAATAGCGTTAAAAACTCTTGTCAAATTAAATTCTGTGAACAACCAACGTCAGTGCACATCCTACAACCGTCTCCAATTTGGCACCAGTCTACCTCTCTACTAGTGCTCCATCTCCTAATTATTTGTTATATTTTAAATGTATATTTGATACATTTTGAATATGTAGATAATACATATAATTAAAGTCGTATCACTACTATAGAATGCATTATCACAGTCGGTTCAAAATAGTCATCACAGACAATTCTGAACCTTCAGTGATATTCGAGTTAGTAATAGTTCGAGTACTATCACTGACGTTTCTGAACCGTCTGTGATATTGCCTATCACAGACGGTTTTGATCTAAAAATCGTTTGTGATACTTATACTATCCCAAACAGTTTTCATCAAAACCACCTGTTATAGTATGAGTATCACAGATGGTTTTTAGCTCAAAACCGTCTATGATAGTCTCCTTATCACAGACGGTTTTCAGCTCAAAACCGTCTGTGCATATTAATTTTTTTAAAAGATTAGTCTGTTTTTGTGGGTAGCCTCAGGAATCATGCTAGCCATGCCCTCTGTACAATAGCATTTCATATATACAACTCAGCACAGATGTTTCATATATATACACAGAATTGAGCTTTTAGGACATACACAATCTTGGCATTTCAGGCACATATACGGAAACAATAAATCGATCAAATTGTAAGTTTCATGCAACATTTCAGAAATATATACAATTGAGATTGAACAAATAAAAATAATTGACAATTAAAGTCAGCATGTTAGATATGTATTACTGTACTAGTTTCAGTTAGTAAGGACCGCACTAATACAAATCGAGCGGGGTCCCTAAACAGCCCCTTACGTGATATGACATTCTCTATGAAAAACGAAGCGAGCATCGCTCGGACTAAACCAATCTGCGCAAGATCAAAGCTTTCCGAAGGGAAGTCGACCCCCTGCAGCAAGAGTTGCTACAGAAAAAATTAGCTTAATGCAGCTGTAAATTTTTCCAAATCGATACAGAGGGCGGCAGTTGTATGCCTTGGGGAAATTCGGCTGGTAAGGGGTGATGAGGTCGTACATGTGGTGCATCACGTAGAACCCACATGTATTGTCGTCCGGCTGCTGATGGCACTGCCAACGTACAGATTGAGAGTTAGTTGGGGAGATGTTATAAACTAAAACAGATGCTTGTTGAAATTTGTACCGGAAATTGTATCCACTGAAACTTATCAGCTCGCTGCTTGTGCTATTGCCCTCCCTCAGCAAAATAGTTCGTGAAAGCCCTGCAGATAGTCAAAATTGACACTTTAAGGACTGTAAATCTAGATACAACACGGGTCCACATGAATATCATAAAACATGTTAACCTTTCAACTACATCTCGCGCACCAACATATTCGTACCCTTTCCTCTGCATTGAATCAAGGTAGAACACCTTGTTCCCTTTCGGAATAAGCACTAGCAGAATCCAGTGGTACCTACATGTTACGCGTAAAGAATTTATAATTTAATCTAAGTTTGGGGTGTGCATATGGAGACACTAATCTACGGGTAAAGTACTGATGAAAGCACTCACCTCTGGTTGTAGGGTACAAGTATGTACTCCTTGTCAACCTGAGTAAGCAACCCTCTTTTGATGTAGTCGACAATGAAGTTTACGTCGCTCTTAGCCGTCACCTCAGCGACCAGCTCCACGGAACTAACCAATTAATAAATGACATATATCGTATATGCATGAACAGGCGTTGGATAGTATATATATCCATATTTGGTCATGCAGCTGCACGGAACTAACCAATTAATAAATGACATATATCCGTATATGCATGAACAGGTGTAGGATAGTAGATACTTGCAGCACCCAAGACTGTAGCATTGACATGTCGAGTGTGTCTTTGTTGAATAAATTGTGCAGGTCTTCGAAGGTCACTAGATAGGTCTTGACGTCCTTGTGGAACTCTGCCATGGTGTACTTGACCATGAAGTGCGCTCGACGTTGCAACCTGGTCTCATTTGTCTTCTGCATGTACCATCCATGCAGGCTCTGGCATGTGAGACCCATGCTCCGAATTGTCGTATCGGGGGCCATGGGCATCCCCAGAACGAATGGCATGGGAGACAGCGTGCTCTTCTCACTCTCCTTCATCATGCTCTTCTTTGTTTTTGCCCTGGAAGCCAACTTCTTGCTGCCTTGCCTCCTAGTCGACGTCAGCTTCGTCGTCGGACCGGTCGACTGGCTTGTCAGAGGAGGGATCGACTGGCTAGTAGCCTGAGCGTTGGTGTGCATAGGAGTAAGAACCTACGTATAGTAATGGTCACTAATTCTGAGGGCTATTATTACAGTACGAAATTATGAAACCGGTGGAGGAATTACCTCATCCAGGACGATGTCCTTCTTGGGCCATTGCACAAACGTGTGCACCGCAGCCTCGAGAGTGGTAATCTCGTCATTCGGCGTCTTGTGCAATGGAAATCCCTTGCAATGTTTGAAGACAATTCCCACCTGGACTCGTGCAAAACCCTCAGATAGAGTGACACCGTGGATCGTCGTCCCCGCCATGCATGGTGGTGCCATCCCACGACCAACCTCGATCAAGAAGAGACTGGCTCGCATCATAAGCTTGCAAGAGGCGGGTTCCTACAAATAGTACACATTAAGATGACATCAGGGTACGTATTAAATTTCACTTTTGAATGAATTAATAAAGAAAAGTGGTTATTACTTGCAGAAAGTCCACCGGATACTGTCGAAGGGACTCCGGATGCGAAGCCCCCGGCGTGGACGCGCAGCTGCTACGGCGGCCAAGACCGAGGCTCTGTAAGTCCGTTGTTGTAGGGGGATGCCCTGAGGCTATCTTATCTCCCCATACATTGGCCGCATCTCCACCAACTCCTACCTGAGTTTTGCATCCCGCTAGTAAAACTCCGATTAGATCTCCTCCTTGATCTGTTCGTCGTGGGCTTTGTAGGATTTCTTTCTCCTCTTAGCCGCCTCCTCATCACAAGTGAAACCTGCCCTCCAAGGCACAGTGGCACCTAGGCCGCACATGCGGTCCAGATGCTCCTTATTTCCTAGTGCCATCATTAGGATATCTCTCTCCCTGCTAGGGTTGAAAGATCGGGATGATGCCTGTGCACTCAGCGCCGCCTGCAACAGGAGAACTTAGCAATACAACCCATTGCATGCGTGTTACGAGGATAGTAAGTTAGAGATCTTACTAGCCAGTCGATCACTTCCCTATCCGCAGGGTTATTCACCGAGACGCTTCCAGAAGAGGTCATCTTCGATCTTGCTCAGCACTAATTGTGGGTGCGCACGTCCGTTATCCCCACATAAGGAGCGGAGGCTGAAGACTGGGAGGCCTCCTCGTCCTTCTTCCTCCACAGCGCCTTTTTCCCCACATACCCACCAGTGCCTAGTCTGTGTGGGTGGGTATTCTTCGCCTGGATAGCCTTGCCCTTCTCACTAAGTGCCTAGAATTCGGGCGTGCCCTTCACGTCCATGAACTACTGCCATACCTCGGGAGTCACGAAAGGGTAGTCATTGAAGGGGGTCTTCACTCCTTCATATACGGGTTGACAAGATGGCTCTTAAAGGTCTTCCAAGCCTTATTTATTGTCATTAGTGCCGTCCGGCGGATGGTGAGCTGACGATCCTTGAGAATATGAAACACCGGTTGCACTTCTTCCCATAGCTCTTCCTTGCACTCTCGGGGCACTACACGCTAGTCGGAGGTGGTGATGGGCACCCGCTCCATTGCCACTTTTCCGCATAGTGAACAGTACTGACCGACTAGTTTCTTTGGAGCTTTCGGCAGCCCGTTGTCATCGAACTCTATGTGCTGCTTTTCCCGCCTGTCGAGACGCGCGCATGTCGTCCGGCCTCACCCCTTTCTCTTTTGTGGCTAGGCCACGGTGGATGGGGCCACATCCGGCCCAGGCGTCTCATCACTAGAGAGGTCGCTCTGACTCCCCGACCAATTCATTTCGTTACCAGACATATCAGTTGCTAACATACACAATTGTATCAAGAACTACATTTTTTTTTATCAAAAACAGTAGGCAAGAAGCCTACTGCTAATATATAAATATATAAGAAATGTAAAAGATAACAGAGTACACAAAAAACAAAATAAAATTACAAGAGATCAAGCCAATGAAAAATTTGTAATCTAATCCTGTCCGGGACTCTATCAGTAACAAGTTTCATATCATCACTGAATGTCCTTCTCCAAGTCAAAGAATTTGTAACGAAGTGCTGAAAGATCTTCTTATTCCTCAATTAATTTCCAGATATTCCAAAGAGCTACAATAATAACCTCCATATCAAGTACTACATACTAGCATATAAACTCAAGATGTATCAAAAAGCAAGGTAAGCATAATGGCTAAGGGAGCAATCGAAGAATTAGAGAACAATCTTGAATATTTTGTACCTACCACGCAGATGGTGAGTAGATTGTTGCATTGAATTTTTATGATAAATCTGACTCTACTAATATGAAAGAGGCCAAGAATAGGTTCAAAATATAACCGTAAATATTTGCAAAAATAAGGGGTCAACATTGGTATAAACTCATGAGCTATAGTAAGGAAAATCATCACTTAAACCCATAAGTTAAAAATTGTTCAAGATTGGCACAAATTAGTGAGCTATAGTAAGTCAAATCAGCACTAGCACCCACAAGTTGAAAATTGACCAAGATTGGTACAAACTTGTGATCTATAGTATTGTAAATCCGTACTAAAACCTATAAGATGAATTGACCAAAATTGGCCAAAACTCACGAGCTATATAGTAAGGCAAATTAGCGCTAAAACCCATAACTTCAAATTGATCAAGATTGACACAAAATCATGAGCTACAATAAGACAAATTAGTGTTAAAACCTATAGATTGGAAATTGACCTAGATTAGCACAACTGATGAGCTATAGTACAAAAAATCAACATTAAAATTCATAAATTTAAAATTGACTAAGATTATCATAAAATTGTGAGCAATAGCAAGACAAATTACTGATAAAACCCATATACTTAAAATTGATCAAGCATGGCAGAACTCACAAGCTATAAGGATGGTGGGGAGGCGCCGGATGTGGTCACGCCAGACGATGGGAGGCCGGAGAGAGGTAGTGCACAGTCACTAGAGAGCTAGGGCAAGTGAAGTGAAAAGTCGCAAAGTGTGGAAATGAGCGAGACAAAGTCCGCCTTAAATTTTATAGAGAGATTATCACAAATGGTTCTAACCATAGAATCATCTCAAATGAGCGTGGTTCAGATTGTAAAGTACTATCATAGATGGTTCTGAGTTCAGAACCGTTTGTGAAAGAAAACTATCACAGATGGTTCTAAAACTCTAAAACTCTGAATACTAAAATTTCAATATCAAAAAAACCTCAAATCTTTGCAAATGATGTCCAAATGCTCCAAAACATGGTGGAAACCTTAATAGACATATTTGGAGTGTAGTGAAATCAAGTTTGAAAGATTTTGGTGAAGAAATTGGAAGTTTGAAGCAATTTTGTGCTGTAGGTTTCATAATATCTGAAGAGAGGAACTTGAACACTAAGATATTGCAAATGAAATCCAAATGCTTTGAAAATAGGTTACAACCTTAAGAGTCCCATGTGGAGCATGCTCAAATAAATTTTGAATAAATTTGACCAAAGATTATGAAGGTTCACTCCAATTTTCCTAAGGAGTGGTTTTTTATCGACTTTGACAAGGTAAAAACTTTTGAAATATTGGGAATGTGGTAAAACTGAAAACACGCATGCGTTTTGTTTTGATTTAATCTAAATGTTTCGTGTACAACATTTGCACAAACAATTTGCACAAACAACGCAACCTAATTTTTGCAACTTCTTGCCAGCTTCTTTACATACAAATGGGGACTTTGACCGACAATTTGCATCTACGTACGTACACATCCATAGTATCCTCAACTTTCCACTTGTCGTAGCCTTGCAAAGCTGAGAATTAGAGGATAAGCTATATCGATGGAAACAGAGAAATAAGGACAATTGATTATCTTTAAAGTATAACCCTTCCTGGTGATCCATATGCATGTAACTGGTTTCATTGGTGTCTTCGGTATTGAACTGTATGCCATCTCCAAATGGAGGCATCTCATCGAATTGATTGTATTCTTCCTTGTCTATGACATTTTCAACTCCATGAAGGACGACGTGCCACTTCTTATTGGCCGGGTCAGTGACATAAATGATCTGAATGGCTTGCTTTGCAAGTATGAATGGCTCATCTTTATAAGCAACTTGATCGAGATCCACAGAAGTGAAACCGTAACTGTCAACCTTCACACCCTGTGGGATTTGGACCCATCGGCATTGAAACAGGCGAATCTTGAACTGTACGTAATCGAGCTCCCAAATTTCTTCTATGAACCTGTAGTACGAGTTCAATTTACATACTACCCTTGTTGGGCCTGTCTTGCTGAACTCCTCATGAAAAGGTTTTATGCTCACTCCACTATTTTGCATAGTGCTCTTTTGATCTTGAGTTTTCATATAAAATGTGTATCCATTTATGTCTTATCCCTGGCATGTTTGTACAGTAAATGTTGGCCCTTTTGCCAACCATTTAAGATTCTCACTTGCGAACTCCGCAGTGAATCGCACTTTTCATCCACGCATTGAATCAACTGTTATGTTCTCTCGTGATCTAAACTTTGAATCGGCTAGGATTCTCTTGTTGTAGCATCTCTTTGTGCTCGTCGATGTACGGAGATAGCTCCATCATGTGTTGCAAGACCCAAAAATGTGATTTTGAGTACATATCAAAATCAGAAGTGGTTGCTTTCAATCCAATAGTTCCAACACCATCAAGCCTCCCCTCATGATGAGACACATGAACTCCTATTGCTTCTACCTCGGCCATGTGATCGACGTAGAAATCAACAACCTCTTCAATTGCATAACCTTCGACAATGCTGCCCTCGAGCCGAGAGTGATTCCTCACATAGGCCTTGAGTACACCCATGTACCTCTCGAACGGATACATATAACGTAGGAACACGGGTTCACATATCTTGATTTCTCTGACAAGGTGGACTGTGAGATGAACCATGATATCAAAAAACGATGGAGGAAAATACATCTCAAGCTGACAGAGATTTCGAACCACCTCACTCTACAGAGAATCTAGTCCATCAGGATCAATGACCTTGCAAGAAATTGCATTGAAGAAATAATATAGCCTCGTGATCGTCTCTCTGACCTTATGCGGCAGAGTACTCTGGATGGCAATAGGAAGCATTTGTGTCATTAACACGTGACGATCGTGAGACTTCATCCAAGCAATTTCAAATCGCCCATGGACACAAGCTTTTTCATATTTGCGGAGTAGCCCGATGAAATTTTAACACCATAGAGACACTTACAAAGTTCTGTCCTCTCAGACTTGCACAAAGTATAGCAGGCAGGGGGGAGGTATATATGGCCTTTCTCGTCCTTTCTCGGTGCTAGCTCGGGCCCGATTTTCATTTCGATCATGTCGCGCCGCACATTGATGGCACCCTTTTTCTTCCCCGGAATGTTCAGCAATAGGCCGATTAAACTGTCACAAACATTCTTCTCTACGTGCATGACATAAATGCAATACCGAACCTCTAAATGCTCCGAATACGGTAAGTCCCAAAATATCAATCTTTTCTTCCAAATGTTCTTCGTGCGGGGTTTGAATTTAGGACCCTTTCCAAACACAACGTCTATGTTCTTCATCCGTGAGTAAACTTCTTTCCCGCTCATAGGCTTCAGGGCTGAACCATCTTCCTTGTGGCCGTCAAATTCCCTCTTCCTCTTATGATATGCGTCATTCTTTAGAAGAAACCTACGGTGACGCATGTACATTGTTTTCCTCCAATTCTTCAGCCACACGCTCTCAATCTCATCTTCACAGTGGGGACAAGTTTTGGCTCATTTCATACTAAGGCCCGATAAATTTCCAAGGGCAGGGAAATCGTTGATGGTGCAGAATATCATAGCACGTAGGATGAAGTTCTCTCATTTATATGCGTCCCATACCTGCACCCCTTCGTTCCACATTGTTAGCAAATCCTCTATCAATGGTGCTAGATACACATCAATATCGTTTTCGGGTTTGTTTTGGTCCTGAGATAAGTAGAGACATCATGATGTACTTGTGCTTCATACACAACCAAGGAGGAACATTGTAGATACACAAAAGAACCGGCCAAGTGCTATACCGACTGCTCATGTTACCAAAAGGATGCATTCCATCGGTACTCAACCCAAACCTTAAATTCCTCAATTCTGCTCCGAAGTTCACAAATTCCCTGTCGATGTTTGTCCACTGCACAGAATCAGTGGGGTGTCTCAACTTTCCATACTTCCTCTGGTCTTCCAAATGCCAACGCAATATTTTTTCCTCTTTACGGTTTGCAAACAAACGCTTCAAGCGAATGACGGGCAAATACCACAACACCTTAGCAAGAGGTCCTTGCTTTGTCTTAGCGCAGTCACTATTGTCGGTTTGGTCCTTATGCTTATAGCAGGATGCACTGCACATCGGAAAAACATGCATGTCCTTGTAGTCATTACGGTAAAGGATGTAATCATTAGGGCATGCGTGTATCTTTTCTACTTCCATTCCCAAGGGACACAACAGCTTTTTCGCTTGATAGGTGTTTTTTGGTAACTCATTTTCTTCCGGAAGCATGTCTGCTAAAAGATCTAACAGTGCCGTGAAACTCTTGTCGGTCTAGCTATTACTTACCTTCAATTTTAACAATTCAAGCATGGAGGCCAACTTTGTGTATTTCGGCTTGCAACCAGGGAACAACAGCTTTTCTGAGTCCTCAATCAAGCTCTTGAATTTACCAAACTCTCTTTCACTATAATTTTCTTCCACATCACGCAACATATCATCTAAATTGTCATCCTCTGGCATATCCTCATCGAAATCGTCGTTGGGATCCGACATGTCCTGTTCCTCAACCTGAGTGGCACTTGTTTCTGTAGTTTGCTCTTTGCGATGGTGGATCCAACACGTGTACCCCTTTTTGAAACCATGTCGAATCAAGTGGGCGACAATTTGAGATGAGTTGGTGAACATCTTAAGATTGTCATAGCCTATGCAAGGACAGTACATATATCGTAAACCCTTCTTCGCCATGTCTTTCTCAGCAACTTTTTGGAAAACACCTTTCATGTATTCTTCACTTCACTCGGTTGTCATTATACATCCAGTCTCCATGGACCATCTGCAATTAAATTCATACACATATTATTCACTCACTCGGTTGTCATTATACATCCAGTCTCGATGGACCATCTGCAATTAAATTCATACACATGCTAAGTAATAATCAACGTCGACACGCAATTAAAATGCTAACCTAGCTAGCTAGTGTTTGTGGCGGTAATTAATCTACGGGTTTGCGGGTATAACTTCAACTGCAAGCAATTAATTAGTAACTAATTGGACGCAAGGATAACACACATCATGAAGCGAATAGCTAGAGGTGGGACAAATGAGAGTTACAACTAGGATTTTCTACTCCAGCTTCCCCTCCCTCTCCCTCTTTGATCAATCAATGGAGATGATGATGAAATTAAGTAATGTATGCCTTAGGAGCAAATACCAACCTTGGATCTTCAAATTTTTGTCCCCTAATGTTCCCCTTTTGAGATATTTCTCTTCCTTGCCCTAGATCTCTTCCAACTGGACAGTATGTGGAGCAAGATTGTACGACTAGCTCGAAACAATGATTGAAAGATCTTTTTGTAGCCTGCAGGCTCAATACAGATGGTTCTAGCATCATAACCGTCTGTAATAACAAACTATCACTGACGGTTTTCATGTCAAAACCATTTGTAATAGCGCTACCATGGAAGCTACCCACACTAACTATTGGAAACTCAGAACTGTCTATAATATCATACTATCACAAACGGTTCTGAGATCAGAACCATCTGTGATAATTAGAATATCACAAACGGTTCCGAGGTCAAAATTGTCTGTCGGATTATCACAGTTGGTTTTGAGGTGAGAACCGACAGTGATAACTTAACATATTCTCCCGACAGACCTTCACAGACGGTTTTCCATTGAAAATTCATAATTGTATGTGATATGCCATCTTGGATGTCTGTTTCTGTGGCAGTGTATATCAATCTACTATTTCAAATATCAAAAATTTGTTGTTTATTTTACAAAGTTTAATTTACTTTATTAATATTTTAGGTTTTACAAAGTTACTACATGATGTGTTGTTTATTATGTCATTTTAATGTAATTACCTTTTTCTCTCTGGTATTGCTACATTATTCCCATCCTCTGAAACAAAATGCTATATTTTTAAAAATTACTATCTTTTTTATTTATTTGCAATAATTTTTTGTTGATAACTACATAACTCATGTTGTGTGTGTAAATTTAATTATAGTTGCATTGTGACATTGCTATACATTATTAGTAGTGTTGCAACAACTCACTAGTGCAGCTTCTACTACTGACATGGATCTTTTTTTGTTAAGTTTCTATATCTCCTTCATATAATTGTTGCAACTCTTTTATTTAGTAGAATAGTTTCATCTGCGTTGAGAATACTTTTCATTTTAAGGAATACACAATAATTGTTTTAAGTAGTAACTACACATAAATAGCAGAATTGATCAACACTCAACATATGTGTTGTGCTATTACAAATCCCACAGCAGGTTTAAGGACGTGCGTTGCATGTGTACAGCAACGTGAGTTGACCGTGCGACGGGTCACCTCCTGTTGGGAAATTATAGAGATTGACAAGGAGAGGTTATACAGGTTCAGGTCCCAATGGGAACCCTAGTCCTGTCGACACACCCCCGACATAAGTCAGCAGGGGAGGTTCTCTCGCGGGGAGAGAGCTCCAAGGTGTGCCTATTGCTTTGAGTGTGTGTGTAATGAATTGAGTTGAGACCTTGACAAGTAAGGCAAACAAGGGGTATATATAGTCCCCAAAAATTGCAAAATGACTAAAGTTCCCTAGCTGTGCCCATTGGATCAAACGGCGTAGGCACCCTTTTCACAGGGTGGATTGCTTGGATGCTTGACAAGTGTCCTCTCCAGTTCTTGATGCATTTACAAGACCCTTAATTCCTAGGCACCTAGAGGCCCCTCGGGCGGCAGACCCCGGACCACAGGACTACCGGGATCTCTGGGCACGGGCACAGTGCCACAGGCCCAGACATGGAGTCATCCCAAGGCACTCGGGACTAAGAGGCCCATGGCCTGCTACGGGGACAACCCGGGTCTCCGGGCACGGGCATGGTTCCACGGACCCAGAGGTGGAGGCGTCCTGGGGCTCTCAGGACTAAGAGGTCCATGCCCCGCTACGGGGACGACCTGGGTCTCCAGGCATAGGCACGGTGCCACAGACCAAGAGGCAGAGGCGTTCCAAGGCTCTCAGGACTAAGAGGCCCGTGGCCCGCTACGGGGATGACGCGGGTCTCTAGGCACGAGCACAGTGCCACGGACTCAGAGGCGGTGGCATTCTGAGGCTCTTGGGACTAAGAGTCCAATGGCCCGCTACGGGGATGGCTTGGATCTCTGGGTATGGGCATGGCGCCATAGGCCCAGACGTGGAGGCGTCTCGAGGCTTTGGGAACTAAGAGGCCCGTGGTCGGCGACAGGGACAACTCAGGTCTCCGAGCATGGGCACGGTGCCACGGACCATGAGGCAGAGGTGTCCCGGGGCTCTCAGGACTAAGATGCTCGTGGCCCACTATGGGGACGACCCGGGTCTCCGAGCACTGGCATAATGCCACAAACCTAGAGGCGGAGGCGTCCCGGGGATCTCAGGACTAAGAGGCCCGTGGCCCACTACAGGGATGACCCAGGACTCTGGGCACGGGCACGGTCCCATAGGCCCTGAGGCAGAGGCATCCTGTGGCTCTCAGGACTAAGATGCCCATGGCCAGCTATGGGGACGACCCGGGTCTCCGGGCATGGGCACGGGCACTGTGCCATAGATCCGGAGGTGGAGGCGTCCCAGGGCTCTCAGGACTAAGAGGCCCGTGGCCCGCTACGGGGGCCACTGGGGTCTCCGGGCACGGCCATGGAGCCGCGGACCTAGACACCCGCGAAGCTACTTGGCTCTTTTGGCCGGGTGACCAAAGGGGCCTCTCAGGGAGTTGCCCCAGTGCCGCAGGCCCAACCTCTTGGAATCGCCGGACATTTCCTCCAACCACAGCCCCAAGGTCCCCAGGGGCACAAAGTGGCCCCGGAGGGTATGTGTAGGGTTCTTCTCGAGATTGTGCTTTGGTTCCCGAGCGAGGCTTCGCCTTTCGTGGTGCAACTCTCTATGTGCTGTTCTGAGCTACGCATGGTGCCCGCAAAGCGCCCCGGGCCACGTGCAACAGTTCGACTTCCAGGATGAAAATTCCTACGCGATCCATTGATTCACGCGTGACGCCTATACAGTGCTTCGGCTCTCGTGCAACACCTCGGATGCAATGCGCTGCTTCGAATTTAACAGCTCAGATGCTCCTGTGGACACTTGGTGCCCATCTGGGGGCCCTTGCTTTGCCTATAAATAGAGGGAGGAGGGCCTCGGGCCGATTCATTACTAACCCCTAGTTCAAGCCTCCCGTTCGTAGCCACCTTCCTTGCTCTCCCGGAGACATAATTCTCTGGTTAGCCACCCTTCTTGCTCCTTGCTCTTGAATGCCAATCCCCCTGAGACATGGCACCGCGAGGTCGTAGGAAAGGTTTGGAGATAGCCCCAGATGATGCCACTCAGGATTACCTTAAGCCCACCAAGTTCACCGTGAGAGACCTTGCCTCTTTCTTGGACTAGAGGTCTTTCGTGGAGGGGGATGTTCGGATTCCCAAGCCGAAGGAGACAATGCCTAGTCCCTGGGATGGGGAATTGGTCATCTTCGAGGCCTTCGTCAAGGCTGGCCTCTGTCTCCCGGTGCACCCATTGCTCCGGGAGTTCCTCCGGGAATACCGGGTCGCACTAAACCACTTAACTCCGAACGCCCTCATTCGAATGGGGTTGTTCGTGTGGCTGTGTGAGACAGCAATCGGGAAGAGGCTCACTCTCCAGTTGCTTCACTACTTCTATGAGTTCTCAGTGAGGGGCTCACCCGTCGTGAAGAACGAACCAAAGTCATCCTTCGGCTCTATGATGATGCAGCTGGTGCCATCCTGGATGGATGAATACCTAGTACAGTCTTCCTGACACCACTAGGAGACTGGCTTTGGAGGTAGTTCTACCTCCGAGTGGGGAACTGAGAGGTGAGATACTCTCCAGAGCCTTCTTCCTAGTACTGGTCCATGGGCCCTAAGGGCCCGGCGTGGTCTAACGAGGAGCTAGACCTCCTCACCCAGATGACGGCGGTGCGGGCCTGGAGGTCTTAGTCTCAGCCCCACTCACCAGTAGCCGTAGATGCCACTAGTCAATCGTAAGTCTCTGGGACCAACCTAGGCTCGGTCTTTTTTTGTGTATATTCTAACCTCTTCTTATCTTGTAGTTCGGTCCTACGATGCCTCTCGGGAGAAGGTTGGGCACCTTCTCGGGAGATATTACGAGGATGAGCACGAGCGGGTCGTGTGTATCATTGGGGAGGGGCCTCCCCAGAACCTTGTGGCGGAGGCATTCTAGCTGAGCTCCTCACTCGAGCACCTCTTCCCACCCCCGAGTAGCACAAGAAGGGGAAAGAGCCGACCGAGGGTTCGGATCCCAAGCGCTCCCAGGTACGTAATAATCTTGGGGACGCTCAGCAAAGGCCTTTGATTTTGGCTACAGGGACTTCTAGTGCCACACCGATGAAGACACCGGGTGCTGCTCGAACGAGGCCGCCCATCTCTCCCAGGCCTCTGGGGGACGCTCACGTCCCAGAGGTGGGTCTATCCGGGTCTTCCGGGGGGACGCCGGAGTTGGTGGCCTGACTCGATGCTTCGGGTGAGTTGGACCCCCTTGGGGAAATGGGGGCCGGAGAAAATGAGGGGTCCAACTCTGGGAACTACGCCCCGACCCTTTCTTTGATACGCACGCTACCGGAGGCCACATGTTAATAGATGCGGCGCCAGGCCGTGGTCCGCTTCCGGGCGGCGGGAGCCCCTCCCTGGATGATGTCAATATTGGCCCCGGAGATAGGCCTCCGGTGGAGGATCTCCCGGTGGCATCGGCTCCGCCCCTACCAAGGAAGGGTAAGGGACACTTCATCTGACCGGCTGTTTCGGCTCCCCTGGTAGACCTAACATCTCGGAGGAAGGTACCGCGGTGGGAGTACAGTACTCTTGGCGGAGTCCCCCGGGAGACGCCGAAGGCCCCAAGGGCGACGCGGACTTGTTGTCCCCCAGCGAGGCGCGTTGATTCACGCTGGGGCTCTTGACTCCCCAAGTCCGGAGGTACGCCCGACAGAGGACCATCGACGAGCGTTATGAGGAGATGATCTCCTCCAGGCTTCGGGTAAGTGTGACTCGTCGGGTTCTCTCGATGTATCTTCTGGCCACTTTCTATACTTATTATCCTGTTTTCCTTCCTAGGTGATGCTCTAGCTTGGTGGCTCCAGGGGTGGTTTGCCGAGAGCCTGTGGGAAGTTGAGGAGGAGATCGCCTCCTAGCACTCTGAGAAGGAAAAAGCGCTCGGGGAGTTGGCTGCGGTATGAGCCCGACTCATAGCTTCAAAGGACGGGATCGCCTGACTTCGGGAGGAGCTACGGGTGGAGTGAGGCGTTGCCCGGGAGGCGGAGGCTTCGGGTGCCTGAGCTATCATCGCTGGGAGAGAATGATTCGCTCCGTGTTGGAGGAGCTCAGGGGCGACCTCGGGCCAGAGGACGACTTTGGCCCGGCCTCATCCTCGATTAAGGAGGCCATGTGTTTTTATGGCACGCAAGTCTCCCTAATCTTAGAGGCGGTGGATGTCCGGGCCTGGGGGCTCGCAGCCCCGGTGATAACCTTGGCGTCTGCTCTTGTGGAGCACTGGGGAGTGGGAGCCCATGTGATCGGGAAGCTTATCTCTCGGACATTCCCCGACTTCTTTGAGTTGCGGTGGCCACACCTCGAGGAGCTGGTTGGGGTCCTCTTGGATGAAGTGGTCGGAGCGCCAGAAGCGTCACACACTGAGCTGGACCCTGTGGCACTTGCAGCCAGGGAGGTCTCCCAGGGGGGAAATCCGACAAGCAAGGCTTAGCTTTTATTTTTGTTAGGACCTTTTGATCCTAGTTGCTTGTTTAGAAGAAGCCCCATAAAATTGTAAATATTTCAATGAAATGAAATATATTTTTGCTAAGTCTCATGTCCGGTTGCTAGCAGGTGTCCGGAGAGTGTGTTTCCAGGAGGGGAACGCTCTCGGACCTCAAGGGGTTCGCCCCTTAGTATTGGCTAGAAGGCGCGCTTCAGGAAGCTTTTCGGTGGGTGAGAAGTTTGTACAAAGGACATCTCCCAGGAGCTCACCGAGGGTCTCCGGGACTACCAAGACACATCGCCTACCAGAGGGGGTTGTCCTCCGAGGTAGTTCTCCGGGGGAGCTTAACTTCCTCGAACATTGCTATGCTCATCGTCGAACATTGTCGTCTCGAGGGCGTGTTGACCCACTGGGAGGGGTTGTCTCTCGGTTTAATATCAATAAATCCTAGTTTTTCCTATTGTGTCCATTGTTTTTGTGCAGCTTTTTCTAGTACGTTTGTCTGGTAATTTTCCAAGTACAATGGTCTGGCTTGTTCCCCTGCCACAGCAGGGGGTAGTCAAGAGGTGCTACGAGCTATGGGTACGAGACGACAGTCCTCCAAACCAAGAGAATCTCCTCCCCTGGTAGGGGGAACAAAGAGCCCCCAGTTGAAAAGCCGTACCGTGGGGTTATAAAGATCCCGAGCGAAGGGTGCCGCACCGGGGGGTTATAGAGCCCCAGGTCGAAGAGGGCCACACCGGAGGGGTTATAGAGCCCCCGGTCAAGGAGTGCTCTGGTCGAAGACTAGTCGAAAATGGCACCGGTCAAAAGTTTTCTGTCGGATATTTCCCCGGTCGGGAATTTTCCCAAATGAAAATGACCTAGCCAAAAATCTTCACAGTCAGTAATTTTCTCAGCCATGGACGACCTGGTCGTGGATTTTTCCACCCGAAAATGACTTGGCTAGAAATTTTCACGGTCGAAAATTTGCTCAAACATGTATGACCTGGACATGAATTTCCCGGCCGAAGATGACCTGACTAGACATTTTCACGGTCGAAGATGTTCTCGGGCATGGACTGACGAGGATTGTTACCCGAGTCAGTTCAAAATGCACGATTGGTTCAAGATAGATTCGAGCCAGACATGTGCCTGGCGGTGCGAACTCAAGACATTTCGAGAAGTACCAGCCCAAGGTCGCAGGCTATGGGCGATCAGATCGCAGTCTTTATGCGATCGGACCGTAGCTAGTGCGCGGTCAGAAGTTCGTATGCTGTGTGCGGACAGAAGGCTGAAGGTGTTGCGCGGTCAGCCAACATCTCACGGTCAGAATTCTTTCGACCAGGGAACCTGGGGTTAATCTATTTCTGCTACAGGAATATCCCAAGTATCCCGAAGATTCTTCCACGTAGAGGAGCAACCGTCAGGAGGTTAATACGTGCAGTTATCCACGAATAACACATGTTAAACCTACGTGGGAGTTAAGAGCGGTTCTCCAAACCACATCCAAGCAACCGTCTGATGCCGTTACGACTTGGCGCCCTTTCGACCAATATAAAAGGGTGGCATGGTGCATCAAACAGGGGAGATCATCATCTCTGATCAAAACGAGACACATCTCCCTTGAAGAATCAAACAGCCAAGGCTACAGCTTAGACTAGATAGCTTCCATAAGCCTTCTAGGCTTCATCTTGTACACTTATATAGGAAAAATCTTCGTCTGTGAAGGTTTTTTCCCATCACTCTGTAACTTTTTACTACTCATAGTGAAATTCCAACAGGACGTAGGGCTATTACTCCCACCACCGAGAGCCCGAACCTGTATAAACCTCTCTGTGCCCCAGGTCACCCTGAAAGGTCTCACTATTTACAAATTCTGCATAAGTTCGGCTGAGGACCCCGAGTCCGAATCGTCGACATGGACAACCTGACTGTGAATTTTCCTAGCCGAAGATGACCGGACTGGACATTTTCAAGCTCGAAAATTTTCCTGACCACGGAGAACCTGGCCATGGATTTTCCTGGCCAAAATGACCTGACCAGACATTTTCACAGTCGAAAATGACCTGGTTGGAAATTTTCACAGTCAAAAATTTTCCCAGCCGTGGCGACCAAGCCGTGAATTTTCTCGGCCGAAAATGACCTGACCAGACATTTTCATGATAGAAAACTTTATTGGCCATGAATTTTTCCCGCCGAAAATGAACTGACTAGATATTTTCTCGGTCAAAAATTTTCCTGGCCAAAAATGTCCTGACTGGACATTTTCATGGTCAAAAATTTTCCTGACCGTGAACGACCTGGCTGTGGATTTTCCCAGCCGAAAATGCCCTGACCGGACATTTCACGGTTGAAAACTTTCTTGGCCGAAAATGAACTGACTGGACATTTTCTCGGTTGAAAATTTCCCGGCCGTGGTTGACTTGCTGTGAATTTTCCCGGTCGAAAATGATCTGACCAGACATCGACCTTGCCGTGGATTTTCCCAGCCGAAAATGACCTTACCGGACATTTTCACGGTCGAAAATGACCTGGGCGGAAATTTTCACGGACGAAAATTTTCCTAGCCGTGGACAACCTCACCGTGAATTTTCCTGGCCGAAAATGACCTGACCGGACATTTTCACGGTTGAAAATTTTCCAACTGTGGATGACCTGGCCGTAGATTTTCTCAGCCGAAAATGATTAACCGGAGACCGAACATTTTCTCGGCCGGAAATGACTTGACCGAACATTTTCACGGTCGAAAATTTTCCTAGCGATGGATGACCTGGCCATGGATTTTCTCGGCCGAAAATGACCTGACTGGACATTTTCACGATCGAAAATGACCTGGCCGGAAATTTTCATGGTCCAAAATTTTCCCAGCCGTGGATGACCTGGCCGTGAATTTTCTCGGCCAAAAATGAACTGACCGGACATTTTCACGGTCAAAAATTTTCCCGGCCGTGGACGACTTGGCCGTGATCAAGTCAGCACTAGTCGAAACAGCTTAGGATCGGTTAAGACGACCTGTACCTGTAGGAGGGGAGAGTTGCTCCCGAAGGAGGGAGAGGCCGGTAGCGAGCTTTGGAGTATTTGATGGGGGACCAGGCTCTCAAATTGACTCGTTACCTCGGTTCGTAGGAACCGGGTTGCCACTTACCCCCTCAATCCACGAGGGGTCACTATAAGCTGCCCTAGGGGAGCGAAGCTGCCGCCGTTAGGACTCTCTGCGGCGCTGTGATGGCGCATAACATCCTCGTGACGAGGGCGTCCTCATGGAGAGGTCATCCTTGCGGGGAGGGCATCCTCGTGGAGAGGGCATCCTCTGAGTGAGGGTATTGCTGTGGAGGCAGTAAACTGAAAACCCGTAAGACAAATTCCAATGACAATTGTAGGGAAAGGACATCACTTGTATTAATAAGATAGGTGAGTACAATGCCTCCCCCTACGAAGTCACGACAAGGGAGGGAAGAGGCCTGGAGGCTAAATGTAGAACTTGCGGAGCAAGTCTGCATTCCACGTGTGTCGACTATTCGGACTTTCATCCTTAGTCGAACTTACGTAAATATTAAAGAAGGATAGGGAGCCAATCTAAGGTGAATCTCAGGTAAATTATGGTATCTATGTCAGAGGAAGAAAGGAATTTATACAGGTTCGGGCCCTCTGATGATGAGTAATAACCCTACGTCCTATTGGGATTTCACTATGTAAAATATGGATTACAAGAAGAGAATCAAGGATGTTCTAAGGTAAACTAAGAACAATCTTGTATTCCTTAGATTACAGTCAATGTAAATCTACTATGGCTAATTCTAAAGTATTGTGTCTTGAACCTCTTGCTCGCTCCTCGATCTCTCCCGGTGATTCTCTTTTTATAGCTCGTTGCCTAATTTCAGTTATGGAAATGAAGGGTCGTCGAGAGCTAAACGTGCACCAACCATAATGTGTAATTATGTAGGGTTATTAGTGCTTCATTACCTTCTTAACGGTTACAAGGATCTTAAAACATTCAGATGGCGGTAGTGGAAGAATAGCTCATCTACTATTTATATGATTGAATGAGACTAATCATATAACCATCAGTCGTCTTAACTCTATAGTAAATCATGGTTACGTAGTAACTACAATAATGCATAGTCTTCACGACTTGGGCGACAACAGGTAAATATCCCCATGTCCACAGTATTCGTGAGACCATAGTCTCTTGCGACTTTGGGATTTGTGGATATCCAAAGACTACAAATCCTTTGACATCACAAGTTGAGACCATGGAATGGGTTGAGTGCACCACATCTTAGACTATTCTATTGTCTCTCTCTTAGGTGCCTGAGACCATAGAGAGGTAATAATCTCGTTCTTTAGCCCTGGCAACTATAGAACAGCAAATGTGACTAACTCGAGTTATAATCCTCGTCAGCTAACCCCCGAATTTGAAATAACAAATGATATATTTTGTTATTTTAAATTCAATCATTTCGTAAATTCAATTATAAATATTCCGACGTTTAACCTTCCTCTGTAACAAAAAGACGTTTCCTATTGTGTGCTGGTTCGTTTCCCAAGAAGATCTTTGGGTGCAATTTTGAAAGGTCATGATGAAGTCTTTTGCTACAACTCGAGACAAAACTTAATGCATGTTTTTAGAACTCGCGGCTTGGTAACACGAACCGTCACCTCTGGGTTTTATAAATACTTTGATTTTATGTTCTAAGATTTCAAACTTTCACTTGTTAAGTCTTTCAACTTCTTTCATTTTTTCCTCTTTGTTCTTGTTCTAATGGCGGGCCAAAGTTCTAAACAAGTTGTTGAGAGTGATGAAAAGGAAATAGAGATATAAGATAGTCTTATGCAGTCATTTCAAGAGGTAATTCTTCTTTTGAAGAATCTGCATTAACGTTTCTTCCAGTGTAAAGTTTTTCAAACTAATACTTTCTGGACTTCTTTAGGATCTTGAAGGTGCAACTACCTTAAAGAAGCTATCTAGTGATGATATTGGATCATCTAGTGGATCCTTATCAAAAAAACTAATGCTGTACGAGGAGTTAGCTGTAATACCCTGGGTTTGGGGTGAAAATTCTTTTCATAAAAATAATGCATGCATATGTCTCTTCAAGATCAGCAAAATCAGCCTAGACTTATTTTATCCTCGAAGAAATCTTCCCTATGAACCCAAATCAAGATCTGACTTTCCAGTTATGACCTACTATTTATCCTGACAATAAAAGCCTTCAGAAGCCAGATTCAATTCGATCTCTAACTCCCAGATTTGTCAATCCTTTCTATTTTCGAAAACAGAAATTAATTAATATCCTAATTACCCTAAATACTCTGAACTCTGATTTAATCAAATCTTGACCTAATCTATATCAGATTATCCTTAGATTATGATCAAGGGTATGCCAATACCTTAATCCAAAAAGTTGCAGTCAGATTCTGTCATCTAGACCATTTCGCAAATCAGTCCAAGAAGTATCGCAGATCAGTCCTTTTTTGATTTTTGAGAAGCCTTAAAAGGCTAAATGTTGCAAATCAGCTCCAAATTCAAATCTGTTTTAGGGAACACCTCCCAAATGCTATTCAATACAAAATATTCTTTTATGAGGATATCAAAATCTCATCCTAAATCACAGAATTTCAATTTTGATAAAGTCCAGATTTCTAATACCCTAAATTACCCTGTTTTCATTTTATTCAAAAACTATTCAAATGTGCCAGATTTTACCAAATATCCTTGCCAAATTATCTCTTGAAGAAAGTTTGCCAGATTTGTGAAGTTCAAATCAGTCCAAATCACCTAAATCCCAGAATTACAAATCAGTCCAGCCAATTTCCATATTTTGCATTTTGTTCGAAATGCTTCTTCGCCATGTTCCCTCGCCGCTGGCCAAGCTTCGCCTTCACCTGTGCCCATGCTCGTTTGTGCTTGCATGCGCCCACGTGTCCGCACCAAGATCGTCGCCGTGGCAGCACCAGCGACCAGCAACCAAGCGCGTGCGACCAGCAACAACCGCAGTAGCAGCTTTGTCAGGAGCTTCGCGCCACGTTGCCACGCCGTGCCAGCTTTGTCGCCTTTGCTTTGCACCGGCCAGCGCCAAGTCCCGATGAACCGACCATTTGAGTAGTTGCAGAGCCGTTGTCGCCGTCGCGTCGCCGTCGCCGTTGTTTCTTCTGCGTCCGGCCAATCTCATCCCCGGCACAAAGTTTGTTGCTGTTCCCTCCTCGCAAGCTCTGTCCTTGGCCTATTTAAACACCCTTCGCCCTGTGCAATCCTCACTCCACTAGAAAAACGGTTAAGTCAAAAATTTCTTCGTCTTCTTCTCCGGCAAGCCGCCGAGGAGGAGCACGGTGCCAACTTGATCTGCTATGCCATTCTTCAAATTGATTCGACCAGTGAGTACCTTCCTCCTTCCTTTTTGTGTTGTAGCCCCTAATTGAACTCCGGTGGACCCTAACACTGGTGATCGCTGTGTTTGGCAATTGCCCTGTTCTGGCAATGTAGCTCGATTTAGCCTGATTTAGCCGTTCTGTTAGTAGAGCTATTTGATCAGTAGCTTGTTCTTAGCAAACCTATCAAACTAGAATTTGAATTTAGCCTATGCTGTGAGTTCTTTGTTTCTTGGCACGCCGCCATGAACGCCTCACGTCGTCGGCGAACTCCACTCCATCTTCAACCAAACCAGCTGCACCAAATCACTCCTTGTAACTCGTAGATGGTGCAGCCGAGCCCAATCATCCTGCATTGCTCTAAATCATCTTCGCCTGGTTTGCTGTCATCTTCAACTCCAGTGTCAACGCCGACGAGCCCTAAAACCTCAACTGCAACCAAATTACTCACTCCAGCACCATCAGCATCACCTCAGGAGGAAAAGCCCTCGATTAATTTCAAGTTTCATCTTCTGCAACTCGCTGTCACCATAGCTCGCTTCTGGTCTTCAAAGCCGACGACTTCGACCTCGCCGTTCGGCGTCGTCTTGCCACTGTTGTTCAATCCACTTTGTCCAGTAGATTCACCTTTGACCTCCTGAGTATATTTCTCCACTACATCGACATTTGGTTCTGCACAAAATCTCAAGTTATTGCTGTGCCAAGATTGTGTCCAGTAGCTGTGCTGTGCCGTGTCGCCACTGTGTTTCTTCGCCGCTGTTCGTCGCCGTCCGGCCACTCCAGTGATCGAAACCACCACCATTGGATTCCTGTTGCTTTCGCCCATCTCCTAGACATAGTTAGCAAAGCAATCGAAGCCCTAAATTGATCAATTGCTTAAGCCCTAGAATTTAGCAGTAGCCAGACATTCAGTTCACTGTGTCCAGGAGTATTTTTTCAAATCCTTGAACTTTTGGACTTTCCTGTGAAAACCTTATTGTCAAAAAGATGCCTTGTTCAATTATGCACCCAATGCCTTGATCCAGATCTATTTTGTCCACTGGAAATCTTCTAAAACATGTCAATGCCATTCGTGGACATTGTCAGCCCTTGTCAATCTATGTCAGCCAGTGGCATCAACTCAGTTTTTTCACTTCTGGTAGTGCAAATTGAAATCCACTTTGTCTACCAAGTTTGTAGAACCATGTTCTACATTTCTTTCAACTGCCATATCTTGAGAAGAGCCTTATAAAGCCAACCAAAGCCATGTCAAGATGTGAACCGAATGTCGATCTGTTGACATTCACAGTTTTTTTAGCAAACCAGTCGTGAACTAAATGTCAATTTTGATTCCTTGAAACTCTAGTAACCTCCAGCACTCAATCTTAGCCCAGATTCCTTAAAACCCTAGAATCTCGACTCAGTTCAGCTTGCAGTCTCAGTCAACTTCAGCATCATTCAATTATTCTTTTTAAAGCATATCTGCATATAGATCATAAAACATTTTAATATAGTTAGTAATCATTGTGTGTTTGTTTGTCGCCGAGCAGATCCAGAAGCTGAGTTTGAGGACTTCGCTGTCGACCCAACACCAACTGCTGATTTTCACGACGCGGAAGGCAAGTCATATTCTTGAACATCTTGAACCTATATTTTAAGAGTTGCTATAATATAACCTTAAATATAAGTAGTATTGCATGTGAAAGAATGATTGAGATTTGAAATGGCAGTACTAGGCCGGATGCCTGTGAAATGTGAAATGATCAAGTAATGAGCCATGAACTAATATATGTGTATTTTTGTATATTCATGAAATAAAACCCCTAGCCGTGACCAGAGTTTGGTATGAAATGGTGGTGGCACTGGATGTGCAAGCACTGGATGTGCGTGGCTGTGGATGGTCTGGTCACTGCCATATAAGGACTAGAACTTTGTGTTGTGCGTCTAGTGGCATGAAAAATGTACTAACCGCAAGCCTGGTATGGGACAGGCCAAAACAAGTAAGTATGCGGATCGCACATGAAACCCTTGCATGAAATGGAAAGTGGTGCACGATTGGCACAGAGTGCGACTCCTACACATATCACTGGATTTGATGATGCACGTTGACCCAGTAATGGGGAGATACAGTCGGGGTGGGGGTATAGCCCGCCACAACTATGGTTTGTCCGACCATAGGGTCAGGGGTGAATTGTGAATGAGACATAACAAAAGTTCTTGTTATTTCCACATTGCCACTCACATTATGCAGTGAAGAAGGGCTTAATCATATTGATAGGATGGGCATGAAAGTGGAATATCTTGCAGGTAAATTGGTACCCCTCTGCAGAGTTAAAAACGTATTCGAATACTCCGAGTTCCCGGGTTTATAGAAGTCTACTGTGGTGGATTAAATCCAAGGGTGTGGCACAAGTATGTTTTCTAAATAAAATTTGATAAGTCAAGATTACCCAAATGACATGTGTTGTCATGATAAGTGGTGCTGTCGTGTGCCGATGTGTCACGGTAGTACTATAAATAGTGGAACATGAATAGCGATGCTATGCTATGAAAAATACTGGCATGAGATGAGATATAAAGGAAAAGACTATTTTACAACCATCCACACTTCTTCACTAGCATAGATTCATATCATCACTCCTATATGTATATACTCTTACCTATGACTTGCTGGGTATGTAAGTACTCACCCTTGCAACCTATCATCCAATAGTTGGAGCATTCCATGATCAAAATGAAGGCGTGGAGAACTTCTTGGATCTAGAAGGAGGAGAGCCAGTTCCGCCAAAGCCCTGATGTGTGTTGTTCTGCCGTCAACTTCTTGCTATGGGGGTTCACCTATTTTCTGTTGTGTAGTTGTTATTTTGCTAGACCATGTATGCCGCGAAGGCATTGTAATCTCTTTATGTTGTATTAAGGCCAGCAGGTCACACTGCTTAAATATTTTGTAAGCTACTCTGCTGTAATGTAAATATACTCCTGTGTTTGACTTATCCTGGGAAGTCAATGGTATGCATGTATGGGATCAGCTGCAGCGAGCTGGGTCCCCGCGGGAGTAGTCGTTGTCCCCAAGGCGGGGGCGCGACATCAGCTGCCACCGCTTCTCAAACCATGTTGTCAGCCCCTTCTGCTCAAAGCGATTATGACAGAAGGAAGGAGATTGACAACTTAAAATCTTCAATTTTAGGGTCTTTTTTACCATATCATTCTGAATCAAAGTTGAGGTTTTGATTATTTAACTAATTAAGTCATTTAAGTAAGAAATAACTCAAACTTTAATCGGATATGCAGCATAGATGGTACTGTCCTTGATGCGGATATATCCTCTGTTGCTATATGTTCTCATGACTCCAAGTCTCCAAATGATCACACTACTTGTTTTGCTGCTGCTATAGTGCAAGGGAGTCACAAGGCCGATGCAAGTTGTGTTCATGATGTGCTACGGGCTGAGAATTGCAATACAAATATTGGAGAGAAGAAAGGTGACATGGCCATGCATCCAAAAGAAGTAATATCCATTTCATTTGAAGATATGCCACCTCAGGAGGGAATTCTAATTGGATCCATATTTGTTAGCATTATTGACAGCGATCCGTTAGCATGGAAGGAGAGTTACATGTGAAAGGGAGGCCCACTCAAATCTGTCCATCCATTTGATCGTGATGCTGGTGCTAATAACGACCAGAAACATGGTCATGGGCCACATCAATGGAAGGATACTGAAGTCTAGTTTCCACCACATCAAACCGTGTGTGATTTGGAGTTCTGAGGTGGGAGTAATGACTGTTTTGGTGGGAGTTGCACAGGCTGTCAAGAGCTACGCGAGACCATATGTTGCTGACCAACTTCCAAGGCTTTAAACCTCTTATCTACCCAAGAAAACCCCTTTTAGTATCTTGTTTGGTTTCACACCTAAACTAGAAGGGATGTTCCTAGTAAAAATATCTGTATTCCATCTGTTTGGAGGTCAGAGTTGAATTTGAGAAATAGACAGCAGAAGCCATGGTTGTTTGTGGAGCAAATACCATGTGTTCATGTTAAGTTCTTCCTGTTCTTGGGTTTGTTATTGTTGGTGAAAGTCAAGAATGCCCCGTTCTTGTGATTGTCCACAGAATCTATACGATTCCCACACTCAATTCGCGTTTTAGTGCTGATCGCGGTTTGTGTGACTGGTTCCTTGCTTCTTGATCGACTCTTTTGCTGTTCAAGTGCGAGTACCATGAAAGATTGGGCCATCCTTGGCTCAATAGGAGGTTGGTCCCTTATCAGTCCTTGTACCAATCCCTTCGGTGGTCCAGCCAACATCTACCTCTAAGGTAGTTACTTTTTCTTCCTCAATCCCTCTTGTATGCTACCTGGATTAAACCTTTTGTTTGCAGGAGGACAAGGCATTGTGGGTTCTCAGTGAACAACTTGTTGAGATCCAGATTCTTCTGAGGGGGAGGACTACTTAATGCAAAAATCTCAAAGAAGAAAAAGAGGAGCTATAGGAACGCTTCATCAGGCGAGGACGCAACCTCGATACTACCTTCCAGGTCGTTGAGCGCCTGAGGGAGAGTCATAATAGGGCTTGTGAGGATGCAAGGTTGGCTCGCGAAGAGAGAGATCTCGTGCAAGAGCAGAGGGATCTCTCTAATACGATAAGAGCCCAATGTTCTCTCACAATAAAAGACAACGTCAAAATATTAAGGAACGTCGCCGATTCTCTTGGGCAGCTAGTGTTAATCCTACTAGTGATAACTTTTCTCTTGGAGATCTTTGTATTTTTCTTTCGGATCAAGTTGACTCTTTAGTCAACAGTATCCCTTTTTTGTGTAAAGATTGTCAGAAATAAAGTTATTTTCTTTACACTGAGAGCTTTTTATGATTATGTATAATCTATAATCATTTTAATACCTAATTTATATCTCTGCTATCAAAAATGATTGCAGGCAAAAAATCCCGGCGAGAAAAAATAATCACAGGCAAGTATATCTTCTGCCACCATAACTTTTCACAGGAAGTGTAACTATAACCAAGTTCATGGTGATAAGAAATCAAAACCATCTAATTCCTGGCTATAGTATAAGTGACTGACAGCTAGCCCCCGAATTTGAAACGAAATGACTTTTCGAATTTCAAAAATATTCATCTTCGTTTTGGATTCCAACAGGTCCCAAGAAGGACTTTGGGTGAGCCCGTCAGATCCATCGTGGGAGACATTTAATGCCAAAGACAGGTGTAAGCAGCCTATAGTGTCCAAACTCTCAAAAACAATCTTCGCCGCCTTACGCCGCCAAAAACCCTCGCCTTCTGAAACCCCTCTTCCTTCAATCTTTGATCAAATGGCATCCAGGAGCTGATCCATCTTCTACGATAGTGAGCATTTGGAGATTTTGGAGAAAGAAGAGATTTTTCCTTCGAGGCAACTAATTCCCTGTCGACTGACTGAGAAGGAAGAAACACCCATTGTTCAAGAAAATGAACTGGTGCTCTTTGAGGATTTCTTGTACTGTGGATTTTGTTTACCAGTAAGTGAATTCTCCCACAACGTCTTGAACCATTTCGGGCTTGAACTGATAAACCTTCACCCCAACTCTGTGTTGAGTTTGGCCATTTTTCAGCAACTGTGTGAAGCTTTCATTGGTGTTTTACCGAGCATCACCCTTTTTCGCCGCTTCTACTTCTTAGTATGGTCCAAAAGCGCAAATGCCGCTGGATGCGTGTACTTCCGCTTGAGGGAGAAGAAAGATTACCCTATTGTTCCTTTGAGGGATTCTGTCCATGGTTGGAATCGGTGATGGTTCTACTACACTGCTCCAGAAGAGAGTAGTCTCTGGTTCGAAAATCGTCAGCCAGAGAAAAGCAACGAAAAGGACTCCTCCCCTGATCTTAATGAAGAGCTGCAGAAACAAGCTTTCACTATCCAAAATCTAGCACATGAAGGCTTGACAGCTCGGGACATGATTCGGGACTTCATCAAGGACCGAATTAGTCCATTGAAGAAAAGGGTGCACCCTGCTTGGGAGGTGCGCTCTATGCAAGATGAGACCTTGGACTATGAGCAAGGTAATGTCTTTTCTTGTAGATTGGAAATGTATCTTCAATCTAGCTATGCTTAGTGCATTTTTGAAATAGGTCTACCTTCATCTAAGGTCGAGAGGAGAACAAATACTTTGTTGAAGCTATTTAATCCGACCATAGAAGGTGACGTGAATGCATCAAGACTGCAAAGTCTAGTCTATAGCAGCGACGAATTACTACAAGAATGAAGAAAGGTAAAATATCTTTCGACAATCTTTCGTATATAATTTAAACAATAATAATCGAAGGAATTCATTTCGATGTAAATAGTTTCTTTTGGGCCAATCAATTGGAACGAAAAGGAGTATTGATGATGTTGGGACTTCTGGGGGGTCCTTTAGCCAAGAAGCTGAAAAGAACTCCTTCAAAAGGGAAGGGTCAATCATCAATGGAGAATCTGTAGCCCCAGCAAATCCAAAAAGGCCACAAAGCAAACTTCGTCCAAGGCCGTTAAACCGAGTTTAGTGGCCACCCTCACCTTTCTCCAAGTACACTTGGAAATTATCTCTTAATCATATAGGGAGAAGGAAGTTAGGAGGAAGAGGATGAAATCCCCCTCATCTTGCGGCAAAAAAGGTCTGTTGAACATTTGAAGAGAACATCTAAGAAGATGTTCACCTTGCTACTATCTCCTATAAGTGAGGCAATGAGTTCCATTGGACTCAACTTTAGGTAACAGATAATTTCCTCGTTCAGTTGTGTGAATACAGTCCAAGTTATTCATAACTTATGCAATCATAATGTATGTTCAAGGCAAGTCCACTCCCATACAATCGACTTCAATTCCTGAAATTGAAGCAAGTATGGTTGAGGAAACTATGACTGCTATGGTGGAAACACTGGCCACAGGGTGTGTTGCAGGTACATATGTAGTACAGGATGTGACTATACCCACTAGAGTTCTTATCATTAACAAGGTTGTGCAAGAAGTTGAGACCTCAACACATGTTAGTGATGAAAGTACTGATGTCGAGGCTGGTCTTATGACCATGGAGATGGGAAACTAGCCTGGGTCTGCATCTATTCTCATGGTTGTAGAAGCCCTCTCTCCTCCTGAGCAAGCAGAAGAGAATGTGGAAACTGTGGATCAGCTGACTGATGCTCTGCATTCTGCGCTGGAAGTAAGTCTTCCAATTGCTAAGCAGGCGCAAGATGACTTGAGATATGAGATTATGCTCAAGGATCTCGTAGAGGTGAGTAAATTTTTACTCAGTACATCTTATTATTGTCTCTGAGAAATATCTTCAGAGGTTTTGTTTTGGCTGTAGAACTCTTCTCGACAATCGACCTTGGTGAATTGGCTAGTAGAGCAATTGAAGGTCACACAAACAAAATGCAACCAATTAGAACAGTAAGTTTCTTGCTCTAATTTCATTCCCCTACGAATCGGAATGAACCTTCCTTGTTGTTGCAGGAAAAACTCTGCTTTATCAGAAGAGGTTGCTAAAGAATGTTCCGAGAAGGAGGCAGCTATAGCTAAAACTTTAAAGGAAAAAGAAAAGATAAACCTGGACTTTGATCATAAGTTCATCGGATGAAGCAATAGAATTTTGAATCAGATGTTTTGATCTTTGGTTATCCTTCGTAGTAATAATATCTCGGGGTTTGCAACGAAAACTTGGTGTATCCACTATACGACCATTAACTAAAATATGTCTATGGTTAACTAATTGCCGGGCCTCAGGAATGGTTGAAGCCATACCCAATCGAAAAAGGATATTATCCAAACACATTTCAAGTAGTTGTAGTAAAACCTGACCTATTGACTTTTTTGCTTTTCCAGTGATATGGACATATCTAAGTAATTGTCGTTCTGTCAGACCATAATGAAAACACAATTTCTGTTTTTCTTGAAGACGAATATGATATTGTTCTTTTTTCCTAGAATTGAATTTCTTTTTCAGATTACTTTCGGATTTAGACGTTTTTCTAGTGAGTCCTGGTAAAGCTCCCAGACGGCGTATTTTTTTGAAACGATGTCCTCAATAACAGGACATGAAGACTCCTTTTTTATTTTATTGAAATTTAATTTTACACAATCAATTTCATTTTATTTACATTACACAATAAATTGAAATTAAAACTGAATTAAACTAAAGGATAAAGAAGATAAAATCTACTAAAGTACCACCAAAAATGGAATTTCATCAACATGTGGATTTTTTGTATATATATTATTTTTTTTTGTTTTGTACCTAGCAAAGTTGTAAGGTAGAACGACATAATAGATCCTTGATTCCCCATTTAATTCGGTGCAAAAGAGAGATTCTTGTTGTAGCATATCTGGTCATGGTGTTGTATGAATTGATCAAATTATCTTTTCTTCTGGCTAGGTCAAAAGGAAATGAATTCCAACTGACCAAGGAGAAAGAAGATTTCGAAGAGAAGTATATCCGACGAGGACATAGCCTCGAAAAGCTTCACAATCTAAACCAGAGGATAATGGAAAGATCCTAGAATGATATAAAGAGTCTTGAAGAAAAAAAGAACACTCTGGAGAATATCATTCAAAACTGCACTATCATGGGTCAAGCTTCACTTGAGATATTGAAACAAGTAGCAGACTCAATGAGGCTAAGATTATTGGTCCTGAAAAGGATAATATTTCACTCGAAGAGTCTTGTGCTTTGGTTGCAGCTCAAGCTAAATCTCTAGTTGACAACATCTTTGAGTTCACAAAGAGATACAAGGAAACAGTCAAGACTTACATTGATATTGCTGCTTCTTCTATCTTGTGCAAGCTCAGACATCGCCACGGGTCGAATTTGAATCTTCACACAGCAGCGGAGGATGACACCTTTGAGAATGAAAAGCAAATGAAGGCGACCATAGCTGAGGTAAGCCCATAGTTGAAAAACTATTAAAGAACCTCAAGCTTGCTTAAAGTTTCCCTCCACATTGTAAATATTTATTTTGATAATGGAAATAAGCAATCTTTATAATATTACTTGCAAATAAGTATAAAAAATGCAAATGCATGCTTTGAACAAAGTTTAAAACTATGATAAACTTTAAACTTTATGCTATAGTTATATTCTCCTAGCCTCCTCCTGAGATTACTGATGCTGAGAATACAGTATAGAAATGTTGGGATAAAAAACATTGCTAGCGAGTTTCTTATGCGTTGAGAAACGGCTGAGAAAGAAAGACCTCGACTAGAGTGTATTATGAGATCTCAAGAATAATCAACTCAAAATAAATGTCAAAGCTTGTTAAGAACTGACAGCCACCCGTATGGTTAGAACATACTAGTAAGTCTCATATGCATTAGGAAATAACTTTTTTAGAGATGTCTTATCTAGATAAGACCATGAGATCGATCAGTGAATCCACTTTAAACACTGTAATGAGATGATTATGTAAGACTAACTCTAAGATGAGCTTGAAAAAAACAAAGGCCAAGAAATGAGAATAGAGTTATAACATAGAGTAAAAGAAAACATGTTATTATTAAAGGAAACATGCTAATTGAATAGGAAAATGGTAATGGGAAAGACTTACACAAAAAATTTACACAATTGATCTATATTCGATGAATTGGATAAGATCCTTCCATCTTCCATTGCTAATCGAGCCGATCCTAGTCACGGAATGGAAACCACAGCATAAGGACCTTAACACTGAGGAGAGAACTTATTGCGATTGGACTAGTTTTGGATTTTTCTTAAAACCAAATCGCCCACATGAAGACTACGTGGTCGCGCCTTCTTACTGTGATACTTACGCAATACTTGTAAATAAGCAGCAGACCTAATCAAGGCTCGATCACGCTATTCTTTGAGAAGAGAAAGTTCATCTTCTCGAGCATCACTTTGATTATCAATATCCAAGTGACTTAGGCGAGCTGAACCGAGTTGAATTTCAATTGGTAAGACAACTTTTGCAAGAAAAACCAGTTGGAAAGGCATTTCACCTTTGGCTCGACTGGGCGTTGTTTCCCATCTTGCTCTTTGACCAGTATCGCACTCACAGCTACCGGGGTGGCCACGAGGTACAAGAGCAAAGGTTCCTCCTGGGAGGGGCTCACGAGTATTGGGGGGCTCGTGAGGTACTTCTTTAAGTCGTCGAACACTGCCAGAGCCTCGGGGGTCTATTGGAACCCTTCGAGACCTCAGAGGTTCTTGAAGAACTGGAAGCCGTGTTCCCCCGACCACGAGACAAAGAGGGTTAGCGCAGCCAGATGACCGGTTATTCGCTGTACATCTTTAACGGAGCGCGGTGGGGGCATGTCCAACAAAGCCCAAATTTTTTCGAGGTTGGCTTCGATACCCCATTGGGACACGAGGAAACCTAGCAGCTTCCCCCCACACAAGCTGAAAGCACATTTTTCCAGGTTAAGTTTCAACCCGTACTTACGGAGGTTGCGAAAGGTCTCCGCCAAATCTTCGAGGTGAGCAACTGCACGAAGGCTCTTGACGACCGCATCGTCGACGTAGACCTCCACATTACGGCCAATCTGATCCTTGAGGATCAGGGACATAAGACACTGGAAGGTTGCCCCAGCGTTCTTGAGCCCGAAGGGAATATGGACATAACAGAAGTTGCTGAGAGGAGTTGTGAAACTTGTCTTTTCCTCGTCTTCTGTGGCTATTCGGACTTGGTGGTAACCCGAGTAAGCATCCAAGAAACTCATTAGCTCGAACCCCACGATCGAGTTCAGCAGTTGGTCGATCTGCAGGAGTGAGAAATTGTCTTTTGGACAAGCCTTGTTGAGGTCGATGAAGTCCACGCACATCCTCCACTTGCTGCTGGACTTCTTCATGAGGACAGGGTTGGCAAGCCACTTGGGGTACAAAACCTCCCGAACGAACCCCACCTCTCGGAGCTTCATGATTTTAGCCTTGATGGCTTCCTGGTGCACAAGGGAGAGCTTTCTCAACTTCTGCTTCACTGTGGGGTGGCCAGGCATCACAGCGAGCTTGTGCTCAATAACGTCCCTGGAAACGCCCTTTATGTCTACAGGCTTCCACACGAAGATGTCAGAATTTTTGCGAGGAAGGAGGTAAGTTGTTCCGCGCGGTCCTGGGGAGGTCTGCCATGATTTTGATGATTTTCTCTCCATTCTCTGGGAATAGGTGGACCTCGTGGAGGTCCCCCTCCGGGCGCGGTTTTGCGGTTTTGGGAGAAACTTCCTTGGGAGGGCAACAGGGATGTCAGGATTTGGGGAAGAACTCCCCTCCTCTGGGACCTTGATCAGGTTGACATCCCCGATCATAGTGGTGGCGTGCTCATAAAGCGTGCGAGTGGTGTCCTAGTTACCTTGGGCGGTGATTACACCGCAAGGCCCAAGGATCTTCATGCAGAGGTAGCTTTGGTGAGCCGTCACCCCCAGAAGGTTGATCGTGGTTCTCCCCATGATTGCATTATAGGATGACAGGAGGTCCACCACATCAAATCGAACCATCTCCGTCCGGTAATTATCCGGAGCGCCGAAGGTCATGGTAAGGTCGACCTTTCCTAGAGGGTATATAGTCTTCCGTAGGACGAAGCCCTGTAGAGGCCCAACCACGGGTTGTAGCAACTTCTCATCCACCTGCATTTCCCTAAATGCTCTCAAGTATAGAACATCTATGATGCTCCCGCCATCAACGAGGATGTGGGCCAGGAGATAGTTGAATACGGTGGCAAAGATGATGAGCGCATGTCATGGGGGAAGCGAACCCCGCATGCATCCTTCGCCGTGAAAGTGAGGGGGACACCTGACCACTTTGGTGGCCGGGATGTGTTCAGCACCCCCACCACCTTGACCTACTGTGCGTACTCCTTATGCTGGCACTTAGAGTCCCACCTTGAGGCAGATCCCCCCATGATGACATTCACATGTCTCTGGGAGGCCTGGAAAGGGAGCACCTCGGCTGAGCCCCTCTCCTGTGTTTGTTTTTGTTCCCCCCTGGGGGAGTAAGAAGGGCCGCTAAGGCTGACGGAGAGGGCAAGGAGGTAGGGCTCCCCCTGCCTATGCTGCTCGAGGTATGCGACGAAGTGTTGCACGAGCGCATTGAATTCTCGAGTAGAATGGGAAGTCGACTTGTGGAAGGAACACCACTAGGTGGCTGCGCCCTCCTTGCCTTTTGGCTTGGGGCCCTCCCGCCAACGGGAGGACTTGCCTCCCCCACTGCCTTTCAGCTTGGAGAAGGAGCAGTTTCCCTTGTTACCTTCGCGCGAGCCGTCTCCACCCTTGAGGACAAAGGTGTCCCAAGGCCGTGGCTTGCTGTGATTCCCCCTCCTGGGCCGTTTGTGGGAGAAGTCCCTGCTCTCCCACTCAGCGAGGGCAGACGCCCCTTGGTTCTTCTTCTAGAGGTCATCCTCTTCTGCCCAAGCGTACATCTCGAGCACATTGAAGAGTTTGTCAGCAGAGGTGGGGCAACTCCGAGAGAGCCTCCGGTGTAGCTTCCCAAGGAGGATCCCGCTTTTGCAAGCCTCAATGACTATAGAGTCAGGGATGTGAGCCACTTTGCTCTTAACCCGAGCAAAGTGCTTAAAGATGTTTCGGATGGTTTCTCATGTCCTCTGCCTGACGGTGTAGAGCTGTGATGAGTCTGGGGGGCGTACGTAGCTCCCCCGGAAGTTTGCGCAGAACGTGCATTTGAGTTGCGCGAAGGATTTTATGGATCCTGCCTTAAGATTGTAGAACTACGACCGGGCGATCCCAGAGAGGTAGAGGGGAAAGATGTTTCATTGCATTGTCTCGTCCCCCCAGTTGCCAAGATGGCCATGGAGTACACCTGCACAAATTTGTAGGGATCGGTCTCCCTGTTGTAGTGCTTTATGTGCAGCGGGCGGTACGGGTGCAGCCATCGGATGCATTGAAGGTGATGGCATAGAGCCTAACTGGCCCCCTCCACCCCCCGTGGGGACTTCCAGTCGCTGTCCCCTTTGACAAGGGAGGCGCGCTCGTTGTCTGAATTGAGGAGGGGTCCCAGTGGACCACCTGCCCGGCGGTAACGCCTTTTCTCCTTCGGGTTAGTCGAGCTAACTTTCTGAATCTCAGGTTACCCCCCGGAGATGACAGTGGCCTCTTCAATCGGTCTCTTCCCCTTGCTCGCCGGGGCGCGCGGCTCCCTGTGGCTGTGAGGTGGGTGCATGTCCCACTTCGGGAGTGGCTCCAAACGGCGGCCAGAAGGAGGTCCCTCGGACTTCACGGTACGCATGCACTCCACCTCCTCCCGAGGAAAGTAGGTCTGGTCCGTTGGGGGAGCCCGTGGGGGTGGTCCTGGTGGAGGAGGGAGCTGATGTGCATTCGATGTGGACCCAGGAGAGGCCACTACCGTGCGGGTTTGTTCTAGCGCCAGACAAGTATTCGGTGCAATGATGGGTACCAGCATGAGGAGGGTCCGCAGGGTGGGGCACAGTAACGGCGCAGGAGAGGCTTCCTGTGCGAAGGTAGTTGTTTGCACGGGGAAGGTCCCCAGCGCGTGGACGGCCGCTAGTGTGGTGGAAGGCCACGACGCGGGGATGGTTCCCGGCGCCAAAGTGATCACCGGTGTGGGTGAACTTCCCGACACGGGGAAAGCCACCGAGATGGGAAGGCCCCGGGCGCAGGGAGAACCCCTGGCGCTAGAAACACCCCAGTGCGGGGAAAGCAGCCGAGCACCCCATAAAGAACGGAGGCGGTGCCCCCATAAACGGGAACAGGGGCAGATACATGGGGGCCAGAGGCCTCGCCAAGATGCGCAATAGTTCTTCCAGGGTGCGTTGGGCTCGGAGTTGGCCCTCAACCAATGGCCCCAACAATGGGTCCCTGGAGACTGGGAGCACCGGTTGGGAAGCGCTAGGCCATGCAGAGCGGTCACAGCTGATTCGCTCGACCCGGGTAAGCCCCCGGCGGGAAGGGACGGAGAAGGGAGCACCAAGTCCCCCCGGGTTTCCCCGAACGGTGGCGCTGTGACGACAGTTCCTTGCATAGGGTCTCTAGGACCAGCGTCATTGGAAAGTGAGGAGAGATTACTCATTCTTCTTGGGGGAGCCATAGCAAATCATCACAGGTCGCCACAGACGGCATGAATCAAATATATTAAGAGAAAACTCTAGATCTAGCACAAAATTTATTATCATAGGATTTCTCCTTGCTGAAGAATACCCGCATTATGTCAACATAAGAAAAAAATCACACCTGTTAATGATCTCGTAACAACTAAAATTTTGAACTTGCTACAGTTTACGGACATATTTGCTACATACATAAAAAATGTTGCTACAGACAAAGTCATAATTTTGATGAAAATACAAAAACACATTGTAGTCTATAAAATAGTTATGAAAATTCTATAAAAGTTAGATAAGGTGTATATTAGGTTAGACAAGTAGTCTATAAAATTTTAACTCTGAATTTGATGTATTAGGAGAAACAAAAATAATGAATTGCAATTTTTTTTGAGAGCGACTATAGGGTACCAATGATTTGGCCCCACAAGGTTTTTTTTATTTTTGAAATGGTAGAGGTGAGGATTTGAACTGAGAACCTTTAACTTTCTATCAAGTGACTTTACCACTACACTAGAGACTCACTTCTTAATGAATTGCAATTAATAGTAATTTTTATCTTTATCTTTTAGTTTTTATTTTCGGATTTATTTTTTAGTTCAATTTGTCTTTTTTATTTCTCCTTGTGTAGATTGGATTTGGATTTAAAATTTTGTGAGATGGTATATTGATTTTATATGTACACAACCTCAAATTTTGTGGAATTTTTTCTTAATCATTTATATATAATTTTGAAAAGAGATACATAGGAGCACTGAAGAGATAGGATGCGTTGGATACTCTCCAAATATATATATATATATATATATATATATATATATATATATGTTTTATTGTTGTCTCAGTCAGACAAGTTGGCTATCTAGCCCCACACCTATTAATAAATGTTATGGGAAAGATTTCTTGTGTGCTAGTATCGATAATTACGATTAGCTAGAGATTGCCTTTCCTTGTAGGACAGTTACTTCCATATTTTTTGAAAAAAAATAATGAACAGAAAGGTTCTTAATTTGAGACAAAAAGAATTGATTAGAAGGAACATAGATGGCACATTTCTTGCCGGCCTCTCTTACCAATATATACTATTATTAAGCCTTGCTACCAATTAACGTGTTTGTTTAATTGGTAGAATTAATGAGAGAGAAGTCAACTATGATTTGGTACTTTAGCAGGAAGCAACCACATTAATTTTAACATATGTATGTACATACATAGAAGGACAAACAAAGACTGTATTCGGCAAAATATGAAAATAAAAAAGTCCACTAAAAGGTTTCACTATCAAAAGATAATAACAACCATCAGAAAATTAAGGACTCGTTCCAACACGCAACTACATACTTTAATGTGTCGAATCCTTATAAATATGGATGGTCTTACGCATGATGCTTAACTCAATTAATCAAAATCTCTTCTTCTCCCTCTGCATTTTATTTGCTTGTCGTTTGAGCTTACTTACAACAGAGAGATATGTCTTGCAGTTGTGGAGGCGGCTGCAGTTGTGGCTCGAGCTGCAAGTGCGGGTACATATATTCTTGTTTGAATTTTTAATTTTTCAACACATAATTAATTTTGAGAAAGGATAGAGCTAGCTAAACATTTCACCATAATGCTAAACAGCTCAGTGATCTGCTGGTATATCACACTAGTTTTAGTTGATTTTTTTTCTTCTTGATCTGATGGTGGCTCTTGAGTTTTAGACAGTTAGCAAGGTACTGATGAATTTCTTGTGTTACTTTTGATGATTATAGAAAGATGTATCCTGATCTAGTGGAGAAGAACAATAATACTGCCTCAGCTACTACCGTCCTCGGTGTTACACCTGAGAAGGGGTATGTGCTTAATTTTATCATGATATATAAACAACGCTATTCAAGAGCATCCTTCAAGGAGAAACTTATGCTGCAGAAACGAACTAGATGTTATGTTCATGTTACAATGGTTGTACTTGGTTTGCAGGCACCTTGAGGGGTTGGAGAAGGTTGCTGAGTCCGGAGAGGCTGCCCACGGATGCAGCTGTGGCTCCAACTGCAAGTGCAACCCTTGCAACTGTTAAGAAGGAAGATATATATGCACGCATCCTTGTGTCTGAGTAAAGTAACTAAATAAGAGACCATTTGTTGCTTAATCAATAGCTCAAGCGTGCATGTGGGTTTGCTGATGGTGTTGTTGTGTCCCTGTGGTTTGTTAAACTAGGCGTGATCTCATCAAAGCATGCATCCATGTATTTGGTTTCCACTATGTATCTCTTTGTCAATGCATGCCGATGTGTTTGTAATGATCTCGTATGAAATATAGTTGGTTTGCATAAATACAACTGTGCCTTTTCTCTTTGTTAATTCTTTGTTGATTTATAGCCTGTTTTTGTTTGTAACCGGCGGTAATCGACTGGTTTCAGCATTTGCAGGTGCTCCTTAGTAGATATCATTGAGTGATATGGTAATAAATGTGTCTAGGATCTATTCTTTGGATTTCTGCTTCTTCCATTTAATTTTATTTAACCCCACTCACCAGCCATTGACAAAGGATGAACAGCGAGTCACATTGAACGCGATGGATATAGTATTCAATAAAACCCTTTAATATTCAAGATATTAGACATCAAGACAAACACAAGTTTTATATATTTTTTTAAAAGTTGAAGGGGTTTGTCTGATGACAAAACAACATAGCAAGCATGCAAAGGTCTTAGGTACAATGACAAACAAATGTCACTTTTATTTAAGTCACAAGCCAGAATAAATCTCACAAAACACATGTGTCTTAACAATCATCTCTCCCAACGATTAATTGTATCTGTGCATTCCTCTTTTAAGTCAATTCCTTTGATCAACCTAGCCAATACGAATAGGAGGAGCATATATAGCCATTGGTCTAACTGATGTTTCAATGTGTGTGTAGTGCATTGGGTGTTTTACTAAATGTAAATAAAATAATGCAATTCTTGAACAATTTAAGTAGAGAAATTGAACCCTTCTATAAATGAATGCATAATAGGTACAACATGGTTTTCAATTAACCATGGATCCTAACAAAATTTGCAATATCTTTAAGAATTATTTGAGAGATACACACACACACACACACACACACACACCCCTACCCCTAGAATAGCTATTCTATATCCAGTCTAGGAGCCGTCTGATCTAACTTATTATACCAAATTACAACCGTTGGATAGAGATAACGGTTACCATCTGTTTAAAAGAAAATAACAGCAATAAGTTTTGAAATATTTTATTGTTACTAACCGATATCCGCATCAACCGTCTCTTCATCTTCTCCACTATGCTCCCACGTTTTGTTCTTGAATTTCAATTCCACGCCTTCGAAAATTCTCACCGTCACTCCAGCAAAGCCACTTTGTGCCTCCTTGCAATTTCTGGAATATTTGCGACCAGGAGATCAGCTTGAGCCGCGACCAGCTTGCAGGACTCACCAAAGGAAAAATCGTCCTTCTTAGGATCGATAACATCCACCTTCAATTAGTCTACGACCTCCCGCAACTTTGCGAAGGTTTCCTTTTATATGAGACCGCCGCTCTTGATAGTTTCTTCCAAAGCACCCTTCTCATTGAGGGCAAGCTTTGTGGTCTCTTCGGCCTTCCTTTGGCCGTCCTGAAATGGCTGATGAGCCTTTGGATTTTATCCAAGTCTTCTCAACTCTCAATGCTCTTCTTTTCATAATAATCTTTTTCTTCAACCAGCTTCAGGTTCTCCTCTCTTTGTTCTAAGCAGAGGAAGAAACAAATTCAATTGAGTTCGCGAAATTTATAAAGTTCATAAAGGCAATGAAAGTTTCTACCAAAATGAGCTTACCATCCACCCTAGTCTCCAGTTGGTTGCGAACCATTTGAAGGCGCTCAGCTTTGCCTAGGAGAGAATCGGTTAACATAGCCTTCTACTCCAAGGTCGCCATCTGTTCTTCAGCGCCCTTCAGTTTGGCCCCAAGCACCAGAGTTTCAGCAAGCCTTTCGCTGCTTACTTTCTAGGCTTTGACCAATTCCTTCTATAGAGAAGAACGATCAATGATCGCAACCTCTTTGTTGTTGCGTTCATTGGCGACCTCCTCTAGCAAAGCAGATTTCTCCTTGCGACAACATAAATTATTATTTCAGTTTATAAAGGAATTGAGTTTAAAGCAAGATACTTATTGCTTTAATTTGTCGCATTCTGCTTGTGCGACCTTGACCTGCTCCATCAGCAGGCCAAACATGGCCACATCATGAGTAGTGTTAATTCTGAATAGAACAAAAGAAGAAATACTTAAAGAAGATTCTAGAAGAACCATATGATGTTGAGAAGTAAAGATTTTTACTTACATCCAAAAACTTCTTGAAGTACTTCTCTGAGAGGTCCCTGAATTCGGCCGCTTGGCTGGATGATGCCAAGCTTTCCCGCACAGACCTAACTTTGTTAAGGAATTGAGATTGAATGCTCAATTCCAGGGCAGGGTGCTAGATTTTGGCAGGTTGGACCGCCATCTCCTGTGTCCTCTCTTCTCCTTGTTCTTCCAAATAGGAGGGAGGGATAATTTCTTCGACTAGAGGGGAAGCAGGTGTACTTTCCTGTCGGTCATCCCCATGGTCGTGATCGCAGCTGCGACCTCAGCCTCTTCATCATTGGTGGGTTCGATTGGCTGGATGTCTTGAACCACCTCATCAATGATGGTCGCAGGGTCCTCCTCAACATCCTGCGGAGGCGCAACTTTAGCCAAAGTTGTAGTGGCGGCCTCTTCAGTGGTCGCTGGTTCTGCTACCGCCTCACTCGTGGTAGGAAGCTCTGCCATAATAGTCACCACCACCTCTTTGGGCACGACAATAGATGGTTCAGTCGCGACCATCAGAGCAGGCATTGTCGAGGTCGAAGGAGCCCTGCATATTCAGTTCTAGGTTTGGTAAACTATTACTAACTGAGCAAAGAAACTCAGTTAAGACAAAAGTTTACTTGAGGCTGAGTCCCAAGAGGTTTCAGGAACTCGAAGCTTCTCCTCTTGGAGACAAGAGAGAAGAAAGTGCCATGGGAGAAGACTCATCAGGAGCTGTTGATGACCTCCTCCCCGCAGTGAACAGAGAAGTTCCTTGTTCCTCATCCATGTCGCTCCCCTCTCCATGTACTACCATGAGATAATTCCAAGTTGTATTTGGTAAAGTTTGAGGAGTGGGAACCCTTATCGTAACAATATGCGTGGTTGCGACCAAAGGGTCAGTTGGGGTCTTGACCACAGCAGGGACCAATTGGCTCATCCCCACAGTTGTAGGAGCTTCCATGGCTGCAACAGTAGTCATGGTAATGGGGACTCCTATGGGTGTAGCCGAAGCTGTCGTCGCCTTGCTGCGGTCATCACCGCTGTTGCGGGAGGAGTGATTCGCAAGGCTCCGGTCCTGGCCAAACCTTTGGTCGCAAGAGTAGCCTTCTTCATCTTCTTTGATGTGGAACCACTTGAGGATCCAACATCCAACATCGATACCGGCTCACCTTTTCTGGGCCGCTGGGCGCTCAAACATCTGATACAAACCAAAATGAATTTCTTTGGTAACTTATGTCCAAAATCAGATGTAAACAAATCATTGGAAAGAGAAATACATTTTGATGTGCCCGAGCAAAGTCATCTGTGTTGCCAACCATGCTCTCCGGTCTTGGCATGTTAACATCACCTTCTGCGGCCGTGTTATAGGCTTTCAGGAGATAATTTGTCCTTTTGTCTACCTCTGAAATACGCAAGACTGTTGAAGAAGAAAGAACAGTCAAGATTTTTCAAAAAAATTCAGAGTAAGTAAATCAACAAATTCAAAGGTTGTACCGATTTCAACAATTTGGCCATTACCCGGCACATAGTCCCTGGTGCTGTCCTCCATAACCCTGACCTCCCAGGTAGGGTGTTGCCTCCTCTTTAGAGGGCTAATCACGTCGCGGGCAATCAAGCCCTCATTTGCCAGGTATTGGATTACCTAGGCTTGCCTCTTCTGCTCGTCCTCTAGGAGAGGAGCAGAATCTTTATCTCCACTTTTCCCTAGTTGTTGGTTCTCAAACCAAAGATGGCTCTCACTGGGATCCAAGTAGTAGAACCACCGTTGATACCATCCATGGACGGAATCACGGAGGGGGAGATACGGGTAGTCCTTCTCCCAGAGACGGAAGTAGACACACCCACAAGTATTGGAGCTTTTTAACCACGCCAAGAAATAATATTGGCGGAAGAGAGGTATGCTGGGCAAAACCCCAACATATGCCTCACACAAATGCTAAAAAATAGCAAGAATCAAAATGGAGTTGGGGTTGAGATTTACCAACTCCATATCATAATATGTGAGAGCGCTTCGAAAGAAATCGCTCTCTGGAAAGTGAAACCCGCAGCACATGAAGTCTTCAAAAAGCACCAGCTCGCCTGGTTGCACTATGGGGCTTTCTTCTTCATCCCCGGCAGGGCGCCATTGGATTAGTGACCTTGAGGGGAGGTAACCCTCCTTTCCAAGGCCAGGATGTTCTCAATAGTGCGATGGTGAGAACGGGTCCAGGAAGCTATTGAATCAAGATTTGGGGAAAAGGAAGAGCTTGAAGAAAGAAAGCTTGGAGGCTAAAAATGCTAAGTCTTAGAGGAGGGTTTCTTGAGTTCTTAGTTGTGGTTTGCATCCTGTAAAAGACAACCTTTATCATGACAGAGATCCTTTTCATTTAATGCCTCTCATGATGGGTCTGACAAATGCACCAAAAGGTTTTCTTGGGCTTCTTAGAATCTGAAACGAAAAGGCCCAACCTTTGTGGTCATTTGATGGTTCAAGATCTTCTAGATTATATATGACCTGTCTTGTCAAACAAGGCCCATCATGGATTTGTGGTCTCAATGATTGTGGCCACAACCTTTGTGGTCACAATACTCAAGGTCGCAGATTTTGTGGTTACTACCCGCGGTCACTATGGTTGCGAGATGTGGTAATCCTCAAATATATGGTCGCAGCCTATACGCAACCATGTAATCAAAGAGTTATTTTTAACCCTCTTCACGAGAAAATCAATAGTGGTTTCTTTACCCTTACCATGATAGTGAATTAAGACAAATATTGAACCTGGAAGTACCTTCGAATCAGGAAAGGAATGTTTGGTCAAGACTTAGCTTACGGACCACGGTCTAAGGATGATGTGGTTATGCAATCATGTTTGATAGACCATAACCGCTATCTGACTAAAGTGGTTTTTATATTCCCAGGGTAATATGAGTCTCTTATCACTATTTAGAAGATAAACGTGTGGTTATCCATAACCGTCACATCATAAATGGTGGACAGCAACTGCTTGCAAAACTACTTGCAACCGCCAAAGCGTTCCTCTAATGAAACAACAAACGCCTCTTGATGAAGTATAAAAAGAGGGTTAGAACTTCTAGGGGGCGTGAAGTAGTAGAAAGAAAGAGTGATACAATACAGAGATTGTAAAACTCTACACCCATCATTCTAATAGTGAAAAGCCAACAGGAGTAGGGCTATTACTGAGACTATGAGGGCCCGAACCTGTATAAACACAGTGCCTCTGGTTTCATTTCTACGATGATACTCTTTGCTGATTGATAGATATTGTCCCCCTTCTAAATAACTCAAATTTGTTTAAGTTCAACATGCGATATTGTCCCAATCGTCGACATGTGGTATGTACAGTTCACCAATAGATACATGTAAATTGATAAATTTAGGGTGTAATCTATATTATCAGTGTAATAGATATTACAAGAAACATATGGCAGTAAATTGATGTTACTATGACAGTGATGTGATATGTTTATAATATTATAGTTTTTTATTTTTTGCTGATTTGCATCAATATCAGGTGTGAGCCAAAAAGGAGACACGATTTAGTAAGTGACGGAGATTATTACCCGACTTGGTCATCCATGCCGTTCTATGGTCGAAAGAGTTATAGAATGAGACTTAAATCATTTATATGCCTCTCTATAGTCAAAAAAACCTAGGTGAGAGATTAGGGGATAATCCAAGATCTTTTGGACATAACCCATTATAAATATTGTTGCCTACGACCTCAACAGTCGTAAAGATATATGATCAATACACATATTGACACAGCATACATAATTTCCCGAGTACCATGGTTGTGGAGGCACCTTCTCATACTACTCGTAGAAACACATTCCTACGATCAGCCCGGTCATAGAGACAAAGACAAAACCAATATGTGATCATAGCTAATACACAATCATAATTATTGGTACAAACCTGAAGTGTTGCGATAGCTGTGGGACCCTCATTTGAGGAATCTGGTGGCAACCGCCCAGGTGGATTGCACTCAGAAAGGTACAACATAAGCTCACAACAACAGGAAATACATTAAACTGCAGAAGAGATAATTAAACAGGTACAAGGTCGCAAGGACTAATATTACAATATCATAACAGCAACAATGACGCTAATTAGAGTTGCTACAGAAATAACAAGTTTCTCTAAAGAAGAGTCAGTATAAAAGTACCGAACACAAAGAACAACACAAAAAGCAACAACAAAGATCTTCACTTCAGTCGACAGTGGCGCAGGAGGGGCTTCCACCACATTTGACTCAACTCGGCGCATGACCCTTCTAGAAGATCGAATCATCAGGAGCACTTCCTTATTTTTCCTGGTACTCGAAACCAAAGGAATCAGGATCGATGAATCCCTCTTCTGAATTTGTATGCAAAGGCAAGGGTGAGCATGTTTTCACATGATGCTCAGCAAGTCTCGTTACACGAATGCAAGTACATAGATGAGGAGTTCTCAAGGAAAGAGGTCTTAGTCTTATAAATAAGAGTAGAAAAGGTTTTCACTCTAAAGTTCTAAAGAAAAGGTTTTATTTCCAAAAGCAGGCTTTGAAAATCTTAAGATAGGCTTTAAGAAAGCATTATGTGTGGCGGTATTTCATGAGTCACCACTTTTATTAATCCATATTAAGAAAACTTTCCAAATATTGCTTGTGCTGTAACCACATGGATAGAACCCACCACGAGCAAACTTCATAACCTGAGAGTACAAAGAATCTGATACTTTTTAAAACTTTGCAAAGATGTACCCCTTTAAATCCACTTCTTCATTCGACTTTCAAGTCGATACCTCTCCATGCGACTTATACGCATGTGACAAGGTCGAGATCACACAATGGTTTTGTAGTTTAGTATTAACAGTATCCCTGCCCGGTAAATAGACAGTTAAGTCTAAGATACCGTTGTGGGTCGTCCCCACTGCTCGAACTACCTAGCCTTGGTCTATGTCCTCACAAGACACATGACCTATGGATGCAACCGCGCACGACTCGAGTCCAGGCGTAGAGTGACTTCCTTCTTTACACCTTATCCTCTCATTATTTTTCTAATCTCACACCACTCATGGCCATCTGTGGCCCACTAGTTTCCACGCGAGAAACCGGATCGACATACCATACAGGGAACGTTTAATACCAAGAAAGCTACTAAGTTGTGCCTGTCCCATACCAGGCAAGTGGTTGGTATGATTTTCATACCGCATAGAGGCACAACACTAGGTTCTTGTCCTTATGAATCAATAGTGAGGACATATTCACATTCCCGATCCCGATGCACACACAAAAGCCAACCATCCAAACCATCTTCACTATCAATTCTAATTCACATTTTCTTTCACAAAAAGGGTTTTAAGCACTTTTCTCATACAATTGACCATTTAACACTCAATACTTACAGTAAAGTATAAGCATAATCTAAGCATGATATCCTAGGGTGAAAAGGGTGCATGAGATATACAAACACAAAGGGATTTAAAAGGAATTAGGTTATATCTATTCACATTCTTTCAACATAGCATTTAATTTGAAGATAAAGCATGCATATAGTTAAACAGTAATTAACCTAACTCATTTTGACATACTGGGAGAGACATGGTCAAGGGGATAGAGACTTGCCTTGCAATGCAGGGTCTAACTGCTCTGCTAGGTCTTCAAAGATTCCTTCTGATCCTTCTGCTTCTGGTTCTGCTCTCTCACGCAAACAACGAAACAAAACAGCACATAAGCAATACAAAAATTACTTGCTATAGAAAATAATAGGTAAAGTATAAACATGTATGCAATGGAAATGATCTGGTCGAAGATAATTGGGCTTGGTTCACAGGGTTTGGCTCAGATGCATCGAATGTCTACAAGCTGACATTCGGTTCACGGCCTAACATCGACTGAAAATGGCATAGAGCTAATCTAGAGTTTCCAAAAGATTAAAAAGAGAACAAACTGAAGAATTAGGTGCCAAACACAGTAAGGCATCTAATTGACAAATTTATTTTGATAGAAAAGTCCAGGAATTAAGGAAAATTGCAGCAAAGTCCCTGGACAGGAAAATCGAGTGCCAGTGCACTAGGGCTTACACGTCTGGACAAATCACGCATGCGCTGCTTGGCTAACTTTGTCAAACGTGTAGGTGAGATCAAGGTGAAGCTACTGGTGCAGTGAATTGGGTAGAGGTGGCTTCACGACGGTGAACAACAAAGTTCAAATCATCGGTCGCCAGAAACGAAGATGGGCTATCGTGACAGAGAACTGGGGCTGATGAATTTGGAAATTGATTGAGGGGTTTTGATCCTGGGGTGACACTGATGGTTCTGGAGCGAGGGATTGGGTTGCAAATAAGTTTGGAGGCTCGCCGGTGTTGACGCCAGACTTGGAGACGACGGTGAGAAGTGATACTGGCAATACACAGCAATGCTGGTCAAAAGGCTTGGGTTACACCATCTAGGGGACACAGGAAAGGTGTAGGTTGAGTCAGTTTGGCTGGAGGATCGGCAAGGTGTGCCGGCTATGTGAGGTGCTCACGGCGGCGTGCAAAGAATCGGGAATACTCATGACACGGCCTCAATTTGAAAACTGGCTAACCAAGCTTGCTAAGAATCTCTAGAGGATTGATTTGTTTCACTGGAAGGGATTAAGAAGATGGCTGGGGAATGTTTAATTGCAGGAACAGTGCATGTGGGTTTTTCGGCGATCACCGACGATGAGGATCATTGGAGTTCAATTGGTTGCTATGACACAGGAGATGGGCACAGGGGACTTACTGGTGTGATCAAAGTGGAGTTTGGGACAGTGAAGGGCTCTGGCGATGATTGCCTCAACGGCGGCTCACCGGGGACGAAGACGAAAGGAGAAGAAGGCGAGTGAAAAATGGCTAAGTGAAATGCACAACCATGAAATAGGTTGCTGGAGGGTTTAAATAGACGAGGGACTGAGGTGGCGAGGGAAATCTAGCAGTGGAACTTGTGGCGGGGACGTGACCAACCGGGCGCAGGAGAAACAGTGGTGACGACGACACGACAACGTGCAAGCGGCTAGCCAGCTTTGCCAGCAACGATCGGGGACTTAGGAACTTGGTCCACGACGGTGCAGAGGTGGAGGCGACGAAGTTGCTCCAGCAATGACACATACGCGCATGCAACTTAAATCCTTCTACTGGCGCGCAGCTGTTGCTGCTGGTCGAAGCACTGCCACGGCAAAGAACTTGGCGCGAACACGAGCACACATGCAGGCAGGGGCGACCACGAGCACAGGCGACGTCAAATCTTGGCCGGCGGCGAGGAAACACAGCGAACGCGCTGGTCGAAATGGCGTTGGATTTCTGGTCGAAACAACAGCTGGGGTCCTGGTCAAAAAGGGCTGGAAAAAGAGAATAGGGCTGATTTGCAAATTCAGAAACTTGGTTTTAGGACCAAATTGTAAATCTAGAGAATTAATTGGGTTGAGCTAAACAGAATTTCACCAGGGTGGCTTACTAAACTTAACAATTAGTTTAGCAATGAAGAATAATAGAATTTAGGGTTTTGATTAGGTTTTGAGCCAAAACAAAAACTGGGTAATTAGGGTTTGGAAAATAGTAAGGCTGAAAACAGGGTCTTAGGATGATATTTTGAAATTCTCACAGAAGGGAAATTTGCTCAAAATAGTGAATGGGAGATATTCCCTAAATCAGATCAAGATTTGGAGTTGATTAGTGGCTTTTAGCCTTTTCGGGCTTCTGGAAAAATCTGAAAAGGACTAATTTGCGATACTTTTGGGCTGATTTATGAAAAAGGGCTGAACGATGGAGTTCTGCTGCCAACTTTTTGGGTTAAGGTATTAGCATACCCTGGGTTATAATCTTGAGACAACAGACTTAGATTGGGCAAGATTTGGGAAAAACAAGGATGTTACAATAGCGGCCCGATCTTTTGATATAGTCTACTTTGCGGAACGGAGACGTTCGCGTTCCAAGGCTTCCAATCAACGGGGATTGAGTCCTTGCAATCTCTACACCCACATACAGTCATTATCAACCGTGCTCACACCCGGATGACTTTACCACGAAGGTTAATTCCTGCATGTAGTAGAATAAACGAGCAAGAACAAGATGCAAAGCAATCTGAAATTTCAGAATGAACAACTGAAGTTATCTTTCATCAAACCAGGTCTTTTGACACTACTCCAATGAACAATTGTATCTCACACGGCTGGAAACAATGTAGCAAAGAACCTAAGGAAGAACTTGAGGAGTTCATCCATATAAAGGAGAAAAGGGTGGCGGCTAGGGTTGGCTCGCAACCCTAGGTAGGGTACATGGGCTGTGGCCCAAAAAAAGAGGTGACGCAGCACCGAGAAGCCCAAAATAGATTCTAGCCGCCATTTGTTTTGACGATTGCGACCAACTCAGAAGGAATTTTGAAGTGGGGCTATATTTGTTGGAAAGATGACGTCGTGGGCTTCTCCATAAAGGGCTCGAACATTCGAAACAGACTCTATATGCAGGTTTTATGTTCGTTTGAAGGTGAGCTGCTCTCTGGTGGCCGAACTGGACTCCATCTCATGTACAACTTGGGCCAAAGCTTGCCTTGGTGAAGAATTACATTCTTTCTAGTACATCCCATGATTCCTGGTAATTTAACTGTCGTGCATGTGCCCTTGTAATTGGTCCTTGCATAGGAGGTGATGGAATTGAAGTAGTGTGTGTATCCGTCGTAGTGATGTCCTCAGCATGAAACATGGATAAGATCTATCGACCATGATACCAGGAAAATACAATTTATCTTCTCACTAACATGATCAACCATCAGGAAGATAAGGAAGAGTGTACAGTTACCTGTAACTGTGCATTATAACCATTGAGAAGTTAAGAAGAGACGTGCAATTGCTTAACTGCACACAACAATTGTCAAACCACCCAAAACTTCCCTCTATTGGCACCATTTCGACAAGTATAAAAAGAGGACCCAGTCAGAGGAGAAGGGGCGACAAAAAAAGATCAAGAGAGCCATCAGAGAAGACTTGTTAGGTTTTACAACAAATTCTCTTTGTATTTCATCTTACATATAGTGAAAACACAATAGGAAATAGGGTTATTATTCACATCTGAGGGCCCGAACCTGTATGAACTCTATGTCATTGGGTCCATACTTATCGTAATTTCTTTTTGGTGATTGTGAGGATTGTCTCCAACTAAACAAACTAAATTCATGTAAGTTCTACTAGGGACCTAAGTCCCAATCGTCGATAGCTGGTGCTGACCGTGGGGATCTTTCAAGACATTTCTTCTTCTTCACCAAGAATTACGGTAAGCTATGCATCCTTGTGCATACGATTCCAAAAATGACTTTGATCTGGCCGACTACGTCGATGTGCCCATGGAGGAAGATCCTGTTCCCATGGATGGGATCGATGTCGCTTTCGAGTCTTATGCTGAGGAGAATCTTCTCTGGTTCTAGTTATACCTATTGACCAGAAACCTAATTGATGAGGATTTTCACCCGAGCTAGTTTATTTAATATATATCATGTTCAAGTCAAGTTCGGATATGATATATAAGTCTATGTCCTAGCAGCCTCTATGACCACAGACGGATAGTTTCCTGTGCACTAGAGGGCCGCAGACACGGGGTCAGTCAATGATTGCACGCTATGCACGATCAGAAGGTCGCTGGCTATGCGCGATCAAGATAACCTGGGAGTGTTCGAACTTCTGCCGGGCACGTTCTCAGGGCCAAGGTAACTTCCCCCACGTATGAAGTTAACCGTCAAGAAGTTAGGATGTGTGGTTATCTATAATTGTACATGTTAATTGGCGAAGAGACTGATGCAGTTATATGAACTGCGCTGCGGCAACAGCCCAGAACTGCTTCACATTGGCATCCTTTCACCCAGTATAAAAGGATGGCCAATGTACGATACAAAAAAAAAGAGGACATAGATACTTAGATATAATTCATAGGCAGAAGTATAAAAGAGAGAGTATCGCCTGTGATAATCTCTCTTCCCTGTAAATCTTTTTTACTCATAGTGAAATCCCAACAGGACGTAGGGCTATTACTCCCACCATCAAGGGCCCGAACCTGTATAAACCTTCGCGTCTCTATTTCATCTCTTATCTTAACTTACCTGATAGCACCTTGAAAGATCTCTCATACAACTCACAAATCTGCGTAAGATCGATAGAGGACCCCGAGTCCAAATCGTTGACAGCTGGCGCCCACCGTGGGGCCTTTCTTAGGTGTTTCCTTTTATCAGGAGTTCTGGTAAGTGATGTCTGGGCGTATGATTCCGAGAATGACTTTGTTCTCGATGACTATGCCCATATTCAGATGCCCTCACCCAACGATCCTGTTCCGATGGAAGAGGTTGATCATGAGGATGTTCCTGAGAAACGTCCTGAGGATGTGTCTTCTCCGACTCAGGTCATGTCAATCGACCAAGAGACCGAGAAGATAGACCAGATGCCTCATGTGAGTTCTGTCACATCGGAGGCTGAATATGTACTACAACACATCGCTTCTGAGGATGTGGATGATGGTAACATAGAGCTTAGTCCTGGGAGGTTTGACCCTGATAACCTCCAGTCTCTCTTTGATTTCAAGTTTGACTCGGAACAGACGGAGATGTTTTCTCCTTCTGTGACCTCGCTCCCCCGAGAATTCGCTGCTTTATCGGAGGAAACTCCTGAGCAGCGGGTTGCTAGGGAGGAACAGGAACGTAGGAAAAAGGAGGAACAGGAATGTAAGCAAAAGGAGGATCAAGATTGCGAGCAATGAGAAAACGAGATTCGCAGGGTTGCGAAGGAAGCTTTGCGACTTGTACAATCTCGTTATGATGCCGCTCCTAATTCCTCCCATCATCCGCATGGTTGTAGGCGCGACCAGATGCCTTCTTTAGCCCCGGGTTATCCACCAGAGGTTGAGGAAACGGTGACACCTAGTGCACCTAGTAGGAGTACGCAAGATTGATTTCGTATTGTCGCAGATGTCCTGCGTAATCCTCCTCCTAATGTCGAAGACGCGGACAGACCTGCTTCTGCCAGAATCCTAGCGGATACACTTGATGAAGTTGCATCCGATGCAACTCCAACGACATCTTCCCGGACTACGATTCGTTCCCATGAGAGAGATTACTCTCACTCTAGTCATGGCAGGAGTAATCGATTACCACTAGGATTAGTTCGGTATGACAAGGCCAGGCGAGTTGGAAGCTCCCGTGATCGAGATCGCGTACCTGTCCATTCTCGTCTGGGACCACAAGGCGTATCTCCTCAGGGTGAGGTCACCCTCGACCAAGTTTAATGTCGCAGATTCATCCATAGTTCCTATGTCAGTTGTAAAGCTTTCTCACCATGCCTCCGTGCGATGGTCTGACCGGACAAGTTTAAACATGGAACTATTGAGAGATTCGACAGAACTCAGAACCCATCCGAGTTACTTCAAATCTACATCACTGCCATTCAAGCGGCTGGCGGAGATGACCGTGTCATGGCTAATTATTTGTCAACGGTCCTCGAAGGACCAGTGAGAACTTGGTTGTTTAACCAACCAAAGGGATCGATTTACAATTGGGAAATGTTGTGTGATGCAACACTCAACAATTTTTAGAATTGTTACTAGAAGCTAGCAAGAAGGATGATCTTCATCACCTACGCCAGACTTCTACAGAAACTCTTCGGCAGTTCGTCAAGAGATTTGTTGGAGTGAGGAATACCATTCTAAACATATCTGACAACTCCATTATTAGCGCATTCAAACAGGTGGTTCGATCAGAAATTCACCAAAGATTTGCTTATCCATCCACCTCGGTCAGTAGCCAATCTCTTCGACATGGCTGACCGCTATTCTGATGTGGTCAGGCAGTGGAATGGAACTGGATGGTGGATAAAGGGAATTTTCCGCCTCAACTAGGTCTCAAAGACGACAAAAAGGATGAATCTAGCAAGAAGCTAGGATCATCATGTCGCGCCCCCGCATTGGGGACAACAACTACTCCCGTGGGGACCCAGCTCGCTGCAGCTGATCCCATATATGAATACCATTGACTTCCTAGGATAAGTTAAGCACACGAATATATTTACATCACAGCAGAGTAACTTACAAAATATTTAAGCAGTGTGGCCTGCTGGCCTTAATACAACATAAAGAGATTACAATGCCTTCGCGGCATAGAAGGTTTAGCAAAATAACAACTACACATTGGAAGATTTAGGTGAACCCCCACTAAAAGAAGTTGACGGCAGAACAACACACATCAAGGCTCTGGTGGAACTGGCTCTCCTCCTTCTGGATCCTTGAAGTTCTCCACGCCTTCATCTTGATCATTGAACGCTCCATCTAATGGATTGAAGGTTGCAAGGGTGAGTACTTACGTACTCAGCAAGTCATAGGTAAGAGTAGATACATATAGTAGTGATGATATGAACCTATACTAGTAAAGAAGTGTGAATGGTTGTAAAATAGTCTTTTCTTTTATATCACATCTTATCTCATGGCAGTATATTCATAATATTACATTGCTATTCATGTTCACTAATTATAGCACTACCGCGACACATTGACACACAACAGCCCACGGTAGCACCCCTTATCATGACAACACATATCATTTGGGTAATCTTGACTTATCAAGTTTTATTTAGAAAAACATACTTGTGCCACACCCCATGGATTTAATCCACTACAGCAGACTCCTATAAACCCGAGAGCTCGGAGTATTCGAATACGTTTTTATCTCTGTAGAGAGGTACCAATTTACCCGCAAGATATTCCACTTTCATGCCCATCCTATCAAAATGATTAGACCCTTCCTCACTGCACAGTGTGAGTGGCAAGGTGAAAATAACAAGAACTTTTGTTATGTTTCACTCACAATTCACCCCTTACCCTGTGGTTTTCACGCAAACCACAGTTGTAGCGGGTCATACCCATACCCCACCCCTATGCCTCTTCCCATTACTGGGTCAACGTGCAATCACTTCCAGTGATATGTGTAGGAGCCGCACTCCGTGTTAAATCGTGCATCACTTTCCATCTCATGCAGGGGTTTCATGTGCGATCCGCATACTTACTTGTTCAGGCCTATCCCATATCAGGCTGGCAGTTAGCACGTTTTTCATGCCACTAGACGCACAACACAAGGTTCTGGTCCTTATATATCAGCGACTAGACCATCCACAACCCATGCACATCCAGTGCTACCACCATTCCATACCAAAATACTGGTCACGGCTAGGGGTTTTATTTCATGAATATAAAATATATACATGTATATTAGTTATGGCTCACTACTTGATTATTTCACATTACACAGGCATCCAGCCTAATACTACCATTTCATATCATAACTCAATCAATCTTTCTCATGCAATATTACTTATATTCAAGGTCATATTATAGCAACTTCTAAAATATAGGTTCAATATGTTCAAGAATATGACCTGCCTTCTGCGTCGTAAAAGTCAGCAATTGTTGACGGGTCAACAGCGAAGTCCTCGAACTCAGCTTCTGGATTTGCTTGGCGACAAACAAACACACAAAGATTACTAACTATATTAAAATGTTTTATGACCTATATGCAGATATGCTTTAAGAATAACTGAACAACACTGAAAATGATTGAGACTACAAGCTGAACTGAGTCAAGATTCTAGGGTTTCAAAGAGTTTGGGCTAAGATTGGGTATTGGAGGTTACTAGGGTTTCAAGACATTAAAATTGACATAAGGTTCATGGCTGGTTTGCTCAAAAACAGCGAATGTCATCCGATTGACATTCGGTTCAAGGCTTTGACAAAGGCTCAACAAATTCTAGAGGGCTTATCTCAAGTTGTGACAATAGAAGAAAATGTAGATCATAGCTCTACAAATTCAGTGGACAAAGTACTTTCCTAATTGCACAACCAGAAGTGGGTAAACAAGGCCAATGCCACTGGCTGGCATGCACTGGCATAGGGCTGACAATGTCAAAAACTAGGGCATAGTTGTGAAATTGATTCAAGGCCTCAATTGCTTCGCCAATTATGTCTAGGAGGTAAGCGAAGTCAATGGGAACTCATTGGTGGTGGTTTTAGGAACTGAGATGGCCGGACGGTGATGAACGATGATGAGGAAGTACGGTGGCGACACGGCAAGGTACAGGTTCTAGACAAATCTTGGCATGGATCAAACATGAGATTTTGGGCAGAATCATAGGTCGAGGTAGTGAAGAGATATGCTCAGGAGGTCAAAGCGAATCTGCTGGGCAGGGTGGCGAGGACGACGATGGCCAGCGGTGATTGGACGGCACATGGGAGATGATCTTAGAAACTGTTCACGATGATAGAGAACTACCGAAGATGAAACTTAAAATTAATCGAGGGTATTTGCTCCTGGGGTGATGCTGATCATGCTGGAGCAAGGAATTTGATTACAATAGAGGTTTGGAGCTCACCGGCGAAGACACTGGAGTTGAAAACGACGGCAAACGAGGTGAAGACAATTTAAGACAATGCAAAACAATCGGGCTGGGCTACACCATCTACAAGTTACAAGGAGTGTATTGGTGCAGCTGGTTTGATCAGAAGTGATGTGGAGCTCGCCGGCGACGTGAGGCATTCACGGCAGAGTGCGGAAATTGGGGATGTCTCAATTAGAGCTCAAATTTAAAATCCAAATGCACAGGCTTGCTAGAGAGTTTCACTGATCATAAAACTCTACTAACAGAAGAACTAATTTGGGCTAAATCGGGCTGCATTGCCGGAGCAGGGCAAATTGAGGATTCCGGCGATCACCGGTGTTAGGGTCCACCGGAGCTCGATTAGATGCTACAGCACGATGAGGAAGGAGGGAGGTACTCACTGGTCAAGTAAATTTGAAGAATGGCGCCGTAAAACGAGCTGGCATCGTGCTCCTCCTCGGCGGCTTGCTGGAGAAGAAGAAGAAACGAGGAAAATATAGTTTAAGTGGCTAAGGGAGCTCTGGTGTGAAGTGATGGAGATGAAGTTGATTTCAGGCTGCTATTTAAAGGCACGGGACGGAGATGGCGAGGCTAGAGCTATGATAATTCTGCTGGCGACAAGTAATTGATCGAAGCAACAGCGGCAACGACGGGACGGCGAGCAGGCGGCTCTACAACTGTGTTTGATTGGGGCATCGGGACATGGCGCTGGTTGGTGCAAAGCGGTGGCGACAATGGTTGGCACGGCAAGGCGACGTGGCACGAAACCTCTGACAAAAGGGCTGCTGCTGCTGGGCATGCTCACTGCTGGTCGCGCACACGCGCGGTTGCTAGTCGCTGGCGCTGCACAGCAACGGTGTAGGCATGGACACGTGCGCACATGCAGGTACAAACGGGCACGTGCACGGGCGAGGGCAAAGCTTGGCCGGCAACGAGCAGGCATGGCGAAAAGCACGGCGAGGCGAGGCACTGGTCGTGGTCGAGCCGGCTGGTGCTGGTCGAAACAAGGGCTGGGCCTGATTGCAATTTGTGGATTTTTGATCTAGGCTGATTTGTAAATTCTGAGGTTTAAAGAATTAGGGCTGATTTGAACTTCATAAATCTAGCAAACTTTATTCAATAGATGATTTGGCAAAGATAGAAGATAAGATTTGGGATGTTTGGATAGTTTTCAGGTAAAATGAAAACAGAGTAATTTAGGGTATTAGGATCTCGGTTTTGTCAAAACTAGAATTCTGGGATTTAGGATGAGATTTTGATATCCTCGCAACAGAAGATTTTGTATAGAATAACATTTGGGAGGTGTTCCCTGAAATATATTTGAATTTGGAGTTGATTTGCAACATTTAGCCTTTTTAGGCTTCTGGAAAATCAGAAAAGGACTAAACTGTGATACTAATTGTACTGATTTGTGAAAAGGGTCTAAATAATGGATTCAGATTGCCAACTGTTTGGATTAAGGTATTGGCATACCCTAGATAATAATCCAAGAGTAATATGGTTTGGATTAGGTCAAGATTTGATTAGATTAGAGTTCCGAGTATTTAGGGTAATTAACTTAATTTTGTTTTCGAAAACAGAAAGATTTGACAAATCTGGGAATTAGAGATGGAATTGAATCTTGCTTCTGAAGACTTTTATTCTCAGGATAAATAGTAGATCAAATTTGGTAAGTCAGATCTTGATTTGGGTTCACAGGGAAGATTTTGAAATTTTAGGGCTCAAGATAGAGTAAGTCTGGGCTGATTTTGCTGATCTTGAAGAGACATATGCATGCATGACTTTTAATGAAAAGAAATTTTCACCCCTAAAACCATGGTGTTACACATCATCAGGCGAAAAAGCCAAGAAGTCCAAGAAAAATTGGGCTGGACAGTATTGAGAGGTTGCCGTCGCTAAGAAACCACCACAAGGGAAAGGAAACAAGTTTCCATTCAAAAATAAAACTTCTTCTGGTGGTCGCAATAGCGACCAGTCGGGGAAACAAACTAACCCGCAGGGGTGTCCATTCCACAATTCGGTGGGACATGATATCCAAAATTGCCGCAATTGGTTGAAGCAATTGGATGACTTCTACAAAGGACTCAGACCTATGCCGACCATACCGAAAAAGGATCAAGCCTGTGGGATTAGAGACGCTGATAGATATGAAGAAATGTCTTACCAGGTACCCCACAACCATGTCAATATTATATTTGGTGGTTCCTCTTCTTTTGCTTCAAAGCGTCAATTTAAAACTTTTTACCGCGAGGTCAATCAAGCTGAGGCTCCCCTTGGTGAGCCTCAATATCCTCGTTGGTCAGAAACTCCTTTGACTTTTGATCAGGCTGATTATCCCATTGGGCTCACACGACCATTGAGACTTCCTCTGGTCATTACCCCGATCATTAGCAATGCTCGGGTCAAAAGAGTTCTGATCGACGGGGGCAGTTCCTTGAACATTATATTGGTCAAGGCACTGGACGAGATGCAAATTCCTCGTTCGAAGATTAAACCCATAATTCATCCATTCTATGGGATAATCCTTGGTCCCTCAATGATGCCAATGGAACAGGTTGTGTTACCAGTGACATTGGGAGAACCAGACAACTTTCGAACAGAATTGATTACTTTTGATGTAATTGATTGCGATTCAACATATGACGCTATTTTTGGCAGGCCAACTCTTGCTAAGTTCATGCCGGCAACGCATTATTCTTATCAATACGCCAAGTTGCTAGGCCCCAAAGGTGTTATTTCGGTTCGAGGCAGCTAGAATATGGCGCTTACTTGTGATTGGCTATCTCTGGAGTTGGTGGATCAACTTGCCCTTCGGGATGTTAAGGTTGCTACCAAGCCTCAGATATGATCAAAGTTGCCCCTTGACCAGATGAGAAACTAAAACAAGTTCCACTATACCCAGATGATCCATCCAGAACCATTCGGATTGGATCAGGCTTGGACGACAAATAGGAACTCGAGCTTGTTACTTTCCTCCGAGTAACGCAGATGTGTTTGCGTGGAAACCATCCGACATGCCTAGAGTCCCAAGGGAGGTAATTGAGCACAGGTTAGCAATTCGACCTGGATAGCAACCAATAAAGCAAAAGCTCAAAAGCTTTGCTGTTGATCGACAATAAGTCATCCGTTCGGAGTTAGATAAACTCTAGAAAGCTGGATTTATTCGCGAAGTCGATCATCCTGAATGGCTTGCAAATCCGGTCATGGTCCTAAAGTCAAATGGTAAGTGGTGCATGTGCATCGATTACACAATTCAAAACAGTGCTTGTCCGAAGGATGATTTTTCACTTCCCCGCATTTATCAGTTGGTCGATTTTACAGCAGGTTGCGAACTGATGAGCTTCCTGGATGCTTACTCAGGGTACCATTAAATTAGCATGGCAAAAAAAGATGAAGAGAAAACTGCCTTCATCACACCATTTGGCACCCACTGCTACGTCAAAATGCCATTTGGTCTCAAGAACGCCGGTTCCATGTACCACGCTTGATGCAAAAGACCTTTCTTTCCCAGTTGGGGTGTAAGCTAGAAGCTTACGTTGAAGATTTGGTTGTAAAGAGCTTAAAAAGCTCCAGTCACTTAGATAATTTGGCTAAAACCTTTTGTAATCAAAATAAGCATGGAATAAAATTGAACCCAGAAAAGTGTTCCTTCGAGGTTTCTTCTGGTAAACTTTTGGGTTTTCTTGTTTGTTCGAGAGGAATTGAGGTTAATCCTGAAAAAATCAAGGCCATTGAGCAAATGAGATCTCCTTCGACCATGAAGGACCTCCAGAGCTTAATAGGTCGCATGACGGCTCTGAGTCGTTTCATATCGCGACTAGGTGAATGAGGACTGCCTTTCTTTAAGGCTCTTCGCAAACACAATGCTTTTACCTAGTCGGATGAAGCCGAAAAAGCCTTTCAAGAGGTTAAAGCATATTTGTCCAGTCCTCCAGTGCTGGTTTCTCCGAATTTAGGAGAGCCACTACTCCTTTACTTTGCGGCCACCCCCCACGCGGTCAACGCAGTTCTGGTCGCGGAGAGAGAGGGCGTGCAACAACCAATCTATTATGTAAGCGAGGTACTTCATGGTCCAAAGGAGCATTACCCTGAGGTCCAGAAGATACTTTACGCACTTCTGATGGCTTCCCATAAGCTACGACATTACTTTCAAGTGCACAAGATTACTGTTCCTTCGTCATTCCCATTGGGAGATATTGTCCGGAACCCGGAGAAATCTGGTCGTATCGCGAAGTGGACAGTGGAACTTGGAGCATTTGACATCCATTTCACCCCTCGCGTAGGAGTTAAATCTTAAATTCTTGCAGACTTCTGGTCGAATGGACTAATCCCGACCCCGCACAAAAATCTAAAGATTTACAATGCACCGACCATTGGATGATGTATTTTGATGGCTCTCGCAGTTTTCAACACTCGGGGATTGGAGTGGTATTAATCACCTCAGGGCGATCAACTCAAGTATGTCATTCAATTACATTTTGTTGCAACTAATAACGCAGCAGAGTGTGAAGGTCTTATTGCAAGGCTCCGGACAGCCAGATTCCTCGGAGGCCGTTGGCTAGTGGTGAGGGGAGACTCACAGCTAGTCATAAACCAGGTAAACAAGGAGTATTGCACCTCTGATGAGACAATGGCTCATTACCTCGGGGAAGTGAGGAAATTAGAAAAATACTTCAGTCATTTCGAAGTTCAATATATCTTGCGAAAGGACAATATACTCGTAGACCAATTATCAAAAATTGGGTCCTCACGCACATCTGCTCCGACAGGAGTGTTCGTTGAACACTTAAAACATCCCTCGATCATGGCTTCGATCGAAGATGACCCGGTGACAGTTTGGGTCGCCGACCTTGGACATGAAGGAGATTGGACCCGGCCATGCGGATCTATCTTGAACATGGGACCTTGCCCTAGGATGAAACTGAAAGTGATCGGTTAATTCGAAAAGCGCACCTGTATAAACTCATCGATGGGGCTTTATACAGAAAGGGTACTCAAGGAGTATTCATGCGTTGCCTATCTCAAAAGGAAGGTAAATCCCTCTTGAAAGAAATCCATGATAGTGTATGTGGTGCACACATGTTGTATCAAACACTCGTCGGAAAAGCATTCCGCCAGGGATTTTATTGGCCTTCCGCACTCGATGCCAAGCATTTGGTCAAAACATACCCAAAGTGTCAATTTCATACAAGGCAAGTTCACCATCCTGCATATGCTTTACAAACTATTCCTCTAACATGGCATTTTGTGGTTTGGGGAATAGACATCATGGGTCCTATGCCCCAAACGGTTAATGGGTACAAGTTCTTGTTCGTAGCCATTGACACGTTTACGAAGTGGATTGAAGTTGAACCAGTCTGCAACGTTATCGCTGCTGCGGCGAAGAAATTATTTCATAAGAATATTGTTACACGATTTGGTATTCCAAGTCGTCTCATTACCGACAATGGTTTCCAGTTCATTAGTGGTCTCTTCTTAGATTATTGCGACAACATCAGGACCAAAGTGTGCTTTGCTTCTGTAGCTCATCCACAGAGCAACGGTGCTGTTGAACGTGCCAACGGGCAGATATTACAAGGCATCAAGAAGCGTGTCTTCAATTGCCTTAAAATGCGCTCGGGGGCTTGGGTAGATGAACTCTACTCCGTTCTATGGGCACTACGCACCACTTTTACGGGTGGACACCTTTTCAACTAGTGGATGATGCGGAGGCTGTCTTACCCACCGAAATTCACATTGGGTCTATTCGTGTGAATCAATTCAATCATTCTGATCAACATGAACAACGTGCCCAAGATATTACCTTCCTTGAGGAAAAATGCGATTGGGCGTTGATCAAGTCTGCAGTATATTTATAAGCTTTGTGTAAATATCACAGTAAATGGGTGCGGCCTCCTAATCTTCACGTGGGTGACTTGGTTTTACAAAAATACAAAATCAGTCTAACCACAACAAATTCTCCCCTCAGTGGGAAGGCCCTTATATTGTGGTCTCAGTACCGCGCCAGGATCAGCTCGATTGGCGATGGAGGATGGAAGGATCTTGTCCAATACTTGGAACATAGATCAATTACGCAAGTTCTACGTGTAAGTTTCCCATTTCTTTTCTCCTTTTCAATTAGCATGATTTCATTAAAAATTATATGTACTTTTCTTCGCGTTACATTATGGTTTGATTTCTTTTTGCTCCACCTTGACTGAGCTATGCTCGGGGGCTAGTCGCCTATGATCATCTTACTACGATAACTAATTTAGATTCGCTGGCTGATCTCATGGTCGCATCTAGATAAGACATCCCTAAATAAGCCGTTTCTAAATGCATATGGGACTTACTAGCATGTCTCTGATCATTCGAGGGGCTGTCAGTTCGCAATAAACCTTGGTATTGTATTAAGATCAGTATTGTTGCGACCAGATGATCGTATCTAGGTCGAGGCATTCCTTTATAAATCGTTTCTAAACGTAGAAGGAACTCACAAAATATTTCCTGATCGTCGGTAACCCATATTACTCCTGAGATTATAATACCATGTCTTCAGTATGTATGATCTCAGGAGGGGGCTAGAGGAGTATGGTTATATTGTAAAATGAAATGGAGTACGCTTTTTTTCTCAAAACATAAGGTATGCATTTGCATATTATAACTGTATATGTACAAGTACAATAAAAAAAGGATCATTGTTCATTACAATGAAATTATAGTAAGCCAAACTCTTTCAGAAGATCTTCAATAAGGGGATTGACTTCTTCCATGATGGCTTCAAGCTGATCTTCACTCTCGATCTTTGCATCCACCACCACTGGATTCAAGTTCAAACTTGTGCCATGGTGAAGTCTTAACTTGCATAGATTGGCAGAGGCTATTGATCTCACATTGGTTTTCTTTGCCTCTTCTTGCCATTTCGTATCTTCAGGAAGATACTCGAGGAGTAATTCAGCTTGAGCCGTGACCAGTTTGCATGAATCACTGAGGCTTAAATTGTCCTTTTGAGGCTCGATTATATCTGCCTTCAGCAAATTCGCAACAGTCTTCAGTTTTTCGAGCTAGTGGATGAGATAGTGGCCTTTAAGGTCTTGTTCTCCTCGCAGACAGCATCAATTTTCGAGCTTTGAAGCTCGATGGTCGCATGAAGGTCCTCCTTCTCCTTTGAAAGAGAGCTTATTTGATCCTCTTGTACTGCATGAGCAAAGTAATTGAATTTACAACAGTTCATGCAAGGAAATAATTCTTTCTGGTCGGATGTAAAAATTATAGGAAAGCTTTGACTGCGCCTCACGAAGTTCCTTCTCCATAGAAGAGAATCTCGCAGTCGCAGCTTCTTCCTAATTTTGCCGATCAGCCATGCTTTTTGTCAAGGTGGCATTTTTCCTGTGACAAGGAAGGTAGTTACTTAGATGAAGTTCAAGTTGGAATTAATGAGATACAGATACTTACTGTTGTAGCCGGCTGATCTCCCGTTGTGCGACCTCAATATGCGTTGCTAACACTTTTGACTTGGTCGCCACACGAGTCAAATCTAGAAACACAGTGAGATCTGCCATTTAAACTTGAACATTCCTAAGGTTTGCAATTTCAGAAAAGGTAAAAGAGTTTTACTTACCTCTATGAAGTTGCTTAAAGAAGCATCCTCGAGTTCCTTCACAGGTTGAACCTCGAGACCAGTTATTTCCTTGACAACAGGAGCAGCAAATGGTTGATCTTGCTGGTCCACTCCTGCGGTCAAGGCGGCGGTTTCCATCGTTTGGGATTGGAGGTCCGCAATTATTTCCTCCACAACGGCCTGAGAAGTTACCTCAGCCATTGTGCTTGTGCCTGTGTCTCCCTTGACCCCTATGGCAGGTGTTGTGCCAGTTCTTGAGGAGGTCAGCAGGGCAATAGTCATAGGGGTCCTGAAAGCTATCATGATTTGTCACATCCTTGTTTTCCAAACAAACAAGATGTGGAAACATGAGATATCTCTTACCTAAGCTGAAACCCCATCACAGGTTTGGATCTCAGTGATGCGCTCTGGGGAGAAAGAAGCCCACTGGGCGCCCCTATTGAAGTGGCATCAACATATGACCTTGTCTTCCTCTTCTTGAACAAGGCAGTGTCTTCTTCCTCCTGTGTATTCAAAGTACAATTGGCATACGTAAAGAAATAAGAATTTGAAGACTATGAAGTTCTTACCGGAGCAGCTCCTTCAGTATTTGAAGGAGGGATTACCAACCCTGAGGTAGTTGGAACCACGGCCCCAAAATCCTCTGTGATCGTGGTGGCTGGCATACACGCCTCAGGGTTGGGGATTTCCTCTGTGGGCGCAAGTTCCACTACGACCACAGGATCCCTTGCCTCAACATTTTCCCCCGCCATGTAGGACAAAATGTTGGCAATAATGGGGGAGTATGGCTCTTCTAGAACGTCAACCTCCAGAGAGCTCGTCACCTTCCTCTTACTCTAGATGAGAGGAACCTCGTTTTCCTCATCCTCATTCCCCTCACCCTGTACAACTAAGAAGTAACTCCTACTCGTACTCGGCACAACAGGGGGAAGAGAAAATTTTACTGTAGTCTCTTTCGTGGTTATTCTCTTCTTCTTCGAAGAAGCCCCTCCTATGGTCTTCTTGGATGATTTAGGGTTGGTTCCTTCGTTTTCTTTGCCTTGGAAGAGGATTTCTTCACCCTCTTCGATGCTAACCTCCCAGAAGGCCCAACATCATCCCCAGGACACTTTGTCCTACCAGTTTGCCCCTTCAGCAGCTGTATCATTTCAAGAAATTCGATTTGATGGCTAAAATCAACAGACATTAATGGACAAGTCCCTCGGAAGAAGCTTTACCTTTTGATGTTCTTGTCTCAGATCGTCACTGCTATTGATTAAGCTCTGAGGCTGGAGTGGTCCTCGAGCTCCTTCTGTTGCGGCATTATATGGCCGCAAAAGCTTATTTATCCGTTTCTCAATCTCAGACAAGGATAGGACTGCATCACAAAAAGCACATTACTCAACATGCAATATTTCATCAGTAAAATTACACATTATGTAGATCAAAGAACATAACAATGTTGTAATCCAAGGTGTTGTCTGCCATGGATTTTACCTCCCAAGAGGGATGTTCCCTCTTCCGCAGGAGGCTCATCCTATTCTTCACAAAGTCACAAATGATATCCCATGCTGTTAATCCCTGCTGGACTAAGTGAAGAATCGCTTGGGCCTGCTTCTTCAACTCTTGATTGAAAGTAGGAACGGTATCCATTTCACTGCTCTTCTCCGATCGATGGTTCTCGAACCAAAGACCACTTTCCGATGGGGGGTGCAGTAGAACCATTTTTGGTGCCACCCGTGCACGGAATCTCACAGAGGGAGAAAGGGATAATCTTTCTTCTCCCTCACACGGAAGTATATACATCCTGCAGCACTGGCGCTCTTCGACCATGCCGAGAAGTAGAACCATTGGAAGAGATCTACACTTAGTAGCACTCCGATGAAGGCTTCGCACAAGTGCTGGAAGATCGCCAAAATGAGAATGGCGTTGGGATGAAGCTTCACCAGCTCCACCCCGTAGTGCGCCAAGACATCTTGAAGAATCTTGCTTTCTGGGAATTGAAACCCACATCACAAGAACTCTTCGAAGATTACTAGTTCGTTCTCATGAGTTTCCTGGTGGGATCCTTGCATCTTTGATTAGTTTCAATCTCGTTTCATCCTAGAGTCCAGAAAAATTGCCCCACAAAAATACTAGCGCATTGCATCTATCGTGAGTCCTAGCCATGTTTAGCCTTTGCATTGTTTCTTACTGTTTTGCATCATTGAATTTTCACCCATTATTGACGTCGTGCTGGTTGAAGTCTAGTTCTTAGCTTTAGGTCGAGTTTTGCATCTTGTGTTGCCTAGGGTTTGGTAGTCGCACCACGTTGTGCTTGTTGTTGGAGTCGTCGCTATTGCCGAGCCCCTAGGGTTTCCAAGTTCGTGTCAGTTTTTTCCTTTGTGTTTCCTTGCCATCATGTCCAGAGCATAATCCGCTCCGATTTCACCTCCACAAACCAAGCCGTGTCCACATCAAACACCAAAACCGAGTCCAACACGAGGATCTAGTGTGATTCATATCACCTGCTGTAAAACGGGCATAACTTTTGCATATGGACTCCAATTGGGGCGTTCTTTGGCCCGTTGGAAAGCTTACAAAAAGTCCAAAATCAGTGGACTTCCGACAGAAAACTCACATGCATGTACTCACAGCCGAATGAACCCCAAAAAATGTCGTCTAGGGCCTCAAAACAGCCTCCGAAGTTTCGGCAACCGTTTTTCTCGATCTGTTGCATCTAGTTTGAGTTTTTCTTGCTTCAAAATTTTGTGATATTTGTTTTTTGACCTTAAGATTGTGATTCCTTGGTCGAATTGCAAAAAAAAAAAGGTCAAAAGGCTAGCGCATCAAAAGAGCCGCGCTAATTGTAGTTCACAAAAAAAAAATTTCAGAGTGAAAAGGAGGTTCCCAAAAGACAATCAGTGTGCATATTTGTTAATTTAGCCCTTCGTGTTGTGCTTGTTTGCTGGATCCTTGTCTAGGTCTAGGCTAGGCCAGCACTTGTTTTCAGTACGTGGGCTAATCTTCAATTTTGCATTACTGTTTTGAACAATTGCTTTCTCCTTTGCTACATATACTAGCCTGTCCGAGCTCCACTTTTCTACTAACCAGACAGGTATGGATCCTTGCTATCGCTTTGTACCATGTGAGCTCAAGTTATCACGAACCAGCCACCGATTGCACCGCCTGCTTGCGTGGTAAGAACTTGTAAGAGCGAGGCAAATAGGCTTGAGCGTGTGCGACTTGTCCAATTCCACATCCTAGTAGTTGATAGGAAGAGTATATACTTTGTGTTTTCTCTTGTCTACTAATAACGGTGGCAGGGTCGGAGGACGACAACTATGTTACAAGAAAGGAGTTCATGACGTATGTGGAGGATCAGCAAACCACGATGAGAGGCATCGATGCAAACCTCACAAAGCTTGCTCAAGAAAGTGAACATAGAATGGAGCGAATTGAGCGGAACATCGCCAACCTCATCACAGGAATGGAGCACCTTAAGAGGCCGGCCCCACTTGCTGCTCCTGCGGTCGCCGTTGCATCTCTTGCTGCCCCAGCAACTACTGGTGCACCCCGACGAGATGGCGATCCAACTCGCCAGCCTCCACCTGCTGCTCGCTCTTGGGCAGATGAGGTGGAACAAGAAGAGAACAACTACACTACTGATTCGAAGGCGGATGACGGCTACAATGTGCACAACGATCGTGATCATCACCAACTTCGCCACAATCAGCAAGGTATGGGAAGAGCTCCACGAGAGGTACATAATGATTCACTTGCTAAACTCAAGTTTTTCAATGCCTCCTTATGCTGGTAGGTATGACCCTGATGCGTATGTTGAATGGGAATTAGCAGTAGATCAGAAATTTTCTTGCTATGATTTCCCTGAGAACAAAAAGGTTAGGATAGCTACTAGTGAATTCACTGATTTTGCATCTATTTGGTGGCACGAGACATGTAGAAATCACAATAATGTGCCGACAACTTGGGATACTTTGAAGAGAATGATGCGCACTAGGTTTGTTCCTTCGTACTATGCTCATGATTTGCTTAATACGTTGCAACGTTTGAACCAAGGTAGTAAATCTGTCGAGGAATATTATCAGGAGCTACAAATTGGTTTATTGCATTGTGGCTTAGAGGAAACTAATGATGCTAAGATGGCTAGATTCTTGGGAGGACTTAACCGGGAGATCTAGGACATTCTAGATTATAAAGATTACAACTCTATCACTCGTTTTTTCCATCTTGCTTGTAATGCTGAAAGGGAAGTACAGGGACGCCATTCTAGGATGTGAGGCCACTTTGGAGGCTCTCCTTCATCACGACCGACCCACGGGGCTACAAAGGCACCATCCTCTACCTCCGATCGTACACCTCCACCGGCTGCCCCTTCTTCCACACCGTCATGTGCTCTAGATGCAAGCAACTCAGCCACGGTGCCAACCCCTGTGAAAGTGCTTCTTCAGTGGCTTCTACAGGGCGAGCCCAAGACTTGCAATGTTTTCATTGCAAAGGTTTTGGACATACGATGTGCAATTGTCCTAGTCAGTGTGCTCTCATTGTGAGAGAAGACGGTGAGTATACTAGTGCTAGTGATGTTGATGAGAAAGATTTGGCTCTTGTTGCAATTAACACTGTAGGTGAGAATGAAGATGTTGAATGCTTGACCGCTGAAATGTCAGAGATATACATGACCCTTGTTTCCCAGCGTGCACAACCAGAGCGCGCCAAGCAAAATCAACTCCATAACTTGTTCTGAACCAAATTCGTCGTGAATGAGCACTCGGTGCAAGTCATTATTGACAGCGGAAGTTGCAACAATCTTGCTAGCAAAGATATGGTCGAGAAGCTTGGCTTGACCACCAATCCACATCCAACTCCATATCATCTTGAATGGTTTAACTCATGTGGTAAGTTGAAGGTAACAAAAGTTGTGCGAGTGCCTTTCTCTCTTGGGTCCTATCATGATTATGTTGATTGCGATGTTGTCCCTATGGAAGCATGCTCTCTTTTGTTGGGTAGACCTTGGATATATGATCGAGATGTTGTTCATGATGGTAGAACTAATCAATATGCTTTCATGTTCAAAGGCAAGCAAATTATATTGGATCCCATGACTCCTACTGAACTGCTGAAAACTATTGTAGAAAGAGCTAAAAAGGGTAAATCAGAGTGTGATAAAAGTGTAGCTCAAGAATTGAACCCCCCAAAGAAGAACGAACCACGTTCTAAGAAATCTGAAATTAGATTGAAGGGTGCTGTTTTACTAGCTACTAAAACTGTTTTACCTGAGGACAATAATTCTAGTTGCAATGATTTGACTACAACTCTTCCTGTTGCTTTGCCTATTGCTTTTGCCTCCTGTTGTTACTAACCTTTTGCAGGAGAATGTTATGGAGTCGAGGAAAACTCCAATTCAAGAAGGGGAGGATGATGAGAACATCACCAACATGGACATGAACATGGCGCCTCTCACTTCTTGCACTACTTTCGCTACCGCCAATACATCATCGGAAGATCAAGGAGGACGACGAGTCGGCATGAATCCATGTGCCGAGCCCTTCAAACCGTCTACATTGGAGGGTCAGCGAGCCACACCCAATACGGAGCAACCCATGAGGCATCAAGTCAAGCCCAAGTTCAAGCCCAATTTGTCCACTAATCTAGTTCGACCATCCAGCAGCAGTCCAACTTCAAACGGATGTCCAGGTCACGTACGGAGTCTATTTAGGCAAAATGAGTACATCACAGAGAAGCCCAAGACGATACCTTTCCAATGGGCTTGGTCCTATGACCAAATTCCTTTTGCATCGTCCGCAATCAATGAAATAATCTATGGACAAAACCTGCCAGGTGCTGCGCCACCTCCACCTTGGACCGTACGCCCATGTATCCCTAGGGTTGCATGGGCGTGGGTCTTCTGGCCGACGTCCATACCCTGGCCGCCATATCCTTGCTATATGTGGCCACCACCCCCCTTCTTCTTCCTTGGGTTTTGTGTAGTTTGGTTCCCCACTGTGTGAAACTACCTCATCTTCTCTTGTGTCGACTAGACCAACAAGACCGAGTTCTGAACCCCAACTCATTTGTGTTTAATATAATTCACAATTTCAGATTGCCTATCTTTGTTCTTTCTTGTTCTTCGGTTGCCTGCAGGAACAGATCCTCGTGATTAGGTCGATCGTGTCTTGGCACGGTTGAGAATGCTTCGTCGTTGTGTTTTAGCGATCACCGGGTTTCCAGTCGCTTGCTGGTTGGTAGCCAGATTGTCATGGTCATCACGCGCCTTAGCCGAATTTATCAATCTCACCAGAAGATCGGGTATACGTGTCCTCATCAGCCAGAACTTGCGCGCTTCTTCGTGAGCTCCATCATAACACCCTACCAGGTGCAGAGTGATCGAGGAGATTTTGTTAGAACGCTTCTCCAGCACCTCTTTTTCTTCTCTAAGGGTTATGACCAAGTTAGATTTCTCCCTCAGAAGAACCTGGATCTCAGTAAGCTGATCGACGGGGGCTCCAGGAGCCTTCTCCTCCTGTGTACACATGGATTAGTTTCTAAAACATGTGACTAATAGAGAGGATGAAGATAATTACCCGAGAAGCAAAGGAGAAAGCCAAGCTTTGAAGGGGACTTCGTCCCAAAGGCCCTATGGGTGTAGTGAGACTTTCCCCAGAAGAGTGATGATCCAAAGAAGGTGATGAAGATGCAACTGGATGGGTTGCAAGGGCCGAGGAAAGGGGCAGTGTGGTAGCCCAGATATCTGCACCCTTTAGCAATTTTGGTGAAGCTCCACTGGAGGATCCTTCGTTGTTTCTGGATCTCTTCCTTGGAGAGATTATTTCCTCGACCACCTGTAAGTTCCAAAATGCATTACTTTGGAAATGAACAAGCTGCAAGAGAAAAACTTGCCTAGATTGTTCAGAAGAGAACTACCTTCTAAAGATCCTGTTCAATCTCAGCTCCTATTTCTATTTCTTTCTCATCGCTCTCAACAATCTTCTTATAGTCTCGATTTGCCATTAAGATGAGAGTAGAAGAGGAAATGGGAAGTAGGGGGTTAGAAGCAGTTTCTAAAAAGACTTAGCCAAAAAGGAAGCTTGTGAATATTAGAACTGAAAGGCTTCACTATTTATAGAGCCTGAAGGTGACAGTTCACATTCCTGGTTGCCTCGAGTTCTTAAAACGCATTTACAGCTTTTGCTTTTGTTAAATAGTCAATAACTTCATGATTACCCATCAAGAAAAATCCAGAGGTTTTCTCAGGAAATAAACTGACACATGGTGTGCAGTGCACCTGAAGAAGTTGAAGCGTCAGGTTATATATTCGATGTAGATTAAATTTGAAGTTATAATCTTTTTATCTCTTCAAATTTGGGGGCTAGCTCACGAGGATTGTCACCCGAGCTAGTTTATTTAATATATATATCATGTTCAAGTCAAGTTCGAATATGATATATAAGTCTATGTCCTAGCAGCCTCTATGACCGCAGACGGACAGTTTCCTGTGCACTAGAGGGCTGCGGACATAGGATCAGTCAATGATCGAGGCTATGCACGATCAGAAGGTGGCAGGTTATGCGCCATCAAGATGACCTGGGAGTGTTCGAACTTCTACCAGGCACGTTCTCAGGCCCAAGGTAACTTCCTCCACGTATGAAGTTAATCGCCAAGAAGTTAGGATGTGCGGTTATCTATAACTGTACATGTTAACCGGCGAAGAGACTGGTGCGATTATACAAACTGCACTATGGCAACCGCCCAGAACTGCTTCACATTGGCATCCTTTCACCTAGTATAAACGGATGGCCAATGTACGATACAAAAAAGAGGAGATAGATAGATAGATATAATTCATAGGCAGAAGTATAAAAGAGAGATTATCGCCTGTGACAACTCTCTTCCCTGTAAATCTTTTTTTACTCATAGTGAAATCCCAACAGGACGTAGTGCTATTACTCCCACCATTGAGGGCCCAAACCTGTATAAACCTTCGTGTTTCTTTTTCATCGCTTATCTTAACTTACCTGATAGCACCTTGAAATGTCTCACATACAGCTCACAAATTTGCGTAAAATCGATAGAGGACCCCGAGTCCAAATCGTCGACACTAATGAAGCCGTGTGCTCGCCTTCTGAGAGTTTTGCACATCTGAAGGCGAGTACATGCCACAACCCATCGTCCCAAACAATTCAGGCGATGATGATCTTGAATTAACTTTGGAAAGATTTTCTCCGGAAAACCTAAATTCGCTCTTTGATTTTTAATCTGATTCAGACAAAGAGGAAATGTTCTCTCTGTCTACAACCTCCGCTCCACGGGAAGCCGCTGCACTTTCCAAGAAGGCCCCAGAGCAACATTTTTCTAGGGAGGAAGGAGAACGCAAACGGGACAAGGACGAAGCTCGTGAACAGCGAGAGGCTAAAGTTTGCATGACCACAGAGGAAGCTCTGTGACTTGTGCAATTTTGCCATGATGCCGCCACTCGCAACTTTGGTCCAGGAACGTCTCACCAATGACATCTCGATGGTCGAAGGCGTGACTAGACATCGATTTCAACCCCGGAGTGCTCCCCGAAGGCTGAGACGATGCAACCAAGAACTCCTCTGGCTCCCAGAAGGGGTACTCAGGATCGCATCCATGTAATTGCGAACATGCTACGTAATTCTCCCTCTGGATTCAGAAATGATGATAGGGTCACATTCGCCAGGGTACTTACAAAAAACATCGACAGGTTGCATTAGATGTAACCCCTACAACATCATCACGTTCAATAACTAATTCCCAGGAATGAGATAGTGTTTACTGGAGCTAGAGAAGACGTGATCGTGCTTACTCTACATCAACCTGGCACGACAAAGTCCGATGAACTGGTAGTTCTCGTGATCTGTAACACCCTGAGTTTAGGGGTGAAAATTTCTTTCTTAAAAAGTTATGCATGCATATGTCTCTTCTAGATCAGCCAAATCAGCCCCAGTTTTATTCTATTCTAAGCCCAAAATTTTAAAATCTATCCTGTAGACCCAAATCAAGATCTGACTTTTCAGATTTGATCTACTATCTATCTTGAGTATAAAAGCCTTCAGAACCCAGATTCAATTCTATCTCTAACCTCAAGAATTATCAACTCCTTTCTGTTTTCGAAAACAGAAATATCTTATATTACCCCAAGTACCCTAAGTTTTAGAAATTCAGATTTAATCAAAATCTTGACCAAGTTCAGACCAGATTATTCTTGGATTATGATCAAGGGTATGCCCATACCTTAATCCAAAAAGTTGGCAGTCAGATTTCATCATCTAAACCTTTTTCGCAAATCAATCCAAGAGTATCGCAGATCAGTCCTTTTCCAGATTTTCTAGAAGCCTGAAAAGGCAAAATGTTGCAAATCATCTCCAAATCCAAATATGATTCAGGGAACACCTCCCAAATGCTTTTCAACACAAAATCTTCTTTTATGAGTATCTCAAAATCAAATCCTAAAATCCCAAAATTCGAGATCGACAAAATTAGATTTCAAATACCCTAATCTACTCTATTTTCAGTTTATATCAAAAACCATTAAATTGTTCCAAATTTTATCTTCTATCTGTGCCAAATTATCTGTTGAATCAAGTTTGCCAAATCAGCAAAATCAAATTCAACCCTAATCTTCTAAAACTCCAGATTTACAATTCAGCCCAAAGCCAAGAATCAGATATTATAAATCAGTCCAAATTCGACCAGGGCAGCTGCTGAGTTTTCGACCAGAGCTCGCTGTGATCTTGCGCCGTGTTTGCTCACTGCCGGCCATGCCTCGCCTGTGCCTGAGCTCGTGCTCACTTGTGTTTGCATGTGCACACGCGTCTGTGTCTCAGCCATCGCCATGGCAACGCCGTTGAACAGCCACCACTCCCGTGTGTGACCAGCAGCAGCAACAGCAACCAAACCGTTGTCAGCAACTCCACGCCACGTTGCTTCGTCGTGCCAGCTCTTGTTGCCACCGTTTGCACCACCCAACATTGTTGAGTTCCAACGAGCCGACAATTGAATCAGTGCAGAGCCGCCTGCTCATCCTTTGTCTCAGCCGCTGTTTGTTCACCGCTGTCGCACCTGCGCCCAGCCAGTTAAGTCACCGGCACCGATTTCTTTGCTGTTACCTCCTTGCCAACTCCGTCCCTGGTCTATTTAAGCAGCCAACACCCTGTGTAATCTTCACTTCACCAGAATCAAGCTAAATTCCAAATCTCCTCCACTGTCTTCTTCTTCTCCGGCGAGTTCAATACGAAGGCTCACGGTGCCAGCTCCAATCACTGCACCTCCTACCAAATTGAAGCCAGCAGTGAGTATCTCTTATCCTCCTGATCGTACTGTTGCATTCAATTGCTCTCCGGTGGACCCTAACGCCGGTGATCGCCAGAAATGCCAAAATGCCCTGTTCTGGCAATGCAGCCCGATTTATCCCAAATTAGCTTTCGATTATAAAGAACAAATTGATCAGTGATCTTTATTTAGTAAGCCTGTGCATCCAGATTTCCAAATTTAGCTCTAATCAAAGCTTTCCCCAAATTTGTATTTCTCCAGCCGCTGGCTCACATCGCCAGGCCACACCAGCCATCCTCCGGCCAAATTGATCAAGCAAATAGCTTACTCATACCCCTCTATCACTCCCTAAGCTTGGAATTGAGTTCAATTGACCTGTACCAAAAACCCCCAATTCCCGTGTCATCTTCTCCGGCGCCGTTCACCGGAAAAGTGATTACGGCCGATCTAGCTTTAGCCACCTTGTCCTCCAGATGTCCTTCAATCTCCTGAGCATTTTTGTCTTCTAGCCCGATCTCTGAAACTGTCCAGATTGCAAGATATAGCCATGCCAAGATTTTGTCCAGTGGCTTCACTGTGCCGTGTAGCCACCACACTTCTTCACTGATTTTCATCACCTTCCAGCCATCTTCAGCCTTGGAACCTATTGAATCATTTGTTCCTGTTATCAAGGCCTACCTCCCAGACAAAGTTGTGCATCATTTGGAGCCCTAGATCAAAAGTTATAGCAAGCCCTAGTTTCTAGCCATGTCAGTTCAATGCCAGGCTATGTCAGCCAGTGGCATTATCCCATTTCACCTCTTTCTAGATGTGCATTTTGAGCATAACTTTGTCCCTTAGACTCCTGAGGTATTGATCTACAAATTCTTCTTCTATCACAACTTGATTTGAGCCCCTTGAATTGCATCTTATGCTAAGCCCTAGTTTTTGACATTGTCAGCACTATGTCAGTGCATGCCAGTCAGTGGCATTGGCCTTGTTTACCCACTTCTAGTTGTGCAATTTGAGAGCCACTTTGTCCACTGAATTTGTAGAGTTGTGATCTACACTTTCTTCTTCTGTCACAACTTGAGATAAGCTCTCTAGCTTTCCTTGAAGCTATGTCAGAGCCTTGATCCGAATGTCAATCTACTGACATTCGCTGTTTTTGATCAAACCAGCCACAAAATTGATGTTCTTATTGCATCCTTGAGATCCTAACAGCTTCTAACACCCATCCTTAGCCAAATTCCTTGAAACCCTAGAATCTTGACTCAGTTCAGCTTGTAATCCCAATTATCTCCAATATCGTTTAGTTATTCTGTTAAGCATATCTGCATATAAATCATAAAACATTTTAATATAATAAGTAATCATTGTGTGTGTTGTTTGATTTGTCGTCGAGCAGATCCAGAAGCTGACTTTGAGGATTTTGCTGTTGACTCGTTATCAACTGCTGTATCTTACGACGTGGAAGGCAAGTCATATCCTTGGTCATCTTGAACCTATATTTTAAGAGTTGCTATAACATAACCTTGAATATAGATAATATTGCATGTGAAAGATTGAGAATGGTTGATTTATGAATTGGCAATACTAGACTGGTTATCTGTGAAATGTGAAATAAACAAGTTTTGAGCCATGAACTAATATATATTTATGTATATACTTATATTCATGAAATAAAACCCCTAGCCGTGACCAGAAAAATGGTATGGATGGTGGTAGCACTGGAGGTGCTAAACTGCAAAGGATAGCAGGCACTGAAGGTGCAGGGTTGTGGATGGTCTGGTCACTTGCATATAAGGACTAGAACCTTGTGTTGTGCGTCTAGTGGCATGAACAACGTGCTAACCGCAAGCCTGGTAAGGGAGAGGCCTGAACAAGTACTTATGCGGATCGCACATGAAACCCCTGCTGGAGTTGTGTAGTGATGCACGATTGGCACGGAGAATGGCTCCCACACATATCACTGAAGGTGATCTTGCACGTTGATCCAGCAATGGGAATATATGTAGGGGTGGAGGTTAGGATACAACCTACCACAACTGTGGTTCGCGGAGAGCCACAGGGTCGGGGGTGAATTGTGAGTGATACATAACAAAAGTTCTTGTTATCTCCACCTTGCCACTCACAATATGAAGTGAGCCAGTGGTCCAATCATTATGTTATGATAGGAAGGGCTTGAAAGTGGAATATCTTGCGGGTAAATTGGTACCTCTCTGCAGAGTTAAAAACGTATTCGAATACTCTGAGCTCCCGGGTTTATAGGAGTCTGCTGCAGTGGATTAAATCCACGGGGTGTGACACAAGTATGTTTTCTAAATAATTATTTGTTAAATCAAGATTACCCAAATGACATGTGTTGTCATGATAAGGAGTGCTGCCGTGGGCTGTCGTGTGTCGACGTGTCGCGGTAGTGCTATAATCTAGTGAACATGAATAATGATGCTATATTATGAAAAGTGCTGCCATGAGATGAGATGAGTTGAGTTATGAAAGAAAAAGGTTATTTTATAAACGTCCATAATTCTTGACTAGTCTAGGTTCATATCATCACTACTATATGTATCTACTCTTACCTATGACTTGCTGAGTACGTAAGTGCTCACCCTTGCAACCTACAAATCAGTAGATGGAGCATTCAATAATCAAGATGAAGGCATGGAGAACTTTGTGGATCCAGAAGGAGGAGAGTCAGTTCCACCAAAGTCCTGATGTGTGTTGTTCTGCCGTCCACTTCTCATTGTGGGTGGGTCACCTATCTTCTGCTGTGTAGTTAATATTTTGCTAAACCTTGAATGCCATGAAGGCATTGTAATCTCTTATGTAATATTAAGGCCAGCAGGCCACACTGCTTAAATATTTTGTAAGTTACTCTGTTGCAATGTAATATACTCCTGTGCTTGACTTATCCTGGGAAGTCAAAGGTATTGTATATGGGACTAGCTGCAGCGAGCTAGGTCTCCACAGGAGTAGTCGTAGTCCCAGCTTCGGGGTGCGACATGATCGTAACCATGTCTCGGTGCGTTCGCGTTTGGGGCCACATTGTGAGTTTCCTCCGGCTATTGATTCCCGCGACCAAGGTGATAGTTGCGACGATCAACAACCGCATGTTTCATACATGGGTTGTAAAGCTTTCTCGCCAGGGCTACAAGCTGTAATATGGTCAGATAAGTTCAAGCTGATACAATCGAAAGATTCGATGGAACTCAAAATCCATTTGAATTTCTTCAAATCTATATTACTACCATTCAAGCGGCAGGAGGACACGACTGGGTTATGGCAAATTATTTGCCAATGGTCCTTGAAGGTCCAACATGAACTTGGTTGTTTAATCAACCAGAAGGATTGATTTACAATTGGGAAATGTTGTGCGATGCCATCCTCAACAATTTCCAGAACTGCTATGAGAAGTCCGAAAAATAATATGATCTTCATCGACTATGCCAGACTTCGACAGAAACTCTTCGGCAGTTCGTCAAGAGATTTGTGAGAATGCGAAATACCATTCCCAATATCTCTGACAATTCGGTTATCAGGGCTTTCAAACAAGTTATTCAATACCGATGATTCACGGAGGATTTAAGTATCAATCCACCAACGATCAGTGTCGGAACTTTTTGAGATGATTGATCAATATTTTGACGCGGCCGAGGCCATGGAGTGGAATAGGATGGTGGATAAGGGTAACTTACCTCCTCAACTTGGTGTCAAGTCTAAGAAGAAGGACGATTCGACCAAAAAGTCTGGATCATCTGCGGGCGAAAAATCCAAGAAGCCCAGAAAGAAGGATGAAGCAAGCCAATTCTAAGAGGTTGCGATCATGGAAAAGCAACCACAAGGAAAAGGTAAAAGAGTTCCATTCAAAAATAATAAACCTCCTTCTGGTGGTCGCAACAATTACCATGCGGAACAATCGACTAACTCGCAAGGAGGAAAGAAATGGTGTCCGTTGCACAATGTCTCCGGACACGATCTCCAGAATTGTCACAACTGGTTGTAGCGCTTGGATGAATTTTACCAAGGTAAAGTACCTATGCCAACTATACCACAAAAGGGACAATCCTATGGGATTAAGGACGTTGATGGAGATGAGGACATGCCGTACCAGGTACCAAATAATCATGTCAATATTATATTTGGTGGTTCTTCATCTTATTTTTCTAAGCGTCATTTTAAGTCTATTTTCTGAGAAGTAAATAATATTGAAGCTCCCACTGGAGAGCTTCAATTCCCTCGCTGGTCAGAGACTTCCCTGACCTTCAGCCAAGATGATTTCCCTAAGGGACTATTGCGACCACGGCGACTCTCTTTGGTCATTTCCCCTATTATTAGCAATGCTAAAGTGGGAAGAGTATTGGTAGATGGAGGAAGTTCTCTCAACATACTTTTTGTGAAAGCACTTGATGAGATGCAAATACCTCGTTCACAGATTAAACCAGTGGTTCATCCATTTTTTGGGATAATACCTGGTCCTTTGATGATGCCAATCGACTAGATTGTGCTGCCTGTGACACTCGGCGGACCAGAGAATTTTCAAATAGAATTAATTACTTTTGATGTAATTGATTTTGATTCAGCATATGACGTCATTTTTGGTAGGCCTGCACTCGCTAAATTCATGGCTGCAACACATTATGCTTATCAATGCGTCAAGGTGTTGAGAGCAAAAGGCGTGATCACTGTCAGAGGTAGTCAAAATATGGCTCTAACATATGATCAAATCTCCTTGGAATTGGTTGATTAGCGTCCCCTTCGGGATGTCAAGGCTTCGACCAAGGAACCAGATGCGGTCAAGGAAACTCCGTGACCAGATGAGAAACTCAAGCAGGTTCCTTTATTCCCCGATGACCCATCTAGAACCATTTGGATTGGGTTGGGCTGGACGACAAATAGGAACATGTGCTCGTTACTTTCCTCAAAGCTATGCTAATATGTTTGCGTGAAAACCATCTGACATGCCCGGAGTCCCAAGGGATGTAATTGAGCACAAGCTAGCAATTCGGCTTGGACAACCACCAATAAAGCAAAAGCTCAGACGCTTTGCTTCTAATCGACGAGACAGTGGCTCTATACCTAGATGAAGTGAGGAAATTGGAAAAACACTTCAGAAACTTTGAAGTCTAATTCATTCCGTAAAGAGACAACATTCTCACAAACCAATTATCAAAAATTGGTTCCTCACATGCATCTGCTCTGGCAGGAGTGTTCACTGAACACTTGAAACATCCCTCAATCATAGAGATGACAGAGGCGATGACTAACATCGCCACCCTCGAGCATGAAGCAGATTGGGTCCAACCATTGAGGATCTATCTCACGCAAAACTGGAGTTGATCAGTTAGTTAGAAAGCACACATGTACAGACTGGTCGAAGGGATCTTGTACAAAAAAGGTGCTCAAGGAGTACTTATGCGTTGCATATCTCAAGAAGAAGGACGAAACCTTCTAAGAGAAATTCATGGAGGCATGTCTGGTGCACATGCATCCTATAGGACACTGGTCAAAAAGCTTTTATACAACGGTATTATTGGCCTTCGGCACTTAATGATGCCATGCAATTGGTCACAACATGCCCGTAATGTCAATTTCATGCTCAGCAAGTTCATCAGCCAACATACGCGTTACAAACTTTCCCTTGACTTGGCCATTTGCCTTGTGGGGAGTAGATATTGTAGGCCCTATGCCTCAAGTAGTCAACGGATACAGGTTTTAATTCATAGCCATTGATACATTCACTAAATGGATTGAGGCAGAACCAGTTTGCAACATTACTACCGCTGCGACAAAGAAGTTCTTTCATAAGAACATAGTAACAAGATTTGGTGTTCCAAGTCATCTTATTTCTGATAACGGATCCCAATTTGTTACTGGTCTTTTTCTAAACTATTGTGAAAATATTGGAACCAAACTTTCTTTCGCATCCGTTGCTCATCCGCAAAGCAATGGAGCAGTAGAACATACCAACGGGCAGATTATACAAGGGGTCAAGAAACGTGTTTTCGATCACCTTAAATTGCACTCGAGGGCTTAGGTAGAAGAACTCTATTCTGTTCTATGAGCACTTCGCACTACATCCAGTAGAACTATAGGCGAAATACCTTTTCAACTGGTTTGTGGTGTAGAAGCCATGCTACCAATTGAAGTCCAAATTGGCTCTACTCACATGGATAACTTAAATATCATCAATCAAAGTGAAACACGCGAAGATGACATTACCCTTCTTGAATAAAAACGTGATCAAGCGTTGATTCGATACGCAGTGTATTTACAGGCTTTGTGTAAATATCACAGTAAAAGGGTGCAACCACGTAGCCTTCACGCAGGAGACTTTGTTTTAAGAAAAATCCAAAACTAGTTTGGTCGCAACAAGTTCTCCCCTCAATGGGAAGGACCTTACACTGTGGTTTCAATGTCGCGACCTGGATTTGCACGCTTAGCTATGGAAGATGGAAGGATCTTATCTAACACCTAGAACATAGACCAGCTGCAAAAATTTTATGTGAAAGTTTTTCCATTATAAATTTCTACATTCAATAAAGTACCTTTTCACTCTGTGTTATGGTTATTTTCCCATTTTTTGTCCTTACTCTTTTCTCGGGCCACGCCTGGGGGCTGGTCGCAATAAGCATTTTTATTGTGATGTTTAAGTGGATTCACTGGCCGATTTCATGATCGCATTTAGTTAAGACATCTCTTTGTAAGCCTTTTCTTAATGCATTAGGGACTTACTAGCATGTTCTAGATCACTCGACTAGCTGTCAGTTCGCAACAAACTTATGCATTTACATTAAAAATGTTTATCCTTGTGACCATATGATCGCATATAGCTAAAGTTCCTCTTTTTAAGCCGTCTTATAACACATAAGAGACTGACTTATATGTTTTCGATCATCTAAGCCATAGTTTATTTTCAATCCTGTAACCATTATACCAAGCCTTCAATATGTATGGCCACAAGAGGGGGCTAGGGAAATATAATTATAGCATTAAGATGGAAAACTAAGTACTTAACATTTTTTTCAATCATTGAAATTTCTGCTAACTATATATATTTGCAAGGTACAAAATTCTAATAAGCCAAATATTTCCATTTCCATTGTCAAATTTACAAAAATTTACAATGAGAGGGAATACATCAGGCAAGATCGAGGCCATATAACAATTTGTCTACTAAAGGCATGACTTCAGCTCTGGTTGCCTTCAGCTGATCCTCGCTGTCAAAAACTGCATCTGCCACTAATGGATTCAAACCTAAATTTGAACCGTGGTCATGCCTAAGCTTGCAAAGGATGGTAGAGATTATGACACCAACATTGGTTTTCAGTCTCTCCTTGTACCTCGTTGCAAATTCTGGGATATTGGCGACCAGCGAGTCGGCTTGAGCCACAACCAAAAAGCAAGACTCTTCAAGAGATAAGTTACCCTGTTCAGGTTTAACAACATCAGCATCAAGAGAATCAGCAACTTCCCTCAATATTTGAGAGTACCCCTCTCAATGAGACTACAGCCTTTGATAAATGTATCCAAGGCATCCTTCTCCTCGCGGACAAGCTTCTCGGCTTCTCGAGAAAGCTTCGCAATCGTTCGAGCCCTCTCGCTGACCACCTTGTAGCGGTCGACGACCTTATGGAGAGTTTTGAGGTTGTGTCCTCGCCTGATTAACTTCTCCTCAAGGCACTCTTTCTCCCCTTGAAGAAAGCTACACAATGTAGTCTTCTCCTTCAGGGATGCCAGGGTCTTAGCAAGCTCTTCGCTGATCACCCTCCTAGCTTCGTCTCCCTATACGACCATTAAATTATTCCAAGTCGTATACGAAAAAATTCAAAGAGTAAAAATCCTTACCTTGGAGACAGATGCTGGCTGGGCCACAGAAGGATTTGGGACATTCACTACTCCTTCTGTGACACCCACTTCCTGCTCAACCACAGTTAGAGATGCTGCAGTAGGAGAGGAGGTGGCCCAGTTTGTTCTAAACAAACAATTTGAAACTAGGTAGTTCATTCCTAACTAAATGACTCAACTTAGTTAGAGAAAAAACAGATGTTTACCTAAAGCAATGAGGAACAATCTGTCTCGCCCTGGATGGAGCCTAACCCACAGTTGCAGTTAATGCATGTGGGGTCGCAGCCTCTTCAATTCTATCATAATCACTTTGTGCAGTCAGGGAAGAGGCTCTAATCAGTTTCTTTAATGAGAATTCACCGGATCGCTTCCTTGGAGCTACTGGGTATTCGAGCAACTGCAAAAACTAGAGTACCTAGGAAACTTTCGTTCAAGGAAAAAACTTGCACAAATCTACCAAAAGACAATTATCTTTTGAGACGACTATGCAACATCATCCACACTGATCTCTTGCAATTCCAATGCCTTAACATTACCTTCTACAGCCAAACTCTCTTCTTCATCAAGTCACTCTGGGATTTGGGATGCCATCACTAGCACAAAAATGCTTTCCTCTAATGGTTCAAAACACACCTTACTAATGGTTGTCGTACTGCTAGTGATCGGCACGGTAGAACAAGACTAGTACTACTCTAATGGTTCCGAAGCGTTAGAATAGCTTATGATATTCTCACGGAATTTTTTGAGTGAACCATTATAACATTACACAATATTCTAACGGTTAACTAGAACTATCCATTAGAACATTACACTATATTCTAACGGTCTTTCGGTATGTTCTTAGAAAATCTTACCATCTTCTAACGGTCAATATGAGGGAACCGTTACAAGAGTCTATAATATTCTTACGGTTCTTTAAGGTTAATCGTTAGAATAGTTACTATAGTCTAATGTTCTAACGGATAGTACTAGTTAACCGTTAGAATATTGTAAGATTTTGTAATGTTATTCTACGAACAATCGTTAGAATATAGGGTAATGTTCTAACAGATAGTACTAGCACTAGTACAGAAATGCAGTCTACTAACCCCTATCTTCTATCGGTTATTAGCGAAACAGCACAAAACCGATAGAAAATGTGCCTCGCGGTCATAAAAGCCCGACGGATGTATTTTCCCTATCGGTTTCTAAGAAACTTACCGATAGAATAAATAGTATGATTTACTCTAGCGGTGATGAACATATTTGCCGTTAGAAGAGATGCATAAGTACTGACGGAAGAATGTTGTGCGCCGATAGGACTGGTCGACTTCAACAACTAGACTTATTCTATCGCTACTGTATGAATATACCGACAGAGTATATTAAAAATTCCTATCGGCAATATGTAGTTCGCCGATAGAATCGTTGACCTTCTACAAATATTTTTATTCTATCGGTAATGGATTCTTTTACCGTTAGAATATATAGAAAATTGCTTAGAACTGTTCGTCTTCAAATAGTTTTATTCTATCGGTAATGAATGTTTATACCGGTAGAATATTGCAAAAAATATCTTAGAACTGTTGGCCTTCTACAACTAGTAATATTCTATCAGTAATGTACGTACACACCGATAGAGTATGTACAAAAATTCCTATCGGTAATATTTATTGTGCCGATAGAACCATTCGGCTTCTCCAGATGTTTTTATTACTAACGGTATTCTGTTTTCGTACCGATAGAAAATATATAATTGTATAAATACACGGGTATGTCTCTTTCAATCTCACAGTTCATCTGGGGCTCGTAGTCCTAACCCGTAAGCTCCATGGATGGCCGGCGCACCTCTACAGGGGACCGCTGCACCTCCGCACCTCCATCGACGCCCTCTAGACGTCGGCATCCCAAGGAAGGTACGTAAAATTTCTGCAATATTGTTAGATTATTCTAATCCGATTATGGCAATAATTCTGCTTTTTTTGTATCCTTCATTTTGATGTGTCTTCTTTTCAATATGATTATGATCTGTTCAGGTCCTTGGATGATGCTCGTGAGGGGCAACGTATTTCACGGTTCTTCATCGCAGTACGCTGCCTACGTTGGCTTGTTGGCGAAAGAAATGGTGAAGATCACCGTCGAGAGTTGGAAGGACGTGAAGGGTGAGATCTTGGTTGGCTCGGTCGAGAAGATGCTTAAGCCCGGCGTGTTTCTCAAATCAGGACCTATAGAAAGCATCTTACATTTTTTTGCATGCACCAGCTTGTGGCCAGATGCTTACCTGCTTGGAGAAGAAGAATTGTTGTTATTTGCACAGCCATTCTACACCATCACTACAAAGAACAACATCTTGGAAGGTAGGTTCTTTTTGTTAATGGAGTTGAGTTGAGTTGAGTTGAGTTGATCGAGTTTGAGTCCGAGGAAATCACCAATACGTACAAATGTATGTCGACGGCAGTTCCAGCTCCTCGGGCGTCTTCGAACTGAACTCCTATGGTTAAGTCCAATGTGGTTCAGACATTTGCTGTTTTGGATGAATGGATTTGTGATGTATCAGGTCTAACTTGTAGTCGGTAGTTGCATTGTGGCAACCTGCAAAGGTTCCCTTTTATGTAAAATGCATGTATGGGCCACTGGGTCCTCGTCGTGATCTGTTGTTAATTTCAGACGTGGCTTTTGTAATATACATCGAATGTGTGAATTGTTGTATTTGTATATTGTTGTATATTTGTGTATCATGTATTGCTAATTGGGACATGAACTTGAATGTGCAGGGAGCATTTGTGTATTTAATTGTATTGGTAGGTAGGTGTGTATTTGTACTGCTATTTCAGACATGCACTTCAATTTGTGAACTGGCATGTGTATGTTTGTACCTGAATTTGTATTGGTGAACTGGCATGTGTATGTTTGTACCTGAATTTGTGAACTGGCATCTGTAATTTTTTTGGCAAGATGAAGTCCCAACTACCTACGAAAAGTATTTTTGTGTCTCCTAGTTAATCCACAAATTAGCATTTCTTGAAATATATTGCTTTATCTTCTAGTTAAGATCCGTTTGATGTAAGATCTGTTTGATGTTACATTGATATGATTCCTTGAATGTGAGAAATGGCATGTGCATGTTTGTCCCAGTTTGGTACCAGTACCTCCTCTAACGGTAAGTACACATATTTACCGATAGGAAAACACATATATTTGTTCAGTCATGCATATTCTAACGGTAAATACACATATTTACCAATAGGAAGCACATATATTTGTTCAGTCATGCATATTCTAACGGTAAATATGTGTATTTACCGATAGAAAAAGACATATATTTGCTCAGTCATGCATAGTCTAACGGTAAATGCACATATTTACTGATAGAAAAACTAATGCTCGAGTGTCATGCATCATCTAACGGTAAGTACACATATATACCGATAGAAAAACTCATGTGCGTGCTGTGTCATGCATGATCTAACGGTAAGTACACATATTTACCGATAGGAAAACACATATATTTGCTCAGTAATGTATATTCTCTAACGGTATGTGTGTGTTTTTACCGATAGAATATGTGAGCGGCAAATTACCTAAGTTAGTCTGACGGTTATTTCATGTATTTACCGTTAGAAAAATGTCCATTATAAGGAAAACCCCACTCGACCATTGCTGAGCTGCTCTTTAATTTGTTCTGTTGCACTCTGTGTCCCTCTGTTTGTGACGAAAGTTCCAGCTACACTGCTAGGGTGATCAGCGCAGGCTGGAGGGAAGTTGATTGCGCCCCTCTCTTTAAGGTACGCTTAATCGTCGACACTTATCTCTCTCTCCCTCTAGATCTCCCTTCCTCTCTACTTGCAAGCTAGCTGTATTGTGTAGTTCCAAGTTTGTAGCTCTAAGCTTGGGAGCTTGGTAGCTGGAAATGCGTCATGTTTTAGGAGCTAACTAGCTTGTATTGTGTAGTTAGCTAGGTTAATTAGTGTTAATTTCGTCAGGCTAGGGTTCAACACATGTATCTGTTGTAATAGGCTGTACATGTACATATACATAACTTAATCGGGCAGGTTTCATGCATGGCTTACTCGTTAAATTTTGTTAATTGTAGATGGACAGGAAATATTGGATGTATGGAATAAAACGTACTACTCTTGAATATTTGGATGGTGTGAATGAGTTTATTAAATTTGCTGAGCAACAAAAGGAGAGGAAGGGAGAGAAAAATATGCTCTGTCCTTGTACAGATTGTATGAACTTGAAGAGGTTTAGCAACTCTGATCAAATTAAGAGTCATTTGATTCGTCGTGGTTTTAACGCGCGATACACCCGTTGGATATGGCATGGCGAAGATCTTGAGGAAACAAGCACCACTACTACCAATCAGCACGACTCGGATGTGGATTGCAATAATATCAATGATCATCCCAATTTTGGTAATGTTCATTCCGATGTGCACGTAGATGATGATGATGACAATCTAGATGAGATGTTACGTGATGTAGAGGAAGATTACAACGAAAATGACTTCTGTGAATTTGAGAAACTGATTGCTGACTCTGAGAAGCCTCTGTTCCCTGGATGTGCAACATTTACCAAACTGTCTTCTGTGTTGAGATTATATAACTTGAAGGCAGGAAACGGTTGGAGTGATAAGAGTTTCACGGCATTATTAGATCTTCTAGTGGACATGCTTCCAGAGGGAAATGAGTTGCCAAGATCTACTTACCAAGCCAAAAAACTGTTGTGTCCGTTGGGAATGGAAATCGAAAGAATACACGCATGCCCAAATGATTGTGTGTTGTACCGTAACGAGTACTCCAGTTTGCATGTTTGTCCAAGATGCGGTGCATCGAGGTATACGCGTAGGGACCGGATTGACAGTGAACGTCACGAGGTAAGGAAAGGGCCCCGGGCAAAAACTGTGTGGTACTTGCCTGTGATACCTAGATTGAAGCAGCTGTTTGCAAATCCGAAAGTCGCGAAGCACTTGCGTTGGCATGCTGAAGCCCGGAAACAAGACGGAAAACTGAGACACCCAGCTGATTCTATTCAATGGAGAAACATCAACAGAACATTTGCTGAGTTCGGCGGCGAACTTAGGAATGTAAGGTTCGGGCTGAGTACAGATGGTATGAACCCACATCGTAATATGAGCAGCCGGCACAGCACTTGGCCGGTTCTTTTATGCATCTACACTCTTCCTCCTTGGTTATGCATGAAGCGCAAGTACATCATGATGGCGTTACTAATCTCAGGACCCAGACAACCCGGAAATGATATTGACGTGTTTCTAGCGCCTTTAATCGAGGACTTACGGAAATTGTGGAGCGAGGGTGTGCAGGTGTGGGATGCATACAAGAAAGAGAATTTCATCTTGCGGGCCCTGATATTTTGCACCATAAATGATTTTCCTGCCTACGGCAATTTGTCGGGGTATAGTACGAAAGGAGCCAAGGCTTGCCCTATTTGCCTAGATGAAACTGAGAGCATGTGGCTGCGAAACTGCCGGAAAACAGTGTACATGGGTCACCGCAGGTTTCTTCCGGTGCATCACACGTACCGTAAGAAGAGGAAATCATTTAACGGGAAGCCTGAGACGGGATCAGCTCCAGTGTTTCTGACCGGTAAGGAGATTTACTCACGCGTGAACGACATCAAAGTTGAGTTCGGTAAGCATTCTAAACCTCGAGAAAAAATGTTTGGAAGAAGAGATCGATTCTCTGGGATCTACCGTACTGGGAGCACTTACAAGTTCGACATTGCATTGACGTCATGCATGTAGAGAAAAATGTCTGTGACAGTTTGATTGGTTTGTTGTTGAACATTCCGGGAAAGACAAAGGATGGTGTGAAAGCTCGTCGTGACATGGTGGAAATGGGGATAAGGACTGAGCTTGCACCTTTAGAGAATGGAAAGCGTACATACCTCCCCCCGGCCTGCTACACGTTGTCCAAGAGCGAAAAAACAGAACTCTGTCGGTGCCTGCACGGTGTTAAAGTTCCATGTGGGTACTCCGCGAACTTGAAAAAACTTGTGTCTATGAAGGACCTAAGACTGGTTGGCATGAAGTCCCACGACTGTCATGTCTTGATGTCACAGATGCTTCCCATTGCTATCAGAGGCATTCTCCCAGTTAAAGTCAGAGAGACAATCACAAACCTATGTTATTTCTTCAACGCAATATCTTGCAAGTACGTGCACTCGTACTATAAGTTCACTACCTCCATTTGTGGAGCTTAATTAGAAGATTTTTCTGATATGAATATTTGGCGCAACTGTGTCCTCGTAGGTAATTGATCCCGATGGACTGGACGCTTTGCAACGCGACGTGGTTACAACTCTTTGTCAGCTCGAGATGTATTTCCCTCCATCCTTTTTTGATGTTATGGTCCATCTGATTGTTCACCTTATCAGAGAAATTAAGTTTTGTGGACCTGTGTGCCTGCGCTACATGTATCCATTTGAGAGATTTATGGATGTATTGAAGGGATACGTAAGGACTCGTCGTCGACCCGAGGGGAGTATCATGGAAGGTTATGCCGCCGAGGAGGTGATTGAATTTTGCACATATTATATGGCCGGGGTTGACCCAATTGGTGTTCCTAGGTCCCGACACGAGGGTAGGCTTGAGGGAATTGGAACGATTGGATTCAAAGCTATCGTCCCCGCTCGTGATGTGTACGCAAAATCACATTTTTGGGTCTTACAACACATGACGGAGGTCGAGCCATACATACACGAGCACAAGGTAATTTTACGGTCACAGAATCCTTCGAAGTCAGACGTTTGGGTAAGCAGAGAACATAACAGAAAATTTGCTGAGTGGATCCAAGAAAGAGTCACGCGAGCTGCCGAGGGCTCCGTAAGTGAAACTGTGACATGGTTCGCTAGAGGCCCAAGATTCACTGTAGGGACTTGGCAGGGGTACGACATCAATGGGTATTCATTTTACACAAGAGCTCAAGACGCCAAGAGTAGCACGCAATGTAGTGGAGTGACACTGTTTGCTATTTCCGAGGATGCCAGGTTAGTAAGGGCGCTGAACTCATATTACGGTGTTATTGACGAAATATGGGAGCTCGATTACGGATTACTTAAGATTCCCCTGTTTCGATGCCAATGGGTCGAAATCCCTCGAGGTGTTCAAGTTGACAGTTACTGGTTTATTCTCGTCGATCTTGGTAGAGTCGGACACCAAGACGATCCATTCATACTTGCAAAGCAAGCCACACAGGTATTCTACATCGTTGACCCGGCCAATCCAAACTTGCATGTTGTCCTCCACAGCAAGAGACGTATTGTTGGGGTCGAAGATGTTGTCGACGAAGAGGAGTATAACCAATTCGATGAAATACCTCCATTTTTAGAGGACATTCAATCTATCCGTACTGAAGATATCGACGAAACAACGTATCTGCGAGATGACCACGAAGAAGGATTATGGGTTGAGAACCATTGATGATTAATTTCTATTTCAGGGATAAATGCCAAGCAAACAGCCCACAAGTTCTGCAGCAAGGTGAGGAACTTACCATTAATACATCAGGCAGTACATTTTTCTTTAGAATTTAATGATAAGCTAGTTCACAGCATTAATACATCTCAATTGTACTCCACAGCATGAGTTCTAACATGTACAGTACCTTTATCCTGTAAATATTTAATTCTTCCCTTCAAATAGCACTTGCAAAAATCTCATCGCAGCCTCTTCAAATTAAGTTCTGCAAAAATCCCTTTTTTCTGACGGTATTTTGTTATTTATACCGATAGAGAAAGACATCTTCTCTCAGGCACTTCAAAACGTTTTATATCGGTATTGTTCTATTTTACCGTTAGAATAAATTTGTTAGTCTCACGGTATTTGTTGTCTGACGGTTTTTTCCTGTTTTTACCGATAGAAGAAGACTCTGCCGCTTTGAATTCTCAAACGTGTCGCCATGCGTCGCCTTGGAAACTCTATAAGTACCTCGCCATGCGTCGCGGTATTTTGTTGTTTTTCTAATTCTCGAACGGTTCGACTCCTCATCTTCTCTTTCACAATGGCAACCTCCATGGGATCGTCATCCACGCCCTCCCCGGTAAGAACTCTAAATCTCATCGGTTTACCCCTGTACTGTTAATCCATGTTCAGTTCATTCTTGACCTGTTGATTTGCACAGGGAATGGTAGCCGTGGAAGACACTGCCAAAGTGAAGGCTGACCTGAGGGCCCTCCAGGAGGAGCACAAGCTCCTTACAGACAAGCACACACAGCAACGGCTTGACCTTGACGATCTCTTCCAGCGCATTAAGCGCATGAAGACGGATGGTGACAATGCTAGGGCGAGGACGAGGCGTCTTCGCGAGGAGATGAAAGCCGCGGATATGACCATAGCGAAGCTGAGGGAGGTCGCAGGCCTTCTCGACGCGGTAGTAGTTGATCCTAGGGACAACTTGTCGCTAGAGGAGTCCTGCGTCCTGGCTGCAAGTCTAACTGACTCTATTCTACATGCAGCCAGGGCTAAGACCACCCCTTGACCTAGCATTTTGGGTTTTATTTTTTTTTGTAAGTGATAAAACAACAATGAATGAACAATTTCTTTTTATGTCAATTTTCCAATTTTCCGGCTATCTTCCCTCTTTCTTTAACATTCTGCAGCTTTCAACCACAGTCTGTTTGATGTTAAATTGTGTACCTTTTCATTACTCTGACGGTATTTTGTTGTTTTTACCGATAGAAAAAGGGAACACAAATCTCAAGCACTTAATCAAATAAATTTTCTGGAGAAAATTGGGCTCACGGGATTTTTTTGTTTATACCGATAGAAAAGGGCACCTTTTCATTACTCTCACGGTATTTTGTTGTTTTTACCGATAGAAAAATGGCACCCAATACTATAATCTCAAGCACTTTAAAAAAATTTTCTGTGGAAAATTGGTCTCACGGGATTTTATTGTTTATACCGATAGAAAAATGCATCCACTAATTCAAATATTTTTCCGGGAAATTTACTTTTTCTATCGGTATTATTTTGTTGTTTCGATAGAAAATTACATAAGTCTATCGGTATCATTTTGTTATATCGATAGAAAAGTTCCTCCGCTACTTTATTACTCGTACACGGCCCTTTAGTTTCCCTCCACTCGAACAGTTCCACCTTAGAGCACTGCGTCTCTTCGAGAGCGAAGAAAACCCCAACCTCCGCCGTGACCACTCACTTCCTCTCTCCCACACGACGATCGCCGGCTGGACACTGGTTCGTCACTGCCACCGGTTCTTATTTTCGTCCTTCGCCCGCCGCTGCTGCGTTCTACACCGCCTCTCCATCACCAGAACTGATCGCCGCCGTAAATACCCTAATTCGTCGTTCTATTTCCAGCATCTTCTTTATTTGATCCTAGTGTTTTGCACGTACTAATTCTTCGAGTTTTGCAATTACACTAGGGTTCCCTATTGTGTTGGCTTATGTACATTCCGCAGGCAATGTTGATTTTAATTAGGGTTTACATAATATGTTCCAGTGCAGTAATGAACCTATTTTGAGATTTTAACTTCTCTATACTGCTGTATGTGTGATCAATTGTATCCAACTGCCATGTAATGCAGATTATATGTTGGAGGTGTTCTTACACATATTCTATCGGCAGCTCATGTGTTTACCGATAGAAAATTTTTCTGCACAAGTAGTAAAACTTAATTTGGATTTGGAAGGACATGAGCCATGCAATGTACTAGTTTGGTTGGGAATTTTTACACACTTTGTATGAATATATGGCAATGTGGATGGGTCTTCGATGTATATGTTTCAAATGCCTATATACATGACTTTTCCCAACCTAATAGCTGTGAAGTCCTGATGACTCACATACAGGCTAGGCTAAAGATTATGCACAGTGGCACTTAGATGCTTGTGTGCATATTTACGTGTGAAATAATAATGCTGGCCCATGAATATTAGTGTAGCAAATCATCGAGAATGTTATGTGATGACAGTGAATGGTGGCTTGTCAACAAAATTCCATATGTAGAGAACATTGTTATGTTCTATCGGTATCTCACTTGTTTGCCGATAGAAAAATTGTCTTGTGTGGAGGTAATTGTTATGGTCTATCAGCAGCTCATGTGTTTACCGATAGAAAATATTTCTGAAGAGTTCAGTAAGTAATTTATGCATGTCTTTCTTTTTGTATTATTTTCCCTTTTGCCGCCCTAGTTAGTCTCCAGTCCTGGGCTGAGTTATGGAACTCCAAGGCGAATTAATTGCCATATATATGGTTTGTTGAAGGTTTTGTAGGGGAAGACATGTCGTCGTCTTCATCGGATGATACTAGTGGTTCGACTAGGGCCAACCCCATCGTAACTACTGAAGATGGGGCTGTTACATCCCAGCGCAAGAGGGTGGGGCGAGGCGCGACGACGTTGGGGCGTTTGGCCAAACGCATGGATCTTTCTTGTGAGTTCAACCAATTTGGGAGGCCGATTGGAAAGAATGCTGGGAGGTACGCGGCCTACGTTGGGCTGTTGGCGAAAGAAAGGGTGAAGATCACCGTCCAGAGCTGGAAGGACGTGACGGCGGACGAGAGGGATAGGTTGTGGGCGGAAGTGAAGGTTAAATGAACTGAAATCGCTGAACTCTTTCGTAATCACGTTCTCTTGGCTTATACTAAAGTTTAACTAACTCGTGATTAATTGTATGCATTTTTCGGAAACAGGCTAAGTGGAACATCCCCGACGATACACCTAGGACTGCCTGCTTGAAGGACATGAACGGAACATGGAAAACCTTTAAGAGCTGGCTCGTCAGTAACTTCCTCGCTGCGGGGAAATCTCCTTGCGAGAAGTACCCCTTCATATCGGAGGAGGTATGGGAGGAATTCACTAAGCAGAAGGGGACTGAGGAGTTCAAGGCCCTTAGCGAGAAGAATAGGGCGATCCAGAAGAGGAACGACCACCCGCATCGGCTCGGATCCCAGGGCTATGCGGGGAAGGAGGAACAGTGGAAGAAGGAAGACGAACAAAATCCTATCATCGACACCCCTGAGTTGCCGCTCTCCGAGATCCGGGATGAGTGGTGCAAGCGATGGTGGAGGGGGAGGGGGTCCGTGTCGTCCACGGGGTCTGTGCAGTTCGCAACCCCTGGGGACGCCGACGTTGTGAGGCGAATGGTAAGTTGGCTAACCTCGTAAACTGTGTGCGCACAAGTGTATATAAGGCAATTTGTCTCACAAGGTACCTTCAAATGTAACAGATCTCTTTTGAGAAGGAGGCAGCGGAGGGATTGTTTACCCCGCAGAGGGAGAACGACATCCTCACCCGGGCTCTAGGAAATAAGGAGCATCCCGGGCGGACACGGGCCGTGGGAGCCATTGTGTCGCGGAAGGCCGGTTTCGTAGATCCGGCTCCACTGAGGAAGAAGGCCCGCACCTGGAAGGAAAAGGAAGCTGACCTCTCCGATAAGATACGGGCTGAGGTACGGGAGGAGATACGGGCGGAGATGCTGGCTGAGATACGGGCTGAGGTACAGTCTGAGGTGCAGACCGAGGTCGCACAAATGAGGGAAGAGTTTGCACGGTTGAGAGAAGCATTGCTGGCCAAGAGTGCAGATGCGGATCCCCAGGACGACGGTACCCCGCGGGGTCGGATAAGCAGTTGCGCTTCGAAGGTACTCGCGGATCCAGTGGATCTACTTGAGGTAGTGCAAGCCTTCATCTGTGCACTTAATTGTTACAAATTTGCAGGGGCCGGAGGGCTGCATCCTACAGAATCACGTAGGCGCCGGGCAGGAAGTGGTTGGACACGGCTTCGTATATCCGTCTGGGCCGGATGTCCGGGTCCACTGTGTACCTCTGCGGTTGGGTTTCGCAAAGGTACAGGTGGACATGGCCATGCCGGGCTACAACAATTCTCCGTTGCCAGTCCCAACAGAGGAACTGCAGACACTTGCTGAGGCAGTGGGCTCCTACGTACAGTGGCCCAAGAAGTGTCTTGTAATACAACTGGTAAATCCTACACATTTTAGATTACATCCTACTCAGTACACTCAACTTGCATAATCTAACATACGTGCTCATTAATTGAAGTGGCCTGCCGCGGGGCTACCAGGGGACTGCGCCCCCAGCTCGGGGCATGAGGGCCGATCTCGTGCGAACCTGGACACATCAAAGACGGCCTCGACCCCACCCAGCGCATCCACGCCTCCACCTCGGAAGAAAGCCGCCATCACCTCGCCCTTGCCTTCGAAGGTACCCGCTCAGTCCCCGGCAAAAGGCAAGGGCGGCAAAGGCAAGGGCAACGGGCGACAGGGACTGCCGCGGACATTCACGAACGCGCTCCCACTCCTGTCGGAGGCATCTTTGCGGAAATTGGATCGATCAACCAGAGACCTCCACGACTGGTACCTACATCGAGCTTGGCGCAGCCTGAACTTCTTAGTTCCCTACATGCCTGGGCAGTTCCACCGTGAGCCCGGGACTATATCCGTGGCACACGAGGATCTGTTCGACCTCTACAACTGGCGGGAGCTCGATATGTCCATCATACGGACTGGAGTCCTGTGAGTTTGCTGATGCTATGTATTGCTGTTTTCTAACTCTGTTTGCTAACTCTGCATTAATGTTGCAGTTCATTTGAATACTGAGTAACTTTCTGTGAAATTAATATTAATCTCGTCCTTCGCACGCAGGTGCATGTACAGGCTAGCATCGGAGGCTGCTTGTGACAAGGTGGGTTTCCTCGACCCAGAGAAAATAAGCCTCACGATGCTAGAGTAGGACACCGCGCACGCTGAGCAGTACATATCCAGCGCGCTGATGGCGCAGCAGGACAGGGACTTCATTCTGGTGCCGTACCACCAAAGGTTAGTGCATTTCGTACTAATTTAACTCAATCTTGTATGTTACACCTGAGATGTACTTTGAGCTAGCGGTCCTCTTTTACGTACAATGCAGGGGCCACTGGATCCTCATCGTGATCTGTCCGCCGAGGAACGAGGTGTACTACCTCGATTCGATGCGTGACAGATTATCGATTGAATATGTGCTCAAGGGGAATATGGAGGCGTAAGTAACTTATATGTTTGATTTATATTTTGACCTCACTAGCTAATGATAATACATTAACTGGCAATACTAACTGAAATGCAGGGCTTTTGATAAATATGTGTCCGCTGGAGGGAGGCATGCCGCACCGCAGGGCTCCGTACTAGCTTGGAAAGAATATGAGGTACTCACGAGACTTTTTGTTTATGCTTAATTAGTTTATGGAAACAATATATAGCTAACATGTCTTCGCATATGCAATTATCTCAGTGCCATCAGCAGCCGCAATCGTGGGAATGCGGGTTTTATGTGCTGCGCTACATGTACGACCTAGTGCGGACAAACTTTTCCCGATTCCCCCAGGTAAGCATCGATAGCTAACTCAAATTTCAAAAATGGGTGTCACGTTCTAAATTAGGATCGAAGTTAGTTACTCAGTATGCACACATGCTTGCAGATCGCCATGTCGAAAGACCAATATGAAAATGCAAAGATTATATATCTTCGACAAATCTGGGCACAATATGTCATGGAGGAAGTAGCGCCCAACCATCCAGCATGACAATTTTCTCCTTTTCGTGTACTCTGCATAGACTGTTCATATACATGTGAATAAATATATATATGTGAATAAATGTCCACATTGGATTGCAATCTGTATTTGTCCATACATATGTGAATAAATGTGAATAACTGCCTAATGTGTCAATTTGTTCTGTGAATTTACCTTGCATCTGTACTGTATTGTGTATCCAATCTATACTGTATTGCATCTGTACTGTATATGTGAATGTACTGTATTGTGAATGCAAATAAAGTACTGTATATGTGAATGCTCTATCGGTAAATTCATCAACAACCGAGAGACTACTGTACTTTTTTCTATCGGTACAATCAAAATTAACCGTTAGAAGAGTGTGACCTTTCCTGCCGGTGAACTCATACATATCCGATAGAGTACTAAGCTTTTTTCTGTCGGTAATATTGTAATTAACCGTTAGAATAGTGGTACTTTTCCAACCGCTGACGACGAGTTTTCTATCGGTACACTCCTAATATGCCGATAGAATATTATGATTTTTTCTGTCGGTAATCTTGTAGTTAACCGTTAGAATAGTGGTACTTTTCAAACCGCTAGCGACGAGTTTTCTATCGGTAAACTTGTAAGATGCCGATAGAATAGTATGATTTTTTCTGTCGGTAATCTTGTAATTAACCGTTAGAATAATGGTACTTTCCCTGCCCCTGGATGTAAGACTACGACGGGTTTTCTATCGGTAGATTCATAATATGGCGATAGAATAGTGAACTTCTTCTGTCAGTTATTTACCGATAGAAAATGTCCAGTCTTGTTCTATCGTGTCTATCTCTATCGGTACAAAAACCGATAGTAGAAGGGTGTTTTTTACCGATAGAAGACTGCATTTCTGTACTAGTGTAGTTAACTGTTAGAAGATGGTTTAGTATTCTATCTGATAGTTGTAGTGAACCGTTAGAATATGTTGTTCTCTTCTAACTTTCTTTGTTATTGAGCCGTTAGAATAAGCTTAGATAAACAATACAGTATAGATACAAAAAAGGTACATTCACAAATACACATTCGACAGTTATTCACATTTATTCACACATTCAATTTATTCACATACAGACCAATACAAATACAAAAAAACACCAATTCACAGAGTAGACTAATATAAAAAAAGAAAAATTACGACAAGTGAGCTAAGCCAGTCATGGCGGCTGGTTGACAGCCACTTCGTCCATAACATATTTAGCCCAAATTTGTCGCAGCTCTCTAATCTTTGCATTCTCGTATTTGTCTTTGGACATGGCACTCTACATGCATGTGTGAATAGTCAGTAATTAACTTTTTAGTTTTGAACGTCACATCCAATTTTCAAATTTGAGTTAGCTAAAATGCTTACCTGAGAGAATAAGTTTGTCCTGACTAGGTCATACATATACCGTACCACATAAAACCCACATTCCCATGATTTTGGCTGCTGATGGCACTGAGATAATTTCATATGTGAAGATATGTTAGCTATTCTTCCATAAACTAATTAAGCATAAACTAAAAGACTTGTGAGTAGTTCGATCCTTACTAATTACCTCATATTCTTTCCAAGAAATTCGGTCGCCCTCCGATGTGTCATGCCTCCCTCCAATGGACATATAATTTTTGAAAGCCCTGCATTTCATTAAGTATTGCCGATTAATATGTTATCATTAGCTAGTGAGGTCAAAATTTAATCAAACATGTTACTTAGGCATCCATATTCCCTTTGATCACATATTCCTTTGGTAACCTATCGCGCATCGAATCGAGGTAGTACACCTCATTGCTCCATGGACAGATCACGAGGAGGACCCAGTGGCCCCCTACATTGTACATAAAAGAAAACCGCTTAAAGTATATGTCAGGTGTAACATACAAGAATGAGTTAAATTGGTAGGAAATGCACTAACGTTTCGTGGTACGGCGCAAGAATGAACTCCTTGTCTTGCTGCACCTGCAGTGCCCTTGATATGTACTACTCCGCGTGTGCTGCATCCTGCTCAAGAATCGTGAGGCTTATTTTCTCTGGGTCGAGGAAGCCCACCTTATCACACGCCGTTGTCGACGCCAGCCTGTACATGCACCTGCATGCAAAGGACGACATTAGTATTGCACAGAATGTTACTACATTTTAAATAAACTACAACAATATATAGGATCAGCAAACTCACAGGACTCCAGTCCGTATGATGGACATATCAAGTTCCCGCCATTAAAGAGGTCGAACTGATCCTCGTGCGCCACAGATATGCTCCCAAGCTCACGGCAGAATTGTCCAGGCCTAAAGGGAACTAGGAAATTCAAGTTGTGCCGGGCCCGGTGTAGGTACCACTCGTGGAGGTCTCTGGTTGTGCGATCCAATTTACGCAAAATTGCCTCCACCATGAGTGAGAACCCGTTCCTGAACCTAACCGGTTATCCCTTTGCCCCTTTGCCTTTGCCCTTGCCTTTTGCTGGGGAGTGAGCACGTACCTTCGAAGGCAAGGGCAGGGTGTTGATGACTTTCTTTGCAGGCGAAGGGGCTTTACTGGGAGGCGTGGATCTTCTGGCTAGGGTCTAGGTCATCTTTGGAGTGTTGAGGGCCAGAGCAGATCCCTCATGCCCTATGCTGGGGGGTGGGGTCCTTAGCTAGTATGCCGGCAGGCCACTTCAATTGATGAGGATATCACTTCTATGGATGCGTCAACTTCTCCAACACCGCTTGTGCAAGGACCAATTACAAGGGCACGCGCACGTCAGCTAAATTACCAAGTGAGCTCGTTCCTAAGTTTATGTGAAACTACCGTAGAGGGTGAGTTACTACCTAATGATATTGTTCTTGTACTTAGGAATCATGGTTTGGATCAGCGAGGATGTCACGACGCACCGAGACGAGCCAAGGTTCGAGTTGATCCCGAGATGGACGTTGGTTCCGACTGCAGCGACACGGCTGTCTTCAAACGGACGCCCAGGCCACGTACGAAGTCGTTTCTTGACATTCTACCACTTCACGGAAAGCTTAGGAGATAAGCTTTCCAACGCATCTTATCCCACTGCCCAACTCTTTCCAAGTCACCAGCAATCGTCCAAATAGTGTGCGTGAGATAAAGTCAGACTGGTGCTGCGTCACCTCTTTTTGGGCCTTCGGCCCATGTATCTTAGTTAGGCTGCGACCTAAACCTTAGCTACCGCCTCTCTCTCTCATATACATACTCCGTAGCCGTCACAGGTAGACTTGGGTTTTTCTTAGATTAGACTGTCTTTGCAGTTGCAGTTTCGCCGTAGATCGGTTTATGGAACCCCAACTTGTGAACTTAATTCAATTTGATTTGCAATTTCCAGATTGCTTCTTCTACGTTTTTGCTTGTGCTCTCGATTCTCCTGCAGGAATTAGCCTTCTTGGCGAGGTCAACCACGTCTTGGCACAGTTGATAACCAAATGAGCAATGGTGTAGCGATTGCTGGGTTCGATCAGTTCTGATTGGAAGCCGGATCGTTAACGTCGAGATCTCCATCAAATCGACTTATCATCTACCTGACGGAAAATCGGGCACCCCGTGTTTCATCAAGTGGTATCAGAGTCAAGGTTGCCCGTCAGGCATCCCCTCTGTTCGTCGTTCATCTTCTACCTAGAGTCCAGAAAAAGCCAAAAAAAAATTTGTGATCATAGTCTTCCGCTGTCCAAACCACTTTAAGCCTTTCGCAATTTTCGTTTTCAGTTTTGTGTTGTTGAATTTGTGTTCGTGTTCATCGTCGTATTGCTGGTCAATTTGTGTTCTTGGTCTAGTGTCGAATCTCAAATCCCAATCCTAAATCGAAACCAAATTCGAGTCGCAATCGGTTTGGATTTCCCTTTTGCGTTTCTGTTTTTCTAAAGACAATATCTTAGTCTTCTGAACACCAATTTGGGAAATTAAATAGCTAAGTTGTATCTCTCGAAGAGATCTACAACTTTGTTCATTGCACCAAATTCCAGAAACGCCATATTCGTGGCCAAAATCGCATTGGAAGTTAATCTGTTTCATCTCGGAGTAATCTGTACAGCCTGTATTTCGGGGGCCATATCTCCTAGTTCCAAACCTCAAATTGGGTGTTCCATATATTCAAATTGATGAGAAAGAAAATAGCTACAACTTCCTAGTTATAAGTTTTTGCGTTTGAGTTCTCTCAGAGCCCCAAATTATTATTGGAAGTTTCTGCAGAGCATCTTTGCTAAACTGCCGAGAGTATTGTGATATGTTTTGTGTGTAATTCTTAAATTTTAAGTTGTAATCCATCCTTTGCAGCACTCTTGTGAAAAAAAAAGAAAAAAAGAAGAAAAGAAATATTAACAAAAAAAAAGATCAAAAATGCTTGCATCCTTTCATGTCCATCGCATGTACTGATCACTTTGCTTGCTTGAACTAGTTTTAGGAACGCGTTTAGGCCAGCAACTGTGACACATACTTTGGACATTTATTCAGCTTTGTTATCTGATTTCGGTTATTGCTAATCCTTTGCTTACATACAATTGCCTTCCAAGCTCCACTTTCTTCTTATCAGAACAGAATTCAGCCTTGCAATCGCCTCACTCAAGCCTCACGGTATCACGAACCAGCCACCAGTTGTACCTTCTGCAGTGTTGGTAATATCCTTGCGAGAGCGTGGTAAGACGCTTGAGGGCGAGTGAATCCACATACCACCACCTAGTAGTTTATAGGGATAATACTTTGTGCTATCTTTGTTCCTACTAACCATGACAGGACCGCAAACCAGAGCTAGAGCTGCTGCTGAGGAGGATGACCTTCGTAAGCTCATTCTTGATATGAACGAGGCCCTCAACAAGAGCATCCAAGAGCTCACGGACAAGTTCACGAAGGACAAACAAGACAATCAGAACAGTATCGAGAGGCTAGATCGTCGTATCTCTGATCTTCCTGGCAGGGTGGAGAATGTGGAGAAACGACAACCTTCTAATGGAACAATGATCCAACAAGACAATGAAGTCGATGAGTAGTCCAACGTGGGGGTTCGCCGCAACGACGCCGCCATGCGATGAGTTGCATGAGATGCACAATTACAGGAGCGACTGAGCCCCAATCATCAAGAAAAAGAATTGCAGGGACGGCAACAACAGTCAAGGAACAGCTTTGGTAACTCCTTCACTCAGAGGCAGACGTCGGCGCCAACCAACTCAGCACCAGCTCCTGCTTTTCGGTCTACTGCCCCCTCGGCGAGTAGGGCGCGTTCAGTAGCACCGTCACCACCACTGCGAGCATCCGATGTGAGCAAACCTTCTAATGGGCAGACACCGGCTAAGTCGGCTTCTTCTGTAGCCTCCACGGGACAATCTACAAGTATAGTGTGCCACCGTTGCAAAGGAATGTGCCATGTCATGAAGGATTGCCCAAGTCAGCGAGCCTACATCGCGACGGCCGATGGTGGGTATGTTAGTGCATCTGATGTAGAAGAAGAATTTGTTTTTGCAACTAACTATGCAGGTAGCGATCTTGATACGGGCAACAATGCGGAGGAGTTTCTTGGGATTGACGCCACGGAAGATCACAGGACCCTCATTGTACAGTAGGTGTTGAGCACCCAAATGGAGCAGGCTGAGAAGATACAACGCAACAATTTGTTTCAAACGTCTCTTGTTGTCAATGATCGACGTGTTCGTGTTATTATTGATGGAGAAAGTTGCAACAACTTGGTAAGTTCAGATATGGTCAAGACGCTTAGCTTGACTACACGTGATCATCCTCATCCTTACCATATTCAATGGTTCAACAACAGCGGTAAGGTAAAGGTAACACAAATTGCAAAAATTCACTTTTTGATTGGATCATACCATGATTCAGCTGATTTCGATGTAGTGCCTATGCAAGCTTGTTCACTGTTGTTAGGCCGTCCATGGGAATTTGATATTGATGCAACCCATCTTGGTAGAAGTAATAGATACACTCTTGTGCATAAAGGAAAGAAAATCACTTTGCTTCCTATGACCCCTGCTGAAATTGTTCAAAGTGATAGGGAGAGAGTTGAAAATGAGAAGAAAGAAAACATGCTTGAATCTGAAAATCAGCAAGTAGCTAAAACTGTTTTTCCGTCTAGAAAAGATAAGAACACGAGTTCTAGGTCAGCAGGAATTAAATTAAAGGGTGGTGTTATGCTTGCTACAAAATCTGGTATTGCTGAAATTAATGATGAAGATGCTTTGTGCTACGCATTGGTTTGCAAAGAAGCTTTATTTTCATTTGATAATATTCCTAGCTCTTTGCCCCTGCTGTTATCAACCTTTTGCAGGAGTTTGAGGATGTGTTTCCAACTGAGATACCCCCGGGACTACCACCTATTCGAGGTATTGAGCACCAAATCGATTTAATTCAGGGAGCGACATTGCCAAACCGTGCTGCATATAGGACCAACCCAGAAGAGACTAAGGAAATTCAACGACAAGTCCAAGAACTTTTGGGTCGTGGGTATGTACGAGAAAGCCTTAGCCCTTGTGCCGTTCCTGTTCTTTTGGTTCCTAAGAAAGACGGTAGTTGGCATATGTGTGTGGATTGTAGAGCCATTAACAACATAACAATAAGGTATCGTCATCCTATTCCTAGGTTAGACGACATGCTTGATGAGTTAAGTGGTTCTCTTATCTTCTCTAAGGTTGACTTGCGTAGTGGCTACCACCAAATTAGAATGAAATTGGGCGATGAATGGAAAACTGCTTTTAAGACTAAGTTTGATTTATATGAGTGGTTAGTTATGCCTTTTGGATTGACTAATGCACCTAGTACTTTCATGCGCTTGATGAACGAGGTCTTACACCCATTCATTGGAAAATTTGTGGTAGTTTATTTTGATGATAGCTTGATCTACAGCAAGTCACTTTCTGACCATGTTGATCATCTACGTGCTATTTTTACTGCTTTGAGAGATGCACGTTTGTTTGGTAACCTCGAGAAGTGCACCTTTTGCACTGATCGAGCCTCGTTTCTGGGCTATGTTGTGACCCTGTAGGGAATCGAGGTGGATGAAGCTAAGATTGAAGCTATCAAGAGATGGCTGACTCCTAAAACGGTCTCACAAGTGCGGAGCTTCCATGGACTTGCGGGCTTCTACCGCCGCTTCGTGAAGGATTTAAGCTCCATAGCTGCACCGTTGAATGAACTGACAAAGAAGGGTGTTGCATTCCACTGGGGACAACCGCAAGAAGGATGCCTTCAACCTTTTGAAAGAGACTCTCACAAACGCACCATTGCTCCAGCTTCCAAACTTTGGTAAGACTTTTGAACTTGAATGTGATGCTAGTGGAGTTGGAATTGGTGGTGTGTCGATGCAAGAAGATAAACCTGTTGCTTATTTTAGTGAAATTGAGTGGGCCTGTTTTGAATTATTCCACGTATGATAAAGAATTGTATGCTCTTGTGCGATCTTTAGAGACGTGGCAATATTATTTAGGGCCTAAGGAGTTTGTTATACACTCTGATCATGAATCACTGAAGCATATTCGCAGTCAAAACAAACTGAACATAGACATGCTAAATGGGTTGAATTCATTGAGTCTTTTCCTTACATCATTAAACACAAGAAAGGGAAATACAATGTAATTGCTGATGCTTTGTCTAGAAGATATACCATGTTGTCTCAACTTGACTGTCGAATTTTTGGACTAGAAACTATAATAGAACAATATGCTCAAGATGCTGATTTCAAAGATGTCTTGTTGAATTGTAAGGAGGGAAGGGCCTGGAATAAATTTGTACTCAATGATGGGTTCTTGTTTAGAGCTAACTGCCTATGCATTCCAGTTGGCTCCATTCGTCTTTTGTTGCTACAGGAAGCTCATGCAGGAGGCTTAATGGGTCACTTTGGTGTTAAAAAGACGGAGGATGTTCTGGCCACACATTTTTTTTGGCCAAAGCTGAGGCGTGACGTTGAATGCTTTGTGGCACGTTGCACCACATGTCAAAGGGTGAAGTCACGATCGAATCCACACAGTTTGTACATGCCTCTTCCTACTCCTAGTGCTCCGTGGGAGGATATTTCAATGGATTTTGTTTTAGGACTGCTTAGGACAAAGAGGGGGAGGGATAGCATTTTTGTTGTGGTGAATAGGTTTTCCAAAATGGCACATTTTCTTCCATGCCATAAAAGTGACGATGCTACTCATATTGCTGATTTATTTTTCAAAGAAATTGTTCGCTTGCATGGTATGCCTTCTACTATTGTTTCAGATCGTGACACAAAATTCTTGAGCCACTTTTGGAGAACTTTATGGCACAAATTGGGGACCAAATTGTTGTTTTCTACTACCTGTCATCCCCAAACTGATGGCCAAACGGAGGTTGTGAACCGCACATTGTCCACGATGTTGCGGGCTATTTTGAAGAAGAACCTGAAGCTGTGGGAAGGGTGTCTTCCTCATGTGGAGTTTGATTACCACCGTGCACTGCACTCGACTACCAAGGTAAGTCCTTTTCAAGTAGTGTATGGTTTCAATTCTCGTGCTCCAATTGATTTGTTGCCTCTTCCATCATCTGAAAGGGTCAATCTAGATTCTATGAAACGTACTAAGTTTATTCTGAAACTGCATGAGACAACAAAAGAGAATATTGAGCGTATGAATGAAAGATATCGTATTGCTAGTAGTCATGGTAGAAAAGAATTGATATTTGCTCCTGGAGATCTTGTTTGGCTACACTTGCGTAAAGACCGCTTTCCTGAGTTAAGAAAGTCTAAATTGATGCCTCGTGCTGATGGTCCTTTTAGGGTGCTAGAGCGTATAAACGATAATGCATATAAACTTGAGTTGCCCGCAGCTTTCGGGGTTAGCCCCACTTTTAACGTTTCAGATTTGCGCCCATACTTGGGAGAAGAAGATGAGCTTGAGTCATGGACGACTCTAATTCAAGAGGGGGAGGATGATGAGGACATCACTCCTATGGATGCGTCAACTTCTCCAACACCGCTTGTGCAAGGACCAATTACAAGAGCACGCGCACGTTAGCTAAATTACCAGGTGAGCTCGTTCCTAAGTTTATGTGAAACTACCGTAGAGGGTGAGTTACTACCTAATGATATTGTTCTTGTACTTATGAATCATGGTTTGGATCAGTGAGGATGTCACGACGCACCAAGACGAGCCAAGGTTCGAGTTGATCCCGAGATGGACGCTGGTTCGGACTGCAGCGACACATCTGTCTTCAAACGGACGCCCAGGCCACGTACAAAGTCTGTTTTCGACGTTCTACAACTTCACCGAAAGCTTAGGAGATAAGCTTTCCAACGCAACTGGTACCGCTGCCAAACTCTTTCCAAGTCACCAGCAATCGTCCAAACAGTGTGCGCAAGACAGAGTCGGACTGGTGCTGCGTCACCTCTTTTTGGGCCTTCGGCCCATGTATCTTAGTTAGGATGCGACCTAAACCCTAGCCGCCGCCTCTCTCTCTCTCTCATATACATACTCCGTAGCCGTCATAGGGAGATTTGGGTTTTGCTTAGATTATTCTGCCTTTGCAGTTTCGCCGTAGATCGGTTTGTGGAACCCCAACTTGTGAGCTTAATTCAATTTGATTCGCAATTTCCAAATTGCTTCTTTTACGTTTTTGCTTGTGCTCTCAATTCGCTTGCAGGAATTAGCCTTCTTGGCGAGGTCAACTGTGTCTTGGCACGGTTGATAACCAACGGAGCAGTGGTGTAGCGATTGCTGGGTTCGATCAGTTTTGATCGGAAGCCGGATCGTCAACGTCGAGATCTCCACCAAATCGACTTATCATCTACCTGATGGAAGATCGGGCACCCCGTGTTTCATCATCAATTTATGAACACGTATGTTAGATTTTGCAAGTTGAGTGTATTAAGTAGGTTGTAAACTAAAATGGGTAGGATTTACCTGCTATATTATAACACACTTTTTGGGCCACTGTACGTAGAAGCCCACTGCCTCAGCAACTATCCACATTTCCTTCATTGGGATGGGCAACGCAAAAGTACTGTAGCCCAGGACAGCCATGTCCACCTGTACCTTTGCGAACCCTGAGTTCAGAGCTATGCAGTGGATTTGCACATCCTCCCCAAATGGATATACGAACCCGTGGGCAACCACTACGTGCTGGTAACCTAGGTGAGTCACTAGGCTGCAACTCTCCGACTTCTGCAAATTTGTAACAATTAAAAAAAGTTAGCAAAACAATTCTAATGGAATGGGAGTGGCATCAACTTAAGTGCACAGCTCAAGGCTTGCAATACCTCAAGCAGATCCACCGGATTCACGAGGATCTTCGAAGAGCAACTACTCGGCTGACCCAACGGGGTACCGTCGCCCTTAGGAGCAGGATCTACAACCTTGGACTGCATCATTTCTCTCAGCTGTCGTAACTGATCGCGTATTTCAGGGACTGGGCCTGGAATTCTACAGTCATGTCTGCCCGCACCTCTGCCTGTATCTTCTCGGCCAACTCCGATTCCTTCTCCTTCCAGGAGTAGGCCTTCTTCCTTGGTGGAGCTGGATCTTCAAAGCCGGCCTTCCACGGCACGATGACTCCCACGGTCCGCATCTGCCCGAGATGCTCCTTATTTCCTAGAGCCCTGGTGAGGATGTCGTTCTCCCTCTGTGGGGTAAACAATCCCTGCGTTGCCTCCTTCTCGGCAGAGATCTGTTACATTTGTAGCTACATTGTGAGACAAATATATATATACACGTGCACACAATTTACGAGGTTAGCCAACTTACCATTCGCTGCACGACCTCGGCGTTCTTAGGGTTTGGGAACTCCATAGACCCCGTGGATGACACAAACCCTCTGCCCCGCCACCACCGCTTGCACCTCGCATCGTGGATCTCAAACAGCGGCAAGTCAGGGGAGTCGACGAGAGCATTTTCCTCATCTTCTTTCCTCCACTGCTCCTCCTTCCCCGTGTAGCCCCGAGATCCAAGCCGATGCGGGTGGTCGTTCCTCTTCTGGATCGCCTTGTTCTTCTCTCTAAGGGTCTTGAACTCATCGGTCCCCTTCTGCTGGCTGAATTCCTCCCATACCTCCTCCGTTATGAAGGGGTACTTCTTGGAAGGAGATTTCACCTCAGCGAGGAAGGTACTGATGAGCCAGCTCTTGAAGGTATTTGATGTGTTGTTCATGTCCTTCAAGAAAGCGGTCTTAGGTCCATCGTCGAGGATGTTCTACTTAGCCTGTTTTCAAACAATGCATATAACAAGGAGTTAGTTGAACTTTAGGATAAGTCGAGGGAATGTGATTACGAAAGAGTTCAGGGATTTTGATTAATTTCACCTTGACTTCCACCGACAACCTATCTCTCTCGTCCGCCTTCACATCCTTCCAGCTCTCGACGTCATCTTTACCCTTTCTTTTGCCAACAGTCCAACGTAGGCAGCGTACTTCCCAGCATTCTTTCCGATCGGCCTCCCAAACTAGTTGAACTCATAAGAAAGGTCGGTGCGTGCAACATCCTGAGTTTTGGGGTGAAAAGTTTCTTTCTTAAAAGTCATGCATGCATATGTCTCTTCTAGATCAACTAAATCAGCCTCAGCTTTATTCTGTTCTAGCCCTAAATCTCCAAAATCTATCCTGTGACCCCAAGTCAAGATCTGACTTGCCAGATTTGATCTATCAGTTAACCTAAACCTAAAAGTCTTCAGGAGCCAGATTGAATTCTAACCCTAACTCCCAGTATCTAAGTCTCTTTCTGTTTTCGAAAACACGAAATCCAGATTTACCCTAAGTACCCCAGTTTCCAGATAATTGAGTTATCTTGATTTAACCCTATCCAGACTCAAGTATCCACTGGAATATGTTCCTAGGTATATCCTCAACTAACTCCAAAAGTTGGCAGCAAGATTTCATCATCTAGACTCTTATCGCAGATCAGTCCTTTTCCAGATTTTCCAGAAGCCTGAAAAGGCAAAATGTTGCAAATCACCTCCAAACTTTGATCTGATTCAGTGAATATCTCCCATTCACTATTCTAAACATTTTTCCCTTCTGGAAGAATTTCCAAATCCTGCCCTAAACCTAAGTTTCGACCCTCGCCGTTTTTGAAACCCTAATTACCCTGTTTTACCCTAAAGTCGTTTTCCCCACTTTTGTCGAAACCCTCCAGATCTTGCCCGATCTTGTCAAACTTTGGCTAGATGAGTTCCATTAATCTTATGCAACTCATTCCTGAAATCAGATTTCAGATCAGCCCTCCAGATCTCCAGATTTGCAATCACATCCTTTTCCTATTCAAACTTTTCCTCGCAGATCAGTCCCTGGAACAAGTTTCAAAATTTCAAATCAGCCTGAGCCTTCTTTTCCAGTCCCTGTTCGACCAGTTGCGCACGACCAGAGAACCTCCTGTGCGCGACCTCGACCAGCTGCCGTGCTCACTCCGCCGTGGCAGTCGCCTGTGCCCCTGCCGCCATGTGTGCCCTCACTGTTCGCCATCGTGGAAGCCACCTCAACCGCGCAATCGCTGCCAGTTTTCCCCGCGCACAGCGCGCGCGCTAGCTGCAGCAGCGCAGCACCACAGAGAACGCTCGACACGTCGCAGCCATGCTCGAGCTAGGTGTCTCCTCGCCTTTGCCTTCGTCGCCTGCACCTGCACCGTCCAGCTGCAAAGCTGCAATGCCGCGCCGTCAGTCGCCTCACCATCACCACCCCGTCCCGTCGCTTCAAAGTCACCTCGTGGCAGCAACACTCCAAATTGTTGGCCCTTTTGCCTCGCCCGTGCCTATATAAAGCCTTCTGTAGCCGTTGCATCTTCACCCAGCGCCAGAAACCACCTAAGCTCACAGCTCCGCGGTGAAATCTTCTTCCCCGGCGAGCCATTTCCGGAGCTCTCGGTGCCAGCCTCACCCGTTGCTCCCCTCAGCAATCCAAGCCTCCCAGTAAGTTTCCCATCCCCTCTTGAGTGTATCTAAGCTTGGAATCGAGTTCTCTTGCCTTCTGTCGCCGGTGATCGCCGGTTTCCCCAAAAACCTCCGGCGAGCAATTAATCCCTAACTAAACCAAATTAGCTCTCGAGCCTATGACCAAACATGATCAGTGGACTGTGTGGAACACATCTAAGCAACCAGAATCACCAATTTTGCTAAAACTTGGAAAACCCCAAATTTACACCGTGCATGCAAACTGGGACTCGCCGTTAAGCTTCTGTGGTGATTTTCCAGTTAAATTGACTTCACACCTAGCTTTGTTATGCCCCAGAGACCCTCCTCAAGCAAGGACTCGAGTTCAATTGCTCTAGAACAGAAATACCCAAATCAGGATTGAGTTCATCCTTCCTCCAGCCAATATCTTCTAAATTCAGCCACTCCAACTCAAACCACCTTGCCATCTAGATGTTTTGGACCATTTTGAGCAACTTTGTCTTCTACCACGACCCCTAATTCGGCCTAGAACAGGAGTTATGGCTATGCCCTAGTTGCTGCACTGTTTGTGCTGCAGGTACTCCAGGCCAGTCAACTTCTTCGCTGGTTTTCATCATTTTCCAGCCATTTTCAGCCTTGGATCCTGTTGAATGATTTGTTCCTGTTATCAATGCCTATCTCCCAGACAAAGTGGTGCATCATTTGGAGCTCTAGATCAAAAGATATGGCAAGCCCTAGTTTCTGGCCATGTCAAGATCAATGCCAGAGCATGTCAGCCAGTGGCATTAGCTCTTTTCACCTCTTTTCAGTTGTGCAAACTGGAAATAACCTTGTCCCTTAGACTTGTGGAGTTGTGCTCTACATTTTATTCTACTGCCACAAGTTGAGATAACCCCTCTACCATCCATCGACCCTATGTCGATGCCTTGAACCGAATGTCGACCTAAAGACGTTCGCTGTTTTTGAGCGAACCAGTCGCAACCTTGATACCATTCTGATATTTTGAGACATTTGGAACCTTGTAAACCTTCAACAACTAACCTAATCCTAATCAATTTCTAACCTAATCATCTCAGAATCATCAAGACTTCATCTTTGCATTATTGCATATAGTATAATAATGTATTGAAAAGATTGTGATTATTGGTTATTTGTTTGATTGGAGAGCAGATCAAGAGCCCCAGTTCGAGGACTTCACAGTTGACCCGACATCAACTGCTGTATTTTACGACGCGGAAGGCAAGTCATATTCTTGGTCATCTCGAACCTATATTTTAAGAGTTGGTATAACATAACCTTGAATATAAATAATATTGCATGAGAAAGATTTGAAATGGTTGATTTATGAATTGGCAGTACTAGACTGGTTATCTGTGAAATGTGAAATAAACAAGTTTTGGGCCATGAACTATTATATATATTTATATACTTATATTCATGAAATAAAACCCCTAGCCGTGACCAGGAAATGGTATGGAATGGTGGTAGCACTGGAGGTGCTAGACTGCAAAGGATGTGCAGGCACTGAAGGTGCAGGGTTGTGGATGGTCTGGTCACTGGCATATAAGGACTAGAACCTTGTGTTGTGCGTCTAGTGGCATGAACAACGTGCTAACCGCAAGCCTGGTATGGGACAGGCCTGAACAAGTACTTATGTGAATCGTACATGAAACCCCTGCATGAGATGGAAAGTAATACACTAAACTCACGGGGTTCAGCTCCTCCACGTATCACTGAATGTGATTTGATCAAGCACGTTGACCCAGTAATGGGAAGAGGCTTATGGGTGGGGGTATAGCCCGCCACAACTGCGGTTTGTGTGAAGAAAACTGCAGGGTCAGGGGTGAATTGTAAGTGAAACATAACAAAAGTTCCTGTTATCTCCACCTTGCCGCTCACAGTATGAAGTGAGTCAGGGGTCTGATCATTCTGATAGGATGCGCTTGAAAGTGGAATATCTTGCGGGTAAATTGGTACCTCTCTGCAGAGTTAAAAATGTATTCGAATACTTCGTGCTCCCGAGTTTTAGGAGTCTGCTGCGGTGGATTAAATCCACGGGGTGTGACACAAGTATTATTTTCTAAATAAAATATATTAAATCAAGATTACCCAAATGACATGTGTTGTCATGATAAGGAGTGCTGCCGTGGGTGGTCATGTGTTGACGTGTCGCGGTAGTGCTATAATTTAGTGAACATGAATGACGATATTATATTATAGAAAGGTGCTGCCATGAGTTGAGCCAGGAAAGAAAAAAAGATTATTTTACAAACATTCATAATTCTTGACTAGTCTAGGTTCATATCATCTCTACTATATGTATCTACTCTTACCTATGACTTGCTGAGTACGAAAGTGCTCACTCTTGCAACTTACAATTCAGTAGACGGAGCATTCTACAACCAAGACGAAGGCATGGAGTACTTCGTGGATCCAGACGGAGGAGCGTCAGTCCCGTCATTTCCCTGATGTGTGTTGTTCTGCCGTCCACTTCTCTTTGTGGGTGGGTCACCTACCTTCTGCTGTGTAGATGTTATTTTGCTAAACCATGTATGCCGTGAAGGCATTGTAATCTCCTTATGTAATATTAAGGCCAGCAGGCCACACTGCTTAAATATTTTGTAAGTGACTCTGTTGCAATATGATATACTCCTGTGCTTGACTTATCCTGGGAAGTCAAGGGTATGTGTATGCTATGCATATAAGGGACTAGCTGCAGCGAGCTAGGTCTCTACAGGAGTAGTCGTTGTCCCAGTTTCGGGGCGCGACAGTGCGTTTCGCCAAACGGCCCAACGTCGTCGTGCCTCTCGCCGTCCTCTTGCGCTGGGACGAACAAGCATTAGTTACGTTGCCCCTCATCAAACCGCTGCTAGTAGCCGAGGAAGATGCCAACATGGCTTTCCGTAAAATTTCATCAACAAACCATCAAAAAGGCTGAGTACATATGCATCAAGAGATTTTGATCCTATGATGCAATTCTAGCTAAACTCAATAGGTAAACTAGAAGTCAACATTATATTAGTGAACAAGAACAAAGCAAAAAAGAGTATTCATAGCTTGACCACCGCAAAATCTGAACAAATACATTCTTTACAAAAAGTACAGTTCAAAGCACACCATGTTTATGTATGTTAAGCTAAACTACTATTTACACTTGATGATGGTGTTATAATTGTCTGTTAGAAACATTCCATCTAAGGAATAACAACACTAAATGACACACTAAATGAAAGAGAAAGCAAAAAAATATACAAGGATCAGCAATCGTTGAAGATAAAGAGCTCTAGGATCAGCAATTTCTTCTAATGGTTAATACATGAACTACCGATAAAAGATGTGCTTTCTTCTAACGGATAATACATAAAATACCGTTAGAACAGTACATGGTTGTCCATTACAAATGAACACACATGGTTCTGAACAAAATTTATGAGCAAAAATTTATCCCACTTCTTCTAATGGCTAACAAATGTGCTCCCGTTAGAAGATATGCATTCTTCTAACGATTAATACGTAAGGTACCGTTAGAACATAGTTCTGAACATTAAGAAATATATAAACTATAGTACATGGCAATTCAATACAAATGATCACACATACTTCTATATAGAAAATTTCAAATCTCAAAATATGTTCATGAGATCACTGAAACATATTATGTAAACCCTAGTTTAAATCCTTGTCTCGACAGTGCCCGGCGGAGTTTATTAAATCCTAAACAATAGCGAACCCTAGTATAAATCCTAAACAAGAGCAGGGAAAAATAGCAAACCCTAGTGTAAAAAACATAAAGATCAAATTAGGAAGATCCTGGGCAAAGAACTATGCACTAGGTATAGGGCAGGTGTACTTTACGGTGAACAGTTGTTGCCGGCGGTGGTGTAGAACTGAGCGGCGACTGGCGATGGAGCAAAAGAGTGCCCGGCGACAGTGGTGAACCATAATTCAGGCGACGATGGTGGCCCGGCAGTGAGGAAGTGGTCACCGGCGAGGGTAGGGCTTTTTGCGCTCGAGGAGACAGAGAGACAGAGTTGGAATGGTTTGACTCGAAGGAAACTCCCGGGCAGAGTTTATTAAATTAGTGAGTTCTTTTTCTGATGCTTCGAAAAAAGTAAACCATTAGAAAAGTTCGATTTCTTTAAGACCCGTATTTTCTGTACTACCCTTCTTCTAACGGTTAGACCAAATAAAACCGTCAGAACACGTGCATTATTCTAAGGGATATAGGAAATTAACTGTTATAAAAGTTCAAGGCTGCATATCTTTAGAAGAAGTTCTTAGGACTATAAGTGTACTGTAATGTTAGAACTTTTGCTGTGAACTAAAATGGAGGTATTGCTGTGAACTTATCATTAAGTAAGTTGTAAACAAAAATGGATAGCCTGATGTATTAATAATAAGTTCCTCACCTTAATGCTACAACTTGTGGTTAGCTTGGGATTTTTTCTTCAATTACAAAATAGTCAAGAATGGTTGTCAACCCATAATCCTTCTTCGTGATTATCTCGTAGCTAACTTGCTTCGTCAATATGTTCAATAGGGACAGATTAAATGTCCTAAAAAAATAGAGGTATTTCGTCAAACTGGTTATACTCTTCTTCGTCAACAACGTCTTCGACCCCGACAATACGTCTCTTGCTATGAAGGACAATGTGTAACTTTGGATTGGCTAGGTCAACAATGTAGAATACCTGTGTAGCTTGCTCAGCAAGTATAAATGGATCATCTTGGTGTGTGACTCTATCGAGATCGATGAGAGTAAACCCATAATTGTCAACTTTAACGCCTTGAGGGATTTCAACCCATTGGCATCGAAACAAAGGAATCTTACATAATCCGTAATCGAGCTCCCATATTTCATCAATAACACCGTAATATGAGTTTAACGCCCTTACTGCCCTGGCATCCTCCGAAATAGCAAATAGTGTCACTCCACTACATTGCGTAGTGCCCTTCTCGTCCTGACTTATTGTGTAAAACAAATACCCGTTGATGTCATGCCCCTACCAAGTCCCTATAATAAATCTTGGGTCTCTAGCCAACCATGTCATAGTTTCACTTATGGAGCCTTCGGTAGCTCACATGACTCTTTTTTCGATCCACCCAGCAAATTTCCTCTTATATTCTCTGGTGACCCAAATCTCTGGCTTCGAAGGATTCTGTGACCGTAACATTGCCTTATGCTTATGTATGGATCAACCTCCGTCATCTGTTGTAAGACCCAAGAATGTGCTTTCGCGTACATATCACTATCGGGGATGACTGCTTTGAATCCAATCGTTCTAATGCCGTGAAGCCTGCCCTCGTGTTAGGACTTAGGAACACCAATTGGGTCAACTGCGGCCATATAATTTGTGCAAAATTCAATCACCTCATCGGCGGCATAACCTTCGATGATACTACCCTCAGGCTGATGACGAGTCCTAACGTATCCCTTTAAGATACCCATAAATCTCTCAAATGGATACATATAGCGCAGGAACACGGGTCCACAAAACTTAATTTCTCTAATAAGGTGAACAATTAGATGGATCATAAGATCAAAAAAAGATGGAGGGAAATACATCTCGAGCTGACAAAGACACTACCACAGAAACAGATATCCAGAACAGCACATCACAGACGGTTATGAACCTTTCAATAGAAAACCGTCTATGAAGGCCTATCAGGAGAAAATGTTAAGTTATCACAGACAGTTCTGAGGTTAGAATCGACTGTGATAGTCCGACAGACAATTTTGACCTCAGAACCGTTTGTGATATTCTAATTATCACATGCGGTTCTAAGCTCATAACCGTCTGTGATAGTGTTGGACTATCATAGTCAGTTTTGACCTCCGAACCATCTGTGCTAGTATGGTATTACAATTTGAAGTACACTCATTTGAGACGGTTCTGTAGTCAGAACCGTATGTGTGATAATCTCTCTATAAAATTTAAATCGGGTTTCGTCCCGCTCATTTCCACACTTTGTGACTTTTCACTTCACTTGCCCTAACTCAAAGCGGAACACTTTGCTACACTTCACTTCATTTGCCTTTGGATCCTTCACCATCCACCGCCGCCACCTCGTCGTCTCCTCGGTTTCACCTACGCCGCACCTCCCCAAACAACCACCTGCAATGCGACGCCGTAGATCCAATGCCATTGTACCGTCTCACCTTTGGATCCTTCACCATCCACCACCGTTCTACACCGCAGCACCACTATAACCCTAGATCCATGGCGATCTGAGCTAGACTACGCCACCACCACTCCATTGCCCACCATCATCTCGTCAGCCACGTCCCGTGGTCCGATGACAACTATAAGCAGCTCTCTCAACGACGATCATCCAACAACCACTTCTTCTTCCTCGGCCATGAGACAGGAGACAGTTTCAGCACCTCTTAGGTCGTGGTCGAGCTACCGTGACCTCCTCCAGTAGCTTCCTCAAGTTCTTCTACGGCCGCATTCTTCAGCACCACGGCATGATCTCTCCTTCAAGCCTCAGTGACAATTCCCTCTCTTAAACACTCTCTCCCCTTGCTCCCTGTTTCCTGGATGTTGTAAAGTGACTAGTTTGTAGTTGTGTGATGAACATCTGAATAGTGAAAATTAAAATCTGGTATGAACTGAATCTTAGTTGAGAATTATTTATGTTGAATTTGTTTGACCCATTCTCTGTTTGAATGCTGCCAATTCTTAGTTGACAATTGTTTATGTTTAATTGAAGCTCTTAGTGAATTTGATTGCAAATTTAAAACTTTGTGTTGTCTTTGGTATCTATAATCTGTGTTTTGGCTATTAACTGTGAACAGACTTATGAACTCTAAATTCAGTGTTTGTGTGATGATTCAGTGATTTATATTTGAGCTGAAAACTAAGAAGACTATCAAAGATTTTTTTGAGCTAAAAATCGTCTCTAATAATCATTATCAGAGATGGTTTTCAGCTCAAAACCGTCTCTGATAGGCAATATCAAAGACGGTTTAGAATCGTCAGTGATAGTACTCGGACTATCACTGACTCGAATATCACTGACGGTTCAGAATTGTCTGTGATGACTGTTTTGAACCAACTGTGATGTTGTATTATGTAGTAGTGAGAGTTTTAACCATGTCGCGTTGCAAAGCGTCCAGTCCATTCGGATCAATTACCTGTTAAGACACAATAGCGCCAAATATTCATATCAAAAAAATCTACTAATTAAGTTCCACGAATGGAGCTAACTAACTTATAGTAGGAGTGCACTTACCTTGCAAGATATTGTGTTGAAGAAATAACATAGCTTTGTGATTATCTCTCTGACTTTAACTGGGAGAATACCTTTGATAGCAATGGGAAGCATTTGTGACATCAGCACATGATAGTCATGGGACTTCATACCAACCAGTTTCAAGTCCTTCATGGACACAAGTTTCTTCAAGTTCGCGGAATACCCACATAGAACTTTAACACGGTGCAGGCACTATCAAACTGTCACAAACATTTTTCTCTACATGCATGACGTTAATGCAATGTCGAACTTGTAAGTGCTCCCAGTATGGTAAATCCCAAAGAATCGATCTCTTCTTCCAAACATTTTTTTCTCGGGGTTTACAACACTTACTGAACTCAGCTTTGATGTCCTTCACGTGCGAGTAAATCTCCTTACTGGTCATAAACACTGGAGTTGATCCTTTCTCTGGCTTCCCATTAAATGATTTCCTCTTCTTACGATAGGCGTGATGCATCGGAAGAAACCTGCGGTGACCCATGTACAATGTTTTCTTGCAGTTCCACAACCACATGCTCTTAGTTTCATCTAGGAAAATAAGGCAAGCCTTGGCTCCTTTCGTACTATAACTCGACAAATTTCCGTAGGCCAGGAAATTATTTATGGTGCAAAATATCATGGCCCACAAGATGAAATTTTATTGCTTGTATGCATCCACACCTGCACCGCTTCACTCCACAATTTTTGTAAGTCCTCGATTAAAGGCGCTAGAAACACATCAATATCATTTCCGAGTTGTTTGGGTCTAGAGATTAGTAACGACATCATGATGTTCTTGAGCTTCATGCATAACCAAGGAGGAAGATTGTAGATACATAAAAGAACCAACCAAGTGCTATGCCGACTGCTCTTATTTCAGTGTGGATTCATACCATTTGTACTCAGCCCAAACCTTATATTCCTAACTTCACCGCCGTACTTATCAAATGTTTTGTTGATGTTTCTTCATTGAATAGAATCAGCTGAGTGTCTCAGTTTTTCGTCTTGTTTCCGACCTTCAGCATGCCAACACAAGCACTTTGCATCTTTCGGATTTGCAAACAGCAGTTTCAATCTAGCAATCACAGGCAAATATCACACAATTTTTTCCAAAGGTCCTTTCTTTACCTCATGACATTCACTGGCAATCCGGTCCCTACGCGTGTACCTCGATGCACCACATCTTGGACAAACATGCAAATCCGAGTACTCGTTATGGTACAACACACAATCATTTGGGCATGCATGTATTTTTTTGATTTCCATTCCCAACGGACACAATGGTTTTTTGGTTTGGTAAACTGATCTTGGAAACTCATTTCCCTCTGGAAGCATTCCGCTAAAAGATCTAATAGTGTCGTGAAACTCTTATCGTCCAACCATTGCCTGCCTTCAAGTTATATAATCTCAGTACAGAAGACAGCTTTGTAAATTTTGCACGACTAGGGAACAGAGGCTTCTCAGAGTCAGCAATCAGTTTCTCAAATTTACCAAAGTCGTTCTCACTGTAATCTTCTTCTACATCATGTAACATCTCATCTAGATTGTCATCATCTACATGCACATCGGAATGAACATTATCAAAATTTGGATGATCATCAATATTATTGCAATTCATTGCCAGATCCTGCTGATTGGTGGCGGTGCTTATTTCCTCAAGATCTTCGCCATGCCATATCCAACGATTCTATCGTGCGTTAAAACCACGACGAATCAAATGGCTCTTAATCTGATCATAGTTGCTAAACCTCTTTAAGTTCATACAATCTGCACAAGGACAAAACATGTCTTTCTCTCCCTTCTCGCCTTTTGTTGCTCAGCAAATTTAATAAACACATTCACACCCTCCAAATATTCAAGAGTAATACGTTTTATTCCATACATCCAATATTTCCGGTCCATCTATAATTAACAAAATTGACAAATTGCAAAACATAATGAATCCGACATGCATGACACCTGGTCAATTAAGCTATATTATATATATATAGAACCATTATCTTAGCCTTACCTTGTTGAGATAGACCAGACTATGCCTGGGTACTTTCCTGGTATCAGAGCTCGGCCGTCCAGGTCAGGTCCAGACGGAGATCCCTATTGGCTTTGTCGGTGGTTCTGAGGTACCGTCACCCTTTTAGCCGTGTGATAGGCGTTTGGTGGGCATAAATCGCGAAAGAAACACTGCAAAGGAACGAGCTTGATCTTAATTGTGGGAGTTGTCCCTGCCATTGACTGGAAACTATCCATTACTCTTTTTTCTGTACTAAAAGATGTCTTGGTTAATCAGGATTCTGAGCACTGCTATTAGGGCTGTAGTCTCAAGCAGAAAAGGTCCATTAAAACAATGTTAGTTAAAAGTGGTTCTTCTATATGTTTTGAGGATGCGAGAAAAAATATTGCAAATTGGAAGACATCCATGGAAATTACTATTAAATCTGATTTTGAAATAGATAAACCTCTTCTTAGACTTGAGTTTGCTCTACCTAAAAACAAAATAAAAAAAGAAAGATTTTTCAATAAAGTTAAAGAACCTTTCAAAACTAAAATCAGAGACCTCAGCATGCTGATATGATAAAACAAAAAAGAAATATCTTTTTCTTTGACTGGTATGAGGATTCCTTTTGGATTCATGTTGAAAATTACTTATATGAAAAACTAGATCATACTTCCAAAAAGGAATTAAAAAATCATACTTCCAAAAAGGAATTAAAAAATCTTGATCATCTTGTTTCTGAACCTGTTCAGAATATCTCTCTTGAAGATCATCTTCCTCCTAACCCTGTTAAGGTGCTTAAAGAATCCGGTTCTTCAGAAGAGCTAGATAAAAGTACCCTTGATGAACTCAAACATACAAACTCTTTAGAAGAGTTGGATAAGAGTACCCTTGATGAACCTATACATACAAGTCATCTCTGAGACCTTCAAGGCCTGAAAGAAATTTCTTCAAATACTCTTGTCAACAAAACTGAGGTGATCAAAATAGATCTCCTCTCTAGCCTTCATCATCCTGAGACTAATACTAGAAAGAAGAATCAAGAAGACCAACATTTTGAGTCTAGGAGTAATGAAGAATTGAGGATTTCAGAGATGGTGATTAGAGACTTGTGGCAGGAAAATCCCATGATTCTATCTAATAACCTAGTTAGCTATCCTACAAAAATAGATCATGATCCTGACCAAAGAATCAATTCTCTTTCAAAGAACCCCACTATGGTAACTCCCTGGTATCAGAGCAATATTAGTAATTATGGAGAAAACTATGAAAGACAAAATAAACAATTGATTGATGAAGAACAATTTATCGTTATAAGATGTGCAATTATATTAGATTTTGGAGATAAGAATGATAAGATTTATATTCTCCCTAAAATATACTTTGGGAAGCAAAACTTCTTGGGAGAATTTAGTCTTTGCTTTAGAGCTCAAAAAGATTGGTATTACAATTTGAAGCACACTCATTTGAGACGGTTCTGTAGTCAGAACCGTCTATGATAATCTCTCTATAAAATTTAAATCGGGTTTCATCCCGCTTATTTCCACAGTTTGCGACTTTTCACTTCACTTGCCCTAACTCAAAGCGGCACACTTTGCTACACTTCACTTCATTTGCCTTTGGATCCTTCACCATCCACCGCCGCCACCTCGTCGTCTCCTCGGTTTCACCTACGCCGCACCTCACAAAACAGCCACCTTCAACGCGACGCCGTACATCCAACGCCATCGCACCATGTCACCTTTGGATCCTTCACCATCCACCACCGTTCTACACCGCGGCACCGCTATAACCTGTCGCGCCCTGAAACTGGGACAACGACTACTCCTGTAGAGACCTAGCTCGCTGCAGCTAGTCCCAAACCACAAACCTTTGACTTCCCAGGATAAGTCAAACACAGGAGTATATTACATTGCAACAGAGTACTCACAAAATATTAAGCAGTGTGGCCTGCTGGCCTTAATATTACATAAAGGGAATTACAATGCCTACAAGGCATTCAGGGTTTAGTAAAATATTTAACTACGCAGCAGAAGATAGGTGACCCTCCCACAAAAGAAGTTGACGGCAGAACAACACACTTCAGGGCTCTGGCGGAACTGATTCTCCTCCTTCTGGATCCACGTAGTACTCCGTGCCATCATCTTGATCAAAGTAGGCTCCATCTATTGAGTTGAATGTTGCAAGGGTGAGCACTTACGTACTCAGCAAGTCATAGGTAAGAGTAGATACATATAGTAGTGATGATATGAACCTAGACTAGTCAAGAATTATGGATATTTGTAAAATAATCTTTTCCTTTCTCATCTCATCTTATGGCAGCACTTTTTATAATATAACATCATCAATCATGTTCACTAGATTATAGCACTACCGCGACACGTCGACACACGACAGCCCACGGCAGCACTCCTTATCATGACAACACATGTCATTTGGGTAATCTTGATTAAACATATTTTATTTAGAAAATAGTACTTGTGTCACACCCCGTGGATTTAATCCACCGCAGCAGACTCCTATAAAACCCGGGAGCTCGGAGTATTCGAATACGTTTTTAACTCTGCAGAGAGGTACCAATTTACCTGCAAGATATTCCACTTTCAAACCTTTCCTATCATAACAAAATGATTGGACCCCTGACTCACATAATACTGTGAGCGGCAAGGTGGAAATAACAAGAACTTTTGTTATGTTTTACTCACAATTCACCCCCGACCCTGTGGCTCTCAGCGAGACACAGTTGTGGCAGGTTGTATCCAAACCTCCACCCCTTTGCTTATTCCCATTACTGGGTCAGCGTGCTTGATCACCTTCAGTGATATGTGTGGGAGCCGCGCTCCGTGTTTATCGTGCATCACTACACATCTCATGCAGGGGTTTCATGTGAGATCCACATAATTACTTGTTCAGGCCTGTCCCATACCAGGCTTGCGGTTAGCACGTTGTTCATGCCACTAGACGCACAACGCAAGGTTCTAGTCCTTATATGCCAGTGACCAGACCATCCACAACCCTGCACCTTCAGTGCCTGCATATCCTTTGTAGTCTAGCACCTCCAGTGCTACAGCCATCCATACCATTTTTCTGGTCACGGCTAGGGGTTTTATTTCATGAATATAAGTATATAGATACATATAATAGTTCATGGCTCAAAACTTGTTTATTTCACATTTCACAGATAACCAGTCTAGTACTGCCAATTCATAAATCAACCATTCTCAATCTTTCACATGCAATATTGCCTATATTCAAGGTTATGTTTTAGCAACATTTAAATTATAGGTTCAAGATGACCAAGGATATGACTTGCCTTCCGCGTCGTAAAATACAGCAGTCGATGACGGGTCAACAACAAAATCTTCAAAGTCAGCTTCTGAATCTGCTCGACAACAAACAATCACACAATAATTACTTATAATATTTAAAATGTTTTATGACTTATATGCAGAAATGCTCAACAAGAATGATTGAACTAAACTGGAGATAAGTTGAACTGCAAACTGAACTGAGTCGAGGTTTTAGGGTTTCAAGGAATTTGGCTAAGGATGGTGATTAGATAATCTTAGGGTTTCAAGATTACAATAGGGATAACAATTTTGTGGCTGGTTTAATCAAAACAGCGAATGTCAACAGATCGACATTCGGATCAAGGATTGGACATAGCTTTAAGAAAAGCTAGGATGTTTATCTCAAGTAGTGGTAGTAGAAGAAAATGTAGATCACAACTCTACAAATTCAGTGGACAAAGTGGTTTTCAAATTGCACAACCAGAAGTGGGTAAACAAGGTCAATGCCACTGGCTGGCAAGCTCTGGCATAGAGCTGACAATGCCAAAAACTAGGCCTTAGCATAACTTTTGATATGGAGCTCCAAATGATGCACCACTTTGTCTGGGAGGTAGGCTTGAGTAACAGGAACAATTAAGTCAATAGGATCTAGGGCAAGAAATGGCTGGAAAGCAAGAAATTTGATGATGAACAGAGATGAACTGGCTGCACTGGAGCAGTTCTGGACACAAACTTGGCAAAGCTATATCTTTTGATCTACGCTGATCTAGGTGTCGGGCTAGAAGACAAAAATGCTCAGGAGGCTAAGGCACATCTAAATGACAAGGTGATTTGGGCTGAAACGGCCGGGAACACTTTTCCGGTCATCGGCGCCGGAGAAGAAACACTAGATTTGGGCATTTCCAACACAAGCCGATTGAACTCGATTCCTTGCTCTAGGAGTGATAGAAGGGTATGAGTAAGCTACTGGCGACGTCAATTTGGACGGAGGTTCGCCGGTGTGGCTTGGCGACGAGAGCCAGCAACTGATAAATTACAAAATTGGGGATAGCTTCAAATTGGGCTCAATTGATTGTTCTAAGTTCATAGGCATGCTTGATTTAGCTTACTGATCAATTTTGATTACAGATACGAGAGCTAGTTTGGAGTAATTCGAGCTACATTGCCGGAACAGGGCATTCTTCGACTTTCAGCCATTTCCGGCGATCACCGGCGTTAGAGTCCACCGGAGAGCAATTAGATAGCACTACACAGAGAGGTTGAGTAGATGAACTCACTGATGGCTTTAATTTAGCAGGAGATGCAGTGAAGTGAGCTGGCACCGTGAGCTTCCTCGACGGCTCACCGGAGAAGATGACTGAAACAGCGAGAGTTGGAATTTAGCTGGTTTCTGGTGAAGTATGGAGAAGCTGCTGCACACAGTAGGGTTTAAATAGGCCAGGCGAAGCTTGCAAGGAGGAGACAACGAAGTGATTGACTGCTGTGATGAGGTTGCTTGCGTGCTGGACATCAGCGGGGAAGACACAGCAAAGAGCGGTGATGCGACGGCGCACTGGCGAAGCAAAGCTGTTGCTACCTTGGGACTCAATCATGTCGGGCAGTGCAAAGCGGTGGCGACAACGGCTGGCAAGGCAAGCGACGTGGCAAGAAAATGCTGACAACAGTCACTGCTGGTCGCGCGGGGAAGCAGGCGCTGGTCGTCGACGTTGCAGCGACGTTGCCACGGTGACGGCTGAGGCGAGGACATGTGCGCAACAGCATGCACGATCAAGTTGCAAGCGAAGCTTGGCCGGCGGCGAACGTGCACGGCGCAAGGAATCACGGCGAGGCTTCTGGTCGTGTACAGCAGTTGGCCTGGTCGAATTAGGGGCCTGATTGCAATATTTAATTTTCACATTTGGACTGAAATGTAAATCTGGAGATTTGGAAGGTTTAAACTGAAATTGATTTCACTAATCTGGTAGATTATATTCAACAAGGTATTTGGCAAAGGTAATTGATAAAATTTGATACATTTGAATAGTTTTTGATACAAACTGAAAATAGGGTAATTTAGGGTAAAACAAGATTTAAGTTTTGTCGATTTCGAATTCTGGCATTTAGGGTTCGATTTTGATATCTGCACAGAAGAGAGACTTGTGGTAAATAGTATTTTGAGAAGATTTGCCGAAGAAATTCTGAATTTGGAGTTAATCTGGAGATTTTAGCCTTTTTGGGTTTTCAGATATCAGATAAGGACTAATTTGTGATAACCCTTGGACTGATTTGTGAAAAGAGTCTAGATGATAGAATGTGGCTGTCAACTTTTTATATTAAGGTATTGACATACCCATGATCATATTCCAGGAATAATCTGGTCTGAACTTGGTCAAGATTTTGATTAAATCTGTATTTCTGAAACTTAGGGTATTTGGGTAATATAAGGTATTTCTGTTTTCGAAAACAGAAGAAGTTGATAAATCTGGAATTTAGAGATAGAATTGGATCAGGGTTCTGAAGGCTTTTAGATTCAGGATAACTAATAGATCACATCTGAACAATCTGATCTTGATTTGAGGTCACAGGATATATTTTGGAGATTTTAGGGCTTAGAATAGATACTGATCTGGCTAATACTACAGATACATGCATGCATGCATGCTATTGATGAAAAAGGAAGTTTTCACCCCTAACTCAGGGTGTTACATAACCCTAGATCCACGCCGATCCGAGCTAGACTACGCCACCACCACTCCATTGCCTACCATCATCAGATTTTGGAGATAAGAATGATAAGATTTATATTCTCCCTAAAATATACTTTTGGAAGCAAAACTTCTTGGGAGAATTTAGTCTCTGCTTTGGAGCTGAACAAGATTGGTATGATTCTAAAAAAAAGAGAAACAGAGATATGAAGCATAAAAATGATATATGTTTTAATCCTGGAGAACAATCTCTGTTGTGTTCGGATTCAAATGATTGGAAAATAATTATTGGTACATGTAATAGACGATGGTTCACTATGAAATCAGAAGAAGTCCCTGATAAAGGTGTTCAGGTTCCTACAAGTATTGAACAATTTATTCTGGATACAATTGATTAAATTCCAGATCCAGGAGAAAAGAGAAGTCAACTGGAAAAATATATCTCCTTGATTAAAGGCCCTAAGGAAGTCGATAAAAAATTCATTCATAATAAAGGTTTTTCGGCTTAGAAAAAGACACCCAGAAGACTTTAGATTTTAAAGAAAAGCAATTTTTGCTTAATGATATGAAGAAAGAACAAAATATTATAAGAGAGAGTTACAAGATCTCAAAAAGAAAACTCATATCTTGGATTTTCATAAACTCAGTATTTTTGAAAATGTTTTCCAAAATGATTTGGGATCGAAAGAAACTTCTGAAGATTTTTTTGGTTCAATAGAAAAAATATTTCAAACAAAAATGGCATGCTGAGGTTTTATATAAGTTTCCTGATGGTCATATCTTTAAACACAAAACTCTGCTTGACTCAGGAGCTGATGTTAATTGCATTAGAGAAGGCATAGTCCCTCTAAGATATTTTCAAAAATACTACTCATAAAATTAATGCAGCTGATGGTAATCCTTTAGAAGTGAGGTATAAAATCCCTGAAATTCATGTTTGCATTTCTGGAGTTTGTATAAAAACCTCTTTCCTTTTAGTTAGAAATCTTAGACAAGGAGTTATCTTGGGAACACCATTTCTGTCTCTTATTAGACCCTTTTTGGTGACTACTCAAGGTATCCAATTCAAGGCTAAAGGTAAGAATGTTACTATCAAATTTTGTTCAAAACCTAGTGAGACTATGTTAAATCAGCTTAGAGAAATCATATGTTACAAAGAGCAATTTATTCAACAGATCTCTTCAGAGATTCAAAATATTAGGATAGATAAAATTTTTGATGATGTTAATTTTCAAAAGAAGTAGAAAAATTTACATGAAAAGTTTACTAAAGAAATTTGTTCTGATCTCCCTTCTGCTTTCTGGCATAGAAAAAAACATGTTGTGGGTTTTGCCTTATATTTCTGATTTTAATGAAGAAAATATTCCCACTAAAGCCAGACCTATACAAATGAATAAAAGGCCACTTGAAATTTGCAAAAACAAATTGAAAATCTTTTGCAAAAGAATCTGATTAGAAGGAGCTCTTCTCCTTGGAGTTGTGCTGCCTTTTATGTTGAAAATGCTGCTGAAAAAGAAAGGAGTGTGCCTAGACTAGTAATTAATTATAGACCCTTGAATAAAGTACTACAATGGATTAGATATCCTATCCCTAATAAACAAGACCTGATTAGGAGAATTCAAGGATCTAAACTTTATTCAAAATTTGATATGAAATCCGGGTTTTGGCAAATTCAGATAAAAGAAGAAGATAGGTATAAAACTGCTTTTACCACTCTTTTTGGGCACTATGAGTGGAATGTCATGCCTTTTGGTTTAAAAAATACACCTTCTGAGTTTCAAAGAATAATGAATTAAATTTTTTTGCCCTACACATCTTTTATCATTGTCTACATAGATGATATTTTGGTATTCTCTCAAGATATTGATCAACATTGGAAACATCTAAATATTTTCTACAAAACTAGTATGTACAATGGCCTCGTAGTATCTGCTAGAAAAAAAAACTTTTCCAAATTGATATTCAATTTCTGGGTTATAGAATTCGTTTTGATCAAGTCACACCTATTTCTAGGGTAATTGAGTTTGCTGATAAATTCTCAGATGAAATAAAAGATAAAAAGCAACTACAAAGGTTTTTGGGTTGTTTAAATTATGTTTCAGATTTTTACGAAGATCTTGCTAAAGACAGAAGAATCTTGACAGATAGATTGAAAAAAGATCCTCCTGCCTGGACCTCGAGTCATACTCAGGCAGTTAGACAGATTAAGGACAAGGTTAAGAAATTACCTCGTTTACATATATTAGATCAAGATGCCCTCAAAATTATTGAGACTGATGCCTCAGACATAGGCTTCAGAGGTATCTTAAAACAAAAGATGAGATCTTCTGAGCAATTAGTCAGGTTCACTTCGGGGACTTGCAATAATGCTCAGAAAAATTATGCTACCATCAAGAAAGAAATCTTGGCAATTGTCAAGGTCATCTCAAAATTTCAAGGAGAACTTTTAAATAATCAATTCCTGCTACGAATCGATTGTAAAGTAGCAAAAGATGTCCTTCAAAAGGATGTCGAAAATCTGGTTTCAAAGCAAATATTTGCTAGATGGCAAGCAATATTATCATGTTTTGACTTTCAAATTGAACATATTAAGGGAGAAAATAATTCACTCCCAGACTTCCTGTCCCGTGAATTTTTACAGGGACATGGCCTCAAAGAGGGATATATCAACAAGTGGGAGGCCGGTTGAGCACTCGCCAAACAAACAAAAACTCTCCAATATATATCCTGAGAGTTCAACTCAAAAACCCCCAATGATGCCACAAGATTTTGGGCATACATCTCAATATATTCTCAAAACAGAGGAACATATTTTGCCTCTGGAATTCAATAATCTAAATCTTGGTCTCAAAAATATTATGACCAAGTATTTTCCAAAACAATCATATTTTGTGCCTAAATCTCCAGGCAAAGATCAAAAATATTATGAAGAAATTCGGCTTGAAACTCGAAGTTCTCAAATATATTACACTATGGGGATTGACAAAGAAACAACATATACCAAGTTACTCATCAACAAAATTATAGATTTGTATGAATGGGATACTGCTTCCAACCCATATATATCTAAATCACTTTATTCATATAGTCCTAACAAATATAATTATTGGGAGTATCAAGATGCATGGAAAAATGTTTTATTATTCACACTACTACAGAAATGCAGTCCACTAACCCCTATCTTCTAACGGTTATAACTATAGTGTACGACGGCCGCAGTGGAGAAGAGGTTTTGTACTAACAGTTATGTTCTGGGAAACCGTTAGTGAATAGCACGTCATTTTTACTATCGGTTAGTACTGTACGAACCGTCAGAAGAGAGTAAATTGTACTATCAGTTTGTCTTTTGTAACAGATAGTGAAATTATGAAATTTTTACTATCGGTTAGTACTGTACCAACCGATGGAAGATAGGAAATTTTACTAACAGCTTGTTTTATATAACCGATAGTAAATGGGCGTCATATACATTAACGGTTATGACAGTGGGAACCGTTAGAAGATAGGAAATTTCACTAACGGTTGTGTTTTTGAACCGTTAGTAAAATTGGACAACTTATATATATATATCTCAACCCTTGCTCTGCATCCTTGATCTGTTCTACCATACGTGCATCCACGCTCCAAGCTAGAGTGATCTGGAAAAGCTAGCTGGAAGGTTGATAATTCGATCCCCCGGTAATGTCATCTTCTCACCACCTCTATCTCTCTCGATCACTCTCTCACACTCTCCCTCTCTCTCTCTACTTCCAATTCATTAAACTAGATGTAGCTCCAAGCTAGGAGGTTAGCTAGCTAGCTATAGCTTGCTGAAGTTAAGCTAGGAATGATTTATAGATGAAGTTAATAAGCTAGCTGGCTGGCTCTTCCAATTAATGCATCAAGTTAGGGTTTCATACATCAATTGTAAATAGTTGTATACATATAGCCTATATATTGACCATGCATGTTTCATATTTCCAATTATTTATTTCAATTTGTCAATTTTGTGAAATAATTGTAGATGGACCGAGAATATTGGATTATGGAATAAAATGTACTACTCTTGAGTATTTGGAGGGTGTGAATGGGTTTATTAAATTTGCTGAGCAAGAAAAGACGAAGAAGGGAGAGAAAGATATGCATTGTCCTTGTATAGATTGTATGAACTTAAAGAGGTTCGGCAACTCTGATCAGATTAAGATTCATTTGATTCGTCGTGATTTTAACGCACGCTATACCCGTTGGATATGGCATGGCGAAGATCTTGAGGAAACGAGCACTGCTACCACTCAGTAGGACCCGGAAGTGGATTGCAGTAATGATGATCATCAGAACATTGATAATGTTCATTTGGATGTGCATGTAGATGACAACAATTTAGATGAAATGTTACGTGATGTAGAAGAAGATTACAGCGAAAACGATTTTGGTAAATTTGAGAAATTGATTGTTGATTCTGAGAAGCCTTTGTTCCCCGGATGTGCAAAATTTACAAAGTTGTCTTACGTGTTGAGATTATATAACTTGAAGGCAAGCAACAGTTGGAGCGATAAGAGTTTCACGGTGCTATTAGATCTTTTAGCGGACATGCTTCCAGAGGGAAATGAGTTGCCAAGATCGGTTTACCAGGCCAAAAAACTGTTGTGTCCGTTGGGAATGGAAATCGAAAGAATACATGCATGCCCAAATGATTGTGTTCTGTACCGTAATGAGTATGAGGATTTACATGTTTGTCCAAGATGCGGTGCATCGCGGTATAAGCCTGTGGACCGAATTTATCACAGTGGATGTGATGAGGTAAAGAAAGGGCCTCCAGCCAAAACTGTGTGGTATTTGCCTATGATTTCTAGATTGAAACGACTGTTTGCAAATCCGAAAGATGCGAAGTACTCGCGTTGGCATGTTGAAGGTCGGAAACAAGACGGAAATCTAAGACATCCAGCTAATTCTATTCAATGGAGAAACATTAACAGAACATTTGGTGAGTTTGGCGGCAAAGTGAGGAATATAAGATTTGGGCTAAGTACGGATGGTATGAATCCTCACGGAAATATGAGTAGTCGGCATAGCACTGGCCAGTTCTTTTATGCATCTACAATCTTCCTCCTTGGTTATGTATGAAGTGCAAGTACATCATGATGTCGTTACTAATCTCAGGACCCAGACAACCCGGGAATGATATTGACGTGTTTCTGTCACCCTTAGTCGAGGACTTACATAAATTGTGGAGCGAAGGGGTGCGGGTGTGGGATGCACATAAGAGAGAGAATTTCATATTGCGGGCCATGATATTTTGCACCATAAATGATTTCCCGGCCTACAGAAATTTGTCGGGGTATAGTATGAAAGGAGGCAAGGCTTGTCCTATTTGCCTGGATGAAAATGAAAGCATGTAGTTACCGAACTGCAGAAAAACAGTGTACATGGGTCACCGCAGATTCCTTCCGATGCATCATGCCTACCGTAAGAAGAGGAAGTCATTTAATGGGAAGCCTGAGAAAGGATCAGCCCCAGTGTTTGTGACTGGTAAGGAGCTTTACTTGCGCGTGAAGGACATCAAAGTTGAGTTCGGTAAACGTTCTAAATCTCTAGGAAAAAATATTTGGAAGAAGAGATTGATTCTTTGGGATCTACCATACTGGGAGCACTTACAAGTTCGACATTGCATTGATGTCATGCATGTAGAGAAAAATTTTTGTGATAGTTTGATTGGTTTGTTGTTGAACATTCAGGGAAAGACGAAAGATGGCATCAAAGTTCACCGTGACATGCTCGAAATGGGCATAAGGACTGAGCTTGTACCGTTGGAGAAGGGAAGGCGTACATACCTCCCCCCGGCCTGCTATACTTTGTCAAAAAGGGAAAAAACAGAACTCTGTCAGTGCCTGTATGGTGTCAAAGTTCCATGTGAGTATTCTGCAAACTTGAAAAAACTTGTGTCCATGAAGGACTCGAAACTGGTTGGTACGAAGTCCTATGATTGTCATGTACTGATGTCACAAATGCTTCCCATTGCTATCAGAGACATTCTCTCAATCAAAGTTAGAGAGACAATTATAAAGCTATATTATTTCTTCAACGCAATATCTGGCAAGGTAAGTGTGTACTCCCAGTAAGTTAATTAGCTCCATTCATGGAACTTGCCAGATTTTTTGGATCTGAATATTTGTTGTAACTGTGTCCTTGCAGGTAATTAATCTGGATGGACTGGATGATTTGCAATGCGATGTGACTATAACTCTTTCTCAGCTGGAGATGTATTTCCCTCCATCTTTTTTTGATGTTATGGTCCATCTAATTGTTCACCTTGTCAGAGAAATTAAGTTTTGTGGACCCGTGTTCCTGCTGCGCTACATGTATCCATTTGAGAAATTTATGGGTATCTCGAAGGGATATGTAAGGAATCGACATCGGCCTGAGGGTAGTATCATTGAAGGTTATGCCGCCGAGGAGGTGATTGAATTTTGCACCAACTATATGGCTGGGGTTGACCCAATTGGCGTTCCTATGTCCCGGCATGAGGGCAGGCTTCAGGGCATTGGAACGATTGGATTCAAAGCAGTCGTCCCCTCTAGTAATCTGTATGTAAAAGCACATTTTTGGGTCTTACAACACATGACAGGGGTAGAGCCATACATACACGAGCACAAGGAAATGTTACGGAAACAGAATCCTTCGAAGCCAGAGATTTAGATCTCCAGAGAACATAATAGGAAGTTTGCTTGGTGGATCGAAAATAGTCCTGTGAGCTTCTGAGGGCAACGTAGATGAAGTTGTTACATGGTTGGCCAGAGGGCCTAGATTTACTATAGGGACTTGGCAGGGGTATGACATCAACGCTATTCATTTTACACAAGAACTCAGGACGAGAAGAGTACTATGCAATGTAGTGGAGTGACACTACTTGCTATTTCAGAGGATGCCAGGGCAGTAAGGGCACTCAATTCATATTACGGTGTTATTGAGGAAATATGGGAGCTCGATTACGTATTACTTAAGATTCCTTTGTTTCGATGACAATGGGTCAAAATCCCTCGAGGTGTTAAAGTCGACAATTATGGGTTTACTCTCGTCGATCTCAGTAGAGTCGCACACCAAGACAATCCATTTATACTTGCTGAGCAAGCCACACAGGTGTTCTACATCATTGACCCGGCCAATCCAAATTTGCAAGTTGTCCTTCACAGTAAGAGACATATTGTTGAGGTCGAAGACGTTGTGGATGAAGAAGAGTATAATCTATTTGACGAACTACCTCCATTTTTAGATGGAATTCTTCAATCTGTCCCTACCGAAGATATTGACGAAACAAGTTACATGCGAGACGACCACGAAGAAGGATTATGGGTGGACAGCCATTCTTGACTAATTTGCAATATGTAAGTGACGTATATTACTTGGAGCTTTAATTGAAGAATTAATATAAATATTGATAATGATGTGAAAATTGTGATTATTGTGGTTATGCACCCAGTCACGTGCCTATTCATTGTCAAATCATTTTTCAAAAATTCTTTGGGAAAACATATCTGATGCATTGAGAATCATTTCTGCAAATTTTCATTTCAATTGGACTTGATTTGAGCAATAATTGATTCTTTTCACAAATCAATATAAAAACTGCAAAGTTCAGATTCCTCGTGATTTTTGGCTGATTTGTCATTTTCATATCTTCATCTTGATTGGCTATTCGAAGAAAGTTTCTATATGCATGATTCTTTATCTTCCATGATTGGTCTTTACTGTTAATTTATTTCAAAATTATTGGAAGTCATTTGCATGGATTTTCAGGTGTTTTTACAAGTGCAAAATGATTTACAGAAACACATCTGTAACTGTTCTCAGGAAAAACCCTTAGTACTACTGCCATTGTGTTGTACTATCGGTTTTATTTGTCAAAACGGATAGTAAAATCAATATCTTATATCGGTTTCTTATTTTTAACCGATAGTACAAGACCCCTACTGCCATTGTGTTGTATATGCATGATTCTTTATCTTCCATGATTGGTCTTTACTGTTAATTTATTTCAAAATTATTGGAAGTCATTTGCATGGATTTTCATGTGTCTTTATAAGTGCAAAATGATTTACTAAAACCCATTTGTAACTGTTCTCAGGAAAAATCCTTAGTACTACTGCCATTGTGTTTTACTATCTGTTTCAATTGTCAAACCGATAGAAAAATCAATATCTTATATCGGTTTCTTATTTTTAACCGATAGTACAAGACCCCTATAATGGGTTAAACCCGCGGAGTTTTCCCTCCAGTCCAACCAAACACATTTCCAAAATAAGTCTCTACTAGCGTGTGGAAAACCCTAGCCTCCCCGATGTCCCCTTTTTCACTTCTACACCACCATTGCCGCTCGCATTTGGGTTCTCCACTGCCGCCGGCCACTGCATCGTGCCATCATAGGCCACTACACGAACTGTAAGTATTCTTGACCAACCCGATTAGAATTGTTCTTGCCGCTCGCGTCAGTTTCTTAAATTGATATTGAACTCGATTAGAACCAGGCAGTCTTTAGGAAATAGTAATTGAAATGAAATCAGTTTCTTAAATTGATATTCTTTTGCATTATATTGATTTGGGATGGTCCAACCGGTCACATCAAATAACAAAATTATCATGATTGGTAAATTCTGGTTTATGATAAAAACATTACAATCAGTAAACCTTTGATTTATGATCAAATTATTAAGATCGGTAAACTTTTGATTCACGATCATATGTGATTCAATATATAACAAATATAAAACTTTCTCTTCTCATATATTTTCATTGTCTTATTATGATTCCAAAGTATACAAGAAACATCTATTTATAGTCCAATATATATATGAAGATGAAAACATTAGAAATTCTAACAGTCATATGAGTTACAAATAAATCATGATTTGATGGGTTACCAAAATATATAATATTGGAGTTATAGACTTTATAGATATGAGAATTACAAACTTGATGAACATCACTAAGAATATTTTGGTACATAGTCGTCCTTATACCTGACATTGGTAAACTTGAATACTATCGGTTTTAATTGTCAAACCGATAGGAAAATCAATATCTTATATCGGTTTCTTATTTTCAACCGATAGTACAAGACCCCTATAATCAGCAACAAAACCATGAGAAGTCTGAATTTTGCAGATTTCATATTTGATTTGTGAAAAGAATCAACTATTGCTCAAATCAAATCCATTTGAAATAAAAATTTACAGAAATGATTTTTATTGCATGAAATATATTTTTCAGAAAAAATTTTCCAAATAGGATTTTACAATCAAGAGTTATGGTCAAATGATCTTTATGTTAAGCAAGAAGGTTGAAGTTCGACAACCTTTTGCAAATTGAGTTTAAATTTGATTTTCATGAGATTTTTGACATGAAAGAGCTTGCATGAGTTATTCATATCATTTTGAACCAAAGCTCATGAGTAAAGACCATAGAAACAGCTAAAGCTCATGTTTTGCATGTATAAGATATTTTGGGTCAAAGCAAGTTTTCCGGTGAGATTCAAACACCCATAAGTTTGAAATTGAAACTCTTTTGAGAAAGTTTTCAATTTCGAACTTCTGTAAAACAAGTTTTGGCACAATTCAAATAGATTTTGATTAGCACTCGAAATCGATTTGGTTAAAAAACAAGAAAGTCAAAAGCCTCTAAAAACCTTTTAAATACATTTTGAAGACCATTTTGATAGGAATTGATGATTTTTGGCCTTTTGAATGAAAATTTGACATTTTAACAAAAAGAGGTGGTTCATCATTGCCATTCCATTTTAGTTATGAACTTTGTCATGTATATTTCTTCATATGATCAATTGATGGTTTGTTCATGGAATTTTAGGTAAAGCCATGTCGGCATCTTCCTCGTTTGATAGTAGTGATTCAACGAGGGGCAACATAGATGACGCTGCTTCGTCCCAGCACAAGAGGAAGGCGCGAGGCGCGATGATGTTGTGCCATTTGGCCAAACGCATGGATCTTTCATGTGAGTTCAACCAGTTCGGGAGACCGATCGGAAAGAACGCTGGGCAGTACGCCACCTATGTTGGTTTGTTGGTGAAGGAAAGAGTGAAGATCACCGTCCAGAGCTGGAAGGACGTTAAGGCCGACGAGAGGGATAGGCTGTGGGCGGAAGTGAAGGTAAAATTAATCAAAATCCCTGAACTCTTGAGTAATCAAATTCCCTTGGTTTATCCCGAAGATTAAGTAAGTCCTGCTTATATGCACCATTTGAAACAGGCCAAGTGGAACATCCCCGACGATGTTCCCAAGATAGCTTGCTTGAAGGACATGAACAACACATGGAAAACCTTCAAGAGTGTCCTCGTCAGTGCCTTCCTCTCTAAAGGGAAATCTCCATGCGAGAAGTACCCCTTCATAACGGAGGAGGTATGGGAGCAATTCACCCAACAGAAGGGGACCCTTGAGTTCAAGGTATGTATGGTTCCTTTGCTTGGTCACACCGTTGTATGGAGTAACCAACGGTGCATTAATTTTCTTGTTTCCGGTACGAAGGCCCTTGGCGAGAAGAACAAGGCAATCCAGAGGAAGAACGACCACCCGCACCGGCTCAGCTCTCATGGCTATGCAGGGAAGGAGGAGCAGTGGAAGAAGGCTGAAGACGAGGTGTCGACTTTCGTCAACTCCCCTGACCTGCCAATCTCCAAGATCCACGATCCACGATGCAAGCGCTGGTGGCTGGCCAGAGGGACCGTGTCATCCACGGGGGTCTGTGGAGTTCCCAAACCCCAAGGACGCTGAGGTCGTGCAGCGAATCGTAAGTTGGCTAACTTCCTGGTTTGAATCATAGAGTGTGGTAGAAGAAACTATGATCAATCATGTGTGCACAAGTTTGTATATATTTTTTCCTCACAATGTAGAGCTTTGAATGTAACAGATCTCTTGCTCGAAGGAGGCGACGCAGGGATTGTTCACTCCCCATAGGGAGAAGGACATCCTAACTTGGGCTCTAGGGAACAAGGAGCATCCAGAGCGGATGCAAACCTTGGGGGCTGTGGTGCCGTGGAAGGAAGGCTTCTCGGAGCCTAGGCAAAAGGCGAAGAAGGCTCGCAGCTGGAAGGAAAAAGAATCAGAGCTGGCCGAGAAGATATGGTCAGACGTGACTCCACAATTCACGGACATGTTTGCTCAAATGAACGAGAAGTATGAACGCCTCAGCCGAATTGTGCAATCCAAGGGTTTAGATCCAGCTCTCGAGGTCGACGCTGCTAGGGCGAGTAGTTGCGGCTCGAAGGTTCACGTTGATCTAGTGGACCTGCTTGAGGTATTGCAACTCTTGAGCTATATATGCAGTTTAGTTGGTGCCACTCCCATTACGTTAGAACTGTTTCGATAACCTGTTATAATTGTTGCAAATTGCAGAAGCCGGAGTGTTGTAGCCTATTGATCTACATAGGCGACGACCCTGTAGTGGTTGCACACGGGGTCGTATATCAGTCTTGGGAGGATGTCTGGATCCACTGTGTACCTCTAAAGCCTGGGTTCGCAAAGGTACAGGTGGACATGGCCCTCCCAGGCTACAGCGCTTTTCCGTTGCCCGCCCCAACGGACGAAATGCGGACAATTGATAAGGCATTGGGCTCATACATACAGTGGCCCAAGAAGGGTGTTAGACTATAGGAAGTAAACTCTACCCATTGTAGCTTACAACTCAGTTAATATACTCAACTTACAAAATCTAACTTACGCTTTTGTAACTTAAAGTCGACGATGGCTGCCAGCGCACTTCCTGAGGACCCCACCCCCAGCACAACGCATGACCGAGCTCCTTCGGCCCCCCATGCCTCCTCTGATGGCCTCGACCCCACCCAAAGGATGCACGCCTCCTTAGAAAGCCCCTTCACCATCAACTGAGGCCGGTGGCACCGCGCCCCAACCTTCGAAGGTATACACTTGCTCCTCGGCCAAAGGCAAGGCGAAACAAAGTCAACAGGATACGTTCAAGAATGGGTTCCCACTCGTGTCGGAGTACCTTCTGTGCAATATGGATCAAACAACCAGAAGCCTCCACGAGTGGTACCTGACCCAGTCTAGGCGCCACATCAACTTCGTAGTTCACTTCAGGCCAGGTCATTTTCACCGTGAGGCCATGAGCATATCGGTGGCCCACGAGGATTTGTTCGACCTCTTCAACTGGCAGGATCTTGATATGTCCATCATACGGATTGGAGTCCTGTGAGTTTGCTGATCCTATATGTTGTCGCAGTTCATTTCATAAATCTAATCACTTTGTATGCACTACTTACTAATGTCTACTTTGCATCCAGGTGCATGTATAGGCTGGCGTCGATGAGGGCATGTGACAAGGTGGGTTTCCTCGACCCAGACAAAATAAGCCTCACGATGCTAGAGCACGACCAAGCACATGCGGAGGAATACATATCAAGGGCACTACTGGCATACCAGGACCGGGAGTTCATTTTTGCGCCATACCACCAAAGGTTAGTGCATTTCCTACTAATTTAACTCATTCTTGTATGTTACGCCTAACATATATATGAAATGGTTCGCTTTTATATACAATGTAAGGGCCACTGGGTCCTCATCATCATTTGCCCATGGACGAATGAGGTGTATTACCTTGATTCGATGAGCGACAGGGTAGCGCATGTTTTCACCCTCACATGGCACATAGACGCGTAAGTAACACAGCTGATTTAAATTTTGCTCTAACTAGCTAATTAATGATAACATATTAACTGGCAATGCTAAATTAAATACAAGGCTTTCAAAAATTATGTTACTGCTAGAGGAAGGCATGACGCGTCGAAGGGCATAAAATTTCTTGGAAAGAATATGAGGTATTTAATACGGATGGAATTACTCATGATGAGTCTTTTAATTTATGCTTAATTAGTTCTTTTGAGTTAATGTGGGTTTATGTCTTTGCATATGCAATTATCCTAGTGCCATCAGCAGCCACAATCGTTGGAATGTGGGTTCTATGTCATGAAGTTTATGTATGACCTGATCAGGACAAACTTTGCCCAATTCCCTAAGGTAAGTATTTTTCCTGACTCAAAGTCAAACATTGGATGTGATGTACGTTCTTAACTCCATACACGTATGCAAAGCGCCATGTTGAAAGACCAATACGAGCTGCCTCAGTTAAAGGAGCTGCAACAAATTTGGACTCAATATGTGATGGATGAAGTGGATATCAATGATCGATCGTAAATGACTTGTGTAATATACATTGAATGTGTTAATTGGTGTATGTGTGTATTTGTATTGGTGTATTTGTGAATAAACTCAAGATGTGAATATTTAGATTCAATTGTTCAATGTATGTCTGTATCTTTGTATTAGTGTATTTGTGAATAAATTCAATCTCTGAATAATCAGATTCAATCTGTCCAATGTGTGTATCTCTGTATTGCTGTATCTGTGAATGCACCTTTTTCATTTGTATATGTAGCTGCTTGTATCATATTCTAACGGTTTCTAACTCAGAACCGTTAGAAGAAGTTATGATAGTACTAACGGTTCCAGGTTAACCATTAGAATAAGGCTCCCTCCGAGTATAGAAATTTTATATTACTAACGGTTGCAAGTAATGAACCGTTAGATGAAATTCTATAATACTATCGGTTCATAACCTACAACCGATAGAAGCAAGTTTACAATACTAACAGTTTCGAGTACTGAACCGATAGAAAATACTATAAAGTACTAACGGTTTCCAGTAGAGAACCGTCACAAGAAATCTAACAGTACTAACGGTTGAGAGCACTGAACCGATAGAAGAAATTTACCAGCACTAACGTTTGCGATTAGCGAACTGTGGAAATATAGGTATTTTACTAACGGTTCTCTAATATAAAACAGTTAGAATATAGTTATTTTACTGACAGTTTGTAACCGTTAGAGTTGTGCTACGTTTCTTCTATCATGCCGATCACTAGCAGTAAGAGAACCGTTAGTATAGACGATTTTAAACCGATAGTACAAAGCAATTCTGTAGTAGTGTCAAAATATTCAAATGAAGCATTCATGGTTTATCCACTTCAAAGAAAAATTATCCAATATACCACTATGGTTCTTTAAGAACTTCTGGCTCAAAATAGGAGCTATTCTAGAAATTCTTCCATCCAAAGTTATGAAGAAGGTGGCCAAAAAATTTACCAGAGATATGAATTAGGTATATCCTTTTGTCCTGATGCAATTTTGTTCAGAGACAGGGATGCCTTGGATTATGAAGTGGGAACTGGACTTATGTCACAATCAGTTCCCAGCTGCCATAATAAGAAAATATGAGGTGAAATGGTGGGATAAGTTTGACATAAAACCAATTGTGCAAGGAAAAGGGAACATAACAAAGTCTCACAAATATAACATGGTTAAACTAAAAGAAAAGGTTACAAAGGAATTACTCTGAAAGAAACCAGGATTATCAGAAGCTGAGCTGCAACTTCAAGTCTACGAAATAATGTTCAAGATGATACAAGAAAGTCCGCAGCCGTTAGATTCAAGGGCTCCATATCAAAGCCTAGAAGATAAATTTTCACAAGCCAGTGATTCTGGAACCTTATCTTCGCAAAAGTTTAACTACTATTCCCCATTGAAGCAAGAAGATCATCACGAGACATCAGAACTTATTACATCTTTAAGATATTAAAGTATTCCAAGATACATTAATAATAGAAACATGACAAGATGTAAGAGTCAAAAGGTATTCTACTTGAAGACGATATTGACAAGACATAGGAGTCAAAAGGCACTCCACTTGAAGAAAACAAGGACAAATTATATGGCAATACAATTCAAAAGGACAAAATTATATGAAGACACTATTGAAAGAGTCCTTTTGATGGATCTAGATACACCCAAGACCTCTATAAAAGGACGGAGTCTTTGAGGGAGAGAACTGGCAACACACAATACAACACACACATCCACAACACTCTTCCATCCCACTTCCACTCAACTTCCACTTCACATGTAAATGAAATCTAAGTAGTATTGTAAATAGGCTTGCACAAAATAAAGACTGTATATAGAGAGTCGTAGTGTGTAAGGTTTGTACTAAATTTGAACGCATGTACTGAACTGAACGCATGTATTGAACTTGAACGTATACTGAATGTGAACTTGTACGTGCGTGAAGGTAGCAGAAGCACTCGTCTTCTCCCTTTGTAAGTATCATGCTTTCTTAATATGATTGTTCCTTTATTACATTATTGTCTTTTTACTTTCTCTTTACTTTGTTTTTCTAGCTTACTGTTTCTATATTATTACTTTTCTTATGTAATTTACTATTTATCTTCTTTCTTTTGCATATTTACTATTTATTTTCTTTATATTTATCTTATTTATTTTGCATTGCATGTTTAATATTTCTTTGTTTTCTTTCTTTGCATTACTTTAGTTTTCCTATATTATTACTTTATCTTCTTATATGTTCTAGTTTTTTATCCTTGGTTTCTAAAAATAACAATAGTGCTTCTCATATCTCCATTGCTATATTAGAACCATTATCTTAGTCTTATCTTGTCGAGATAGACCAAACCTGTGCATGGGTACTTTCCTAGTATCAGAGCAATATTAGTAATTATGGAGAAAACTATGAAAGACAGAATAAACAATTGATTGATGAAGAACAATTGATCGATATAAGATGTGCAATATATATATATATATATATATATATATATATATATATATATATATATATATACATACAGCCTCTTACAACTGATATATGAAACCCTAACTTGATGCAACACTAATTAACCTAACTACACAATACAAGCTAGTGAGCTCATAAATCATGATGCATTGTAAGAGCCAGCTAGCTAGCTAGCTCCCTAGCTTAGAGCTACAGCTATCTTGCAAGTAGGGAGAGATAGAGAGAGAGGTAATGACAAGCTTACATTAAAGAGAGGGATCGAATTAACTTCCTTCCAGCTTGCCTTGATCACTCTAGCAGTGTAGCTTGGAGAATAGAACTCTTATCAGAAACAGAGAGAGATTGAGCATGGAATAGAACGAAACAACAACTCAGCAAGGGTCGAGTGGGTTTTACTTATAGTGGAACATTTACTAACGGTTTACAACACAAGAACCATTTGAATATAATGTCTATATCTTCTAACAGTTGTATTTTGGAGAACCATTAGTAGAAGTATGTTTGTACTAACGGTAAATCTGTTAAGAACCATTAGATACAATACAACTAATGGTTTGTAGCAAACCAACCGTTAGTACAAGTACATGTCTAAAAAAGAAGCCAAGTTGGTACATGTTTGAAATAGAAGCCAAGTTGGTACATGTCTGAAACAGCAATACAAATACACAAATATACACCAATACAAATATACAAATACTCCAATTCACACATTCAAGTACATGTCTGAAACAGCAATACAAATACACAAATATACACCAAATAGAAATACGCAAATACACCAATTCACACATTCAAGTACATGTCTCAAATAGCAATACAAATACACAAATATACACTAATACAAATACACCAATTCACACATGCCGTCATAGCTAACTTAGAATTAATACCGAGATTAACATTTCCTAGGCACTACTATTAATAAAATTAAAATAAGACTGCATTTAAGAAGTAACATTATATGATCTCTCTACATAATGTAGGCAAAAGGGTCATCCGCCATTGCCAAACAGCACTCCTCCCAAGCTTACTACAAATGTCTGAACCGCAAGTACATGTCTAAAATAGCAATACAAATACATAAATATACACCAATACAAATACATGAATACACTGATTCACACATTCGATGTATATTACAAAAGTCAAATCTGAAATAGCAGATCATGACGAGGACCCAATGGCCCCTACATTGTACATAAAAGAGAACCATTGCAAGGTGCTACAATGTAACTACCAACTACAAGTTAGACCTAATACATCACAAATCTATTCATCTGAAACATCATATGTATGAACCACGTTTGACTTAACCATATGAGTTCAGTTCAGAGACGCCTGAGGAGATGGTACCGGCATTGAGTTACACTTGTAGTAGTGATTTCCTCGAGCTCAAACTCAACTCAACTCAGCTCAACTCAACTGAGTTAGTTGAGTTGAGTTTGAGCTCGACGAAATCACCAATACAAATGTAAGATGCTTTCTATAGCTCCTAATTTGAAAAACACGTCGGGCTTGAGGATCTTCTCGACCGAGCCAACTAAGATCTTGCCCTTCATGTCCTTCCAGCTCTTGACGGTGATCTTCACCCTTTCTTTCACCAACAAGCCAACATAGGCAGTGTACTGCGACGAAGAACCTTGAACTATGTTGCCCCTCATGAACATCATCCAAGGACATGCATAGAATCAATAGGCATTCTAGAGAAAATTAAGATTGCTTACTGCTACCTAAATGGCTCCCTGTTTGAAAAGAACTACCAAGTGAAGGTTAGGTTGTGGTATGTCATAGTAACATCAACTTGCAACTGAGAAATCAAGATATTACATTTCTACTCTATTTCATAAGAAATTACAATCCCAATATACATTATTTAATGAACTCTTTACAAATATCTTGATCATTGAGCAAGCTAGTGTTTGTCTTATTCGCATTTGACTATGTATAAATTGGTCAAGTCCTCGTCAAATCAACCAAAAGCTAGATCACTGATATATCTGAGCGAAGCCAGGCCAACTGTCTAATCATAAGATTTCAACATTACTTTCAACAGAATTGATGTTTTTATTTGAATTTCTAAAAATTGAACATTCTCTGTCCCACAATGATATTATTTTATTGTTTTAGTAAAAACAGGACCAAGACACTGATAATTATCATATTTGTGCATAATTTCTATATGTTTAAACCCCCGATCATGCACATATTAGTCATATACCTCGGCATTTACATAGATTATTCCAGATTTGCTGCCAAATCGACCGGATTATTTGTTTTACAATTTTTATCGCAGGTCAGCGCGAATCGGATGGATTTTTGGCTAGCGGTCATGCCTCATTGACTTATTCCGACCTTCAGTCAATTTTGGATGGAAGTGCGCGTTTCCGCGGACGCATAGGAACCAACGGCGCCGAAATCGGAGTCTCCGGGGACCCGGAATCTCAAACCCTAGCAGCCAAGGAGCTTTCTGTAATGCTCTAAAATCCCGAGGGCCATTTTGCAAAGTGACCTTCTTCCTTTAACCCCAGCCAGCCACCATTGTTTCACCTCGAGCCTGGTTTTTCCTTTTTACCTTCTTCTTTTGCCTCCCTCCTCGCGATCCACACCTCCGTCCACCACGCCAGCGACGACCAGGCCGTACGCCGCCGGCGGAGCCACCTCAGTGCTTCCTTGTTTTCCTCCCTTCTCTATCTTCCTCATCTTTCCTTCTGCAGCAAAGCATCCTTTCTTCTTCCTCCTCTTCTTCTATTTTTCTTTCCACCTCTTCTCCAGCAACTCCCCCAAATCCTCCACAACCCAAGCGGTGGCCCCCTTGAGCCGCCGCTGTCCAGATCCACAGCCGCCTCACAGTGCCACACCGTGGCCAGATCTGCACCTCCTGCCGCCGCAGATCAGGGCCGCACCTCCATCTCCACGACACCGCCGAGTCGCTCCTCTCCTCCTTCATCGCCGGCATCCTCTTCTTCTATGGTCATCTTCATCGACTCCGACGAACTTCAGCAACCTCGGTAGCAGGCAAGAAATGTGGTTCAATTCTCTTTGTCCCTTGCTTCTCAATGATTGAATTTTGATAAACTGATAAATTGATGATGTGTGTATGAGATGATCGCTTATGTAAATGTGTTGAATCGAACTTAACTCTCTGAATTCGATATAAATGATATTTGGTACTATAATAATAACTGTTATGTATTATATTTGTTGAATGCTTGCTGGAGGTTTAGCTGAATTAATAGTGATAAACTGAAACTGTTCTTGATTAGTTTCCATCTTCTGATTGATTTGCAATGTTTTGAGTGGCTTAGTTCAGAGTTCTGTTGAATGAGCATGACAGGTTCTTCTCTATGATGATAAATTGTGATGGTAAACTGTTGATCACCTTTTTATGTAACTTTGATTGCTATTAGTAATTGATGTTTAATCAGTGTGTTGATTCCTGCACGAGTGTGTTTTGGGCTGAGTTGAACTGAATTCTTATGATTGTCTCACTGTTGAATCTCTGTGTGATGCTTGAGTAATGATCTACATATTTGAGTTGTATTACATGTTCTTTAATCCATCTTCAGTTTAACTGTTCATTGTTGCAATTTGCATTGAGCTTTAGTTTAATTGAATTGCATTTCTGAATTGAATTGACTTGATCCCCTCCTGTGCTGAATCTATTTGCAAATTAATTTGGATTGTGATTTTCACAAAGTTGGCTGTTTGAGGTTGTGTTGTCGAGTGGAGTTGGCTGGGCTTTAGTGTTTACTTTGTACTTGTGTTTCGTAGATACTCGCTGTAGATTGCGATCGATGATGGTTGTTTGCGCTGCCTCTCGCGCTACCACTACACGATTTCTTTCTATTGCTTGTATTGCGAACACTAGTCCAGAATAAACATTAGTCGCCTGTCACGGGGAGATCACCCCTCTCTTTCTTTGCATTCTTCAGACATCTTCTCTCTCTCTTTCGTCCGATTTATTTTCATTTGCCATCGATTTAGTTTAGTTTTACACGATTTGTTTTCTCTAGTCCCTGTGGAAAGAACGACTGAATACTCGTCTACTGCATCGTCCTCGTTCTATTGCGAGACGGTCTAGACCGGTATCAGACACCCTACAAAATCATATTGAAAAGAAGATATATAAAAATGAAAGATACAGAAATCGCAGGATAATTGCCATAATAGGATCAAAATAATCTAACAATGCTGAAATTTTACTTGCCTTACTTGTAATGTCGAAATTTAGTCGAGGGAGTTGAAGCTACGATCAAGGTCCTTGGACTTGATTCACCTGAAACCCTAGTGGCCGTTGATGGAGGTGCGGCGGCCGTCGATGGAGGTTTCGGGTAGGGCTTGTCGTGCTCGAGGAGAAAAAGAAGCGGAACAGTTTCGACTAGAAGCAAAATTCCAGGGCAGATGTATTTGTAGAAGTAGAACATATTATAAACTGTTAGTACTTGTGTATTTCTTCTAATGGTTAACATATTATAAACTGTTAGAAAAAATCATTCCATTTTTTCTAACGGTAACTTGCATCGCAACCGTTACTAAAAATATCTACAACATGCTTTTCTCCACTGCTCACCATGTACACTAACGATTTTCTCCTAGATCACGAACAACTGTTAGAAGATAGGGGTTAGTAGACTAAATTTCTATACTAGTGCATTGAAGCAAAAAAAGAGAAGAGGGAAAGTTAGAAGATGAAGAGTCTGAAACTTAAGAAATTTTGTGAAAGCTTGAAAACTCTAGAATATAGAGGCTGGCTATTTATAGAGTCCTGAAGAAATGCTTCAAGTTCTCGGCCTCGAAACATGAAGAGACGCTTTGAATTCATGGCCTAGGGACTCAGCGAAGCACTCTCGAGATCTTCCCACACGCCGGCTTGGCAACCGCACCCAAAGTTTTTCTTGTGTTTTGCAAGAATTCAAAACGAAAAGTCACTTTTTCAGTGCTAGAAACGCCCTTTCATTAAAAAGACACCTTTTTCATTTCAAATTTGGGGGCTAGTTGACAAGGATTATTACCTAAGTGAAATAGCCCATGCATTTACAAGGTCGCGGCATACCATTCCATGGTCGCGAATAATGCTCCATAGTCGATCATGCCTTTCTATGGTTGAAAAAGACTAAGGAAAGAGATAATAGGATAATCCAAGGATATTCTGGGCATAACCCATCAAGGATATTTAATTCCAATAATTTTAACTACAGAACTCTATAGTCTCAATACCTATCATCACAGAGTCCATGATCTCATATTATACCTGCAAATATTATGGTCGCAGAGACATTTATGTACGATCATACCATGTCGCAGAGATAAAACCTGATACCCATACATGATCGCAGATGATGCGTGACCATAGTATTAAAGACTTATACTATAATATGAAGATTATGTAGTATAAGCCACCACTCACAGTAACCGTTCCTTTATCCTTATGATTATTTCCAAAGTAATCATAAGTCCCTGACAAGGTTACCGTCGAAGAAGATAAAGATGGATGAGCAGTTTCTATAACCACAGGTTAAAGAAACTGACAAACAGCAACCAACCATGACTTACAGCAACTGCTATGTAGCAGTTATAGACGAACGTGGAGCACCTATTCAATAGAACAACTGATGTCTCTTTGACAAGTATAAAAATACCTTTAGGGGAAAGATTAGGGAGGAAAAAAAAAGAAAAAAGAAAGAGAAACAAGGCGATAGAGAAATAGGCAATACATTCTCTTTGTAATCCTTTTACTTACTCATAGTGATAAACCAACAGGAGTAGGGTTATTACTCAACTTTGAGGGCCTGAATCTGTATAAATCTTCGTGTCATTAGATCATAGATATCGTGATTACCCTAGTGATTGTTTGTATTATCTCCCTACAAAACACAACTAAATTTTGCATAAGCTTGACGAGGAACTCTCGGGTCCCAATCGTCGACAAATACAGTAAATTTACATCATTATATCAGTAATCTATATATTCACTTTTAATGTTGCTGATCATTGTTTTTTAGGTTTATTCTAGTCTCACATACTATGCACAATGACACATTTGCAAGTTGAAATGATACCACAAATATACATTCTCAAAAGTTATACGAGATGTCCAAAAGATGGGACAGAATTTGACAGCCACGATGTTAGATCTTTTGGCCTCAACACAACGAAAAAATTGCACCGTCACACAGTGCTTCTAAAACAGTCAATGTCACTAATAAGGAGGGCGTCAAAGAGCGCTGAATCATTTAATATTCCTGTGGAAACATTGCAAAACTTAGGGTCACAGTTACAAGAACTCCAAGATGAAGCAGAAGACTAAGAAGATGATGTTGATATAATGAATGTGACAATGATATTACTTAGAAAGAGCCACCTTTATCTTCAAGCAAAGGAAGGAAAAGACAATAAAGATACAAGACCCCAATTGACTTGTACCGGCAAATAGAAAGCAAAGAACGTGCAGTAAATGTGGACGATATGGTCACAATTCAAGAACATGCACTGGGAACCGTAGTTCTTGAAAACATTTGTAATGACATCATGTCTTGTTAATTACTTCCAAATAATATCAATTTATCATGTAAATGTCAATTTACTATAAGGGTGGGCACTTTTTACTAAATGTTCTGGTATCGTTTTTAGTACTTTATCAACAACGACAATTTACTATTAGTTCTAGTACTATAAAAGTTGGTAAAAGTTTGTTTATATTTAGACCATATATGGTCGTCGTCGTGGTCAAATTGTAATTCATAGCACTGTCATTTTATTGGACATACAAATAATGTTCACTATACCAACCATACATAAATTGATGTTCTCACTAGAACATTTACTGTTGTAATAATAGAAATTTATTGTCATATCAATAACAATTTACTGGTCGATCAGTAAATCTATAGACCAAACAATATTTTGAATACATACTATCGGAATATTGTTTATATTTATACTGTATGTGGCCGTGGTCGTGGTCAAATGGTAATTAGTGGCACTGTCATTTTATTATACATACTAAATAATGTTCATTGTACCAACCATACATAATTTGATATTCTCACCAATCAATTTATGGTTCTAACAATAGAACTTTACTATCATAACAATAACAATTTACTGACTGGTCAGTAAATCTATAGACCAGAAAATATTTTGAATACATACTATCGATGTATCAATTTACTCATCGATATATCAATTTACTAGTTGATATATCTTCAAAATATATGACCACGATCATTTTGCTGGTAGGTCCGTAAATTGTATTTGATCAGACAGTAAATTATGATTGTTCATACAATAAATTTATTGGACCTACTAAATAATGTTCACTGTACCAACAATACATAAGTTGATGTTGTCAACTAGCAATTTACTGTTATAGCAATAACAGTTTACTGATCGATTAATAAATCTATAGACCAGATAATATTTTGAATACATACGGTCTGAAGTATGTTAATGATCCGATTGAGCTATAGGTGGGTTTCGACTAAACTCGACCAGATGCGGAATAATGGGACCTTACTCAGAAACACCAAAACCCAAGTGATCGAAAACACAATTCAAAGGAATAGCACAACTCTTTATTTCAAAGAGGAGCTTGTACACGTCGAACGTTGATCGCACTCAATTTATGTCGATGAACTAGGTGTCTAATGTAGGATTGAGGATGCTGACTCGAGGGGGTGAATAGGAGGCTTTAAAATCTCTTTGAATAAAATAACTTTTGTAAGATTAAAGCTTAAATAAACTAAGTGCAAATAAAAATTGAATCAATTCAACAATTTAGATTGCACAAATAAAAATGAGAGAAAGGGAATCAAACATAACGATGTATCTTGAGGTCTCAGAGACTCGTTTGGTCTTTCCTACTCCTCGTTGAAGCACTCAAATGAATGAGTCTTACTTCAATATCCACACAGGATATTATCCACTAGGGTTGCTCCTTCTCCACTCTAGAAAGGTGAGACCAAACCTCGCACAAACACACTAGGCCTCTCCAACAAGTTTCGTCAATGGAGAGATCAACGGCCACGCCACCAAACCGTCTAGGTGAACGTGATCACCAAGTGTAACAAGTTGCGAGATCTTCTCTTGACCTCCAATAACCACCGAGAAACTCTAAGGATGCAAATGATGCGAATGAATGCTCTTGGAGGCTCTCTCTTAATCACAAAGAATGATACTTGATCAACAGATCATGATTTTAACACTAGGAAACTTTGGCTCAAGTGTATATATGAATATGGCTCAGAGATATGTTCAGAAACTGCTCAAAGGTGTATAGAAAATCTGCTCAAAAACTGCTCAAAATCTGCTCAATAAACTGCTCAAAATAACTGCCCAAAATAACTGCTCAAAAACTACTAAAAAATTGCTCAAAAAACTGGTCAAAAAAACTGCTCAAAAATGTATAGAAAATCTACTCAAAAATGTGTACAGAAACTGCTCAAAGGTGTATATGAAAATGTAGCTCAAGATGTATTGAAATACTGCTCAAAACACATATATATACAGCCCAACCTCTCAACTAGCCATTATGGTCGAGTAAGGAAAGAAATTAGTACAGCTAACAGACAGCTTCGACCTCTAATGGCTAGTAAGTAGCCGTTGGAATGAATAGTGCTCTAAAGATCTCTGGTCGAATGAACAGTGCTCGAGTGACCTCTGGTCAAATGAATAGTGCTCCAAAGACCAGTTTCTGTCCCTCTTGGAAATCTATATATTTTTCTCAGATTCGACCAAGATTGTGAAAGAAAATGAATGCAACATATGACCTAAGAGTTTCTCAGTTTTTGTCAGAACTAAAAGAGTTTTCGCAACCCCTCTTAATAATATGGTTAAAAGCTAAAAAGAATTTCTATAAATCCGGTCAATACTCCAAACACCGAGACTGGTACAATAAACAAGCACTTACCTTAGGTCTTTGCGGCTTTCTTCTTGCCGACCTTGCGCTTGCAATCTTGGCTCGCGACCTTGGAATGCAACCTACAGATCCTCTTGGATCACTTGCGGACTTTATAGAAATAGCTCTGCATACAAATAGCTCAAAGGCACAGCTAGTCCAAGACATTTAATATCATCAATAATCAAAATCAACCAAAAAGGGCCTAGTGCAACAATCTCCCCCTTTTTGATGATTGATGACAACAAGTGTTTAAATGAATAAGATTTAATGACTCCCCCTAATTGTATGCATAGGCATCAGATATACAAGAACTCCCCCTGAATGCATGCATATAGAAATGCACATATAAGTCATTTGAGAGTCCACAATGAACAAACAATGAGCATATAAACTATCAATAATGTCATCCAGATACAAGAATCTCTCACCCTTTGACATCAAGCACAAAAAGACAAGAGGACAGCAAAGCAGACAATTAACTTGAATTTGATATATCAATAATATTCAATTCACTTCTAAGAAAGCAAAATCTAGTCAAATCTAAAGGTTTGGTGAAGATGTCCGCTAGCTGCAAGTCATTTCTTATATAATCACATCTATGTCCCATTTTTCCACATGATCTCTTATAAAATGATGCCTAATATCAATATGATTGGTTCTAGAATGTTGCACCGGATTGTTTGCAATTTTTATGGCACTTTCATTTCACACAAGAGTAACACCTTTTCAATGGAAATTCCATAATCCAAAAGGGTTTGCTTCATCCATAAAATTTGAGCACAACAACTACTCGCCGAAACATATTATTCTTGGGCAGTGGAGAGAGCTACGGAATTTTGTTTCTTAGATGACTAAGAGACTAGTGATCTTCCCAAAAGTTGACAATTACCAATGTGCTTTTTCTATCAATTGTGCAACCCGCATAATCCAAATCTGAGTAACCAATTAATTCAAAGTTTGCATATTTAGGGTACCAAAGTCCTATATTTGGATAGCATTTCAAGTACCTAAGGATTATTTTAAGAGAAATCAAATGACATTCCTTAGGAGTGACGAGGATTGTTACCTGAGCTAGTTCAGAGTAATGCACATCTGGTTCAAGACAGATTCGAACCAGACAAGTGTTCGGAGGTCCGTTGCTATGATCTCAGGTGACCTGAGGAGCGCGGACACGTGGTTGCAGGCTTTGCGCGATCATGAGATCGCAGACATTACGCGATCATGAGACCGTAGTCAATGCGCGGTCAGAAGATCGTGGACTACCCTCGACTAGGGTGACTCGGGATGACTTAAGCCCTACAATAGGCATATCCCAAGTATCACAAAGATTCTTCCACTTATGAAGACAACTGCCAGCAGGTTAACTAGTGCGGTTATCCCTTAATTGCACGTGTTAAGCCTGCGTGGAAGTTAAGTGTGGTTATCAAAACTGCACCTGAGCAACTGTTCAAAGTCATTGTGCATTGGCGCCTTTTCGATCAGTATAAAAGGGTGAGCAAATGTACAGAATGAGGACAGAGCCTGGACAACCCTAACAGATCAAACAGATAAAGAAGACTACAAGCTTTCATAGGCTAGTTTAGTTGTGCTTTAGACAATCACACAGAAAAGATCTTCGCCTGTGATGATATTTTCTACCACTCTGTAACCTTTTTCCTCATATATAGTGAAATCACAACAGGACGTAGGGCTATTACTCCCACCATCGAGGGCCCAAACCTGTATAAATATCTCTGTGTCCCAACCGACGTTGCTCATCATCCCTTCCCGGAGGGACACCCTGAAAGGTCTCACAACTCACAAATTCTGCATAAGTTTGACTAAGGACCCCAAGTCCGAATCGTCGACAGTTGGCGCCCACCGTGGGGCCTTTCTCAAGGAGTTCTTATTTCTATCCGGAGGTTCGGTCAGCCATGTCTGGGGCGTATGATTCCGAGAACGACTTCGATCTCAAGGATTATGCCCACATACAGATGCCTTCACCTAGTGATCCTATTCCAATGGAGGAAACCAGAGGCGAAGACATCCCAGAGGTTGATTCGACCACTTAGGTCATCTCCATCGACCAAGAGACGTCTGACGCAGAACCGGAGCCCAACATGGTTTCTACTGCGTTAGAGGTTGAATCCGGTCCATCGCACAACCCTGCTGAGGGTAAGGGCGATGTTGACCGGGAATTTAGCCTAGGGAGGTTCGATCCTGATAACCTCCACCGTCTCTTTGATTTCGAGTCCGACTTGGAACAAACAGAGATGTTCTCTCCATCGGCGACCTTGTTCCCTAGGCAATTCGCTGCCTTGTCGGAAGAAACTCCCGATCAGCGGGCTGCTAGGGAAGAATAGGAATGCAAACAAAAGGAGGATCAAGATCAAGAGCAACAAGATAACGAACTTCGCAGAACAGCCCTAGAGTCTCTTGAAAATGCGCAAGCTCTTTACGACGCTGCTCCTAGTTCCTCCCGTTGACCGTGTGGTCGCAGACGCGACCAGACACCATCTTTACCCCAGAACATTTACCGGTGGACGAGGAGACGGTGACACTTGGCACGCCCAGGAGGAGCACGCATGGCTGGCTTCGATCCATCGCAGAGGTCCTGCGTAATTTTCCTTCTATGATCACATATGTGCAGAAACCTGCTTTCACCAGGATCTTGGCGGAAAGGTTAGATGAGGTAGCATTTGAGGCGACCTCTACAGCCTCTTCCCGATCGGTGATACGTTCCTATGACTGAGAATACTCTAACTCTAGTTCTGGTAGATGGAATCGTCCACCACTGGTGCCGTCTCGGCATTACAAAGCCAGACGGGCGAAGAATTCTCATGATCAGGAACGCATTCCTGTCCACTCTCATCTGGGACCACGCGTGGCCTCTCCTTCACGAGAGATCGCCCGAGATCAGGTCGAGATTCGCAGATCCATCCTTGGCCCTTATGTTGGTTGTAAAGCTTTCTCGCCCGGCCTTCGTGCGATCATTTGGCTAGATAAGTTCAAACCAGGGGCCATAGAAAGATTTGACGGGACTCAGAATCCATCGGAGTTCCCTCAAATCTACATCACTGCTATTCAGGCGGCGGGTGGCGATGACAGTGTCATGGCCAACTATTTGTCTACAGTCCTCGAAATACCGGCAAGAACCTGGCTGTTCAATCAGCCCGAGGGTTTGATATATAACTGGGAAATGTTGTGTGATGCCATCTTCAATAATTTCCAGAACTGTTATCAGAAGCCGGGAAAAGAGGACGACCTCCATCGATTACGACAAACATTGACCGAAACTCTTCGTCAGTTTGTCAAGAGATTCTTCGGGGTGAGGAATACCATCCCGAACATATCTGATAATTCCGTTATTAGGGCATTTAAGCACGCCGTACGATATTAGAGGTTTACAGAGGACTTGCTCATCCACCCTCCTCGATTAGTAGCCGATCTTTTTAATATGGCTGATCGATATTCCGATGCGGCCGAGGCCGTCGAGTGGAATCAAATGGTAGACAAAGGAAACTTACTGCCTCAACCGGGTCTCAAGGATGTGAAGGGAGAAGGTTCGAACAAGAAGCCGGAATCTTCATCTAGCAAGAAGTCAAAGAAATAAACAAGGAATCAATCTGGACAGTACCGAGAGGTCGTGGTCGCAGAGAAACCTCCATCGACCAAAGGTAACAAACCTTCGTTCAAAAATAAAACTGCTTCTGGTGGTCGTAGTGCCGACCAGCCAAAGAAGTCGACTAACCCGCAGGAAGGCAAGAGATGGTGTCCACTCTACAACCCTGCAGGATACGACCTCAAGAATTGCCAGAGTTGGTTGAAGTAGTTGGATGACTTCTACCAGGGATCGGACCTATGCGACCTTGTCACCGAAAGAACAGACTTGCAGGCTAAGAGATGCCAGCGGGGATGAAGAGATGTCCTACCAGGTACCTCGTAACCATGTCAATGTTATTTTTGGAGGTTCCTCCTCTTTTGTTTCTAAACAACAATTTAAAGTCTTTTATCGAGAGGTGAGCCAAATGGAGACTCCCCTTGGTGAACCTCAATACCCCCGTTGGTCGGATACTCCTTTGACATTTGATCGCTCTGATTGCCCTGTGGGGCTTACTTGACCATTGAGGCTACCTTTGGTCATAACCCCCATTATCAGTAATGCGAGAGTCGAAAGAGTCCTGATCGACGGAGGTAGTGTAACACCCCGATTTTTCCCAAATCTTGGCTTACCTCGTCTCTACCTATATCAGAATGAGATCCCAGTTATGCCAGTATCTTACCCCAAAAAGTTGGCAATCAAACTCTTGTCATTCAAACCTTTTCACAAATCAGCCCAAAAGTATCACAAATCAGCCCTTTTCAGAATTGTTAGAAGCCCAAAAAGACTAAAAGTCTCAGACCACCTCCAAACTTTGATCTGATTCAGTGAACATCTCCCATTCACTATTCTGAACATTTTTCCCTTCTGAAAGAATTCCCAAATCTTACCCTAAACCTGAGTTTCGACCTTTGCCGTTTTTGAAACCCTAATTACCCTGTTTTACCCTAATTACTCTGTTTTCGGATTTTTGTCGAAACCCTCAAATCTTGTTCAAATTCACCAAATTTCCTGCCATATGAGTCCCAGCATTTTAGTGTCACTCAGCTGCGAAATCAAAGTTCAATTTGGACCCCCAAATTTCCAGAATTGCAATCAGGTCCAAACTCCAAAGAAAGATCATCGCAAATCAATCCTTTTATTGAATTTAGGCCCTGGCCGTGTCTCAGCAGAACTCGCCTCGGTGCACCGCCGTGTTCTTCGCCACCGGTGAACCTCCTGCCGTGCCAACACCTCAGCCGCGTAGCTGACACCCGTGCGCACTCGTGGTACCGCCGTGGACGCCACCTCGGCCGCGCCAGCACAACCAATTTCTTCCCCGCGCGCAAGCCCGCGAACCAGCAAGTCCAGCTTCGCCCGTTCGACACGTCTCGGCCACGCGTCGGTGGAGCTTTCACTTCACCGTTCCCTCGCCGCTTGCGCCTGTGCCATCCACTGCCAAAAGCCTGCACCGCTGCACGCTAGTGCCTCGCCATCATCGCCGGCACAAGTCCCCGCTGTGTCCGGTCGCTTCGCGGTCAAATTCGTCGCCACTGTTCCCCAATTTGTCGACCAGAGGATTGCTCCAGCATCTATAAATACCCCTGAGTGTATTGCTTCAGTTCCCAGCAACAGAAACCGACTAATTTCTCACTGCCGCCGAGTTCCCTTTCTTCTCTGGTGAGCAATTTCTGGAGCTCACGGTGCCAGCCCAATTCGCTACAACATTCTTTAAACCAAAGCCACCGGTGAGTTCCTCTCTCCTCCCTCTCTGTGTCATAGCAGCCAATTGCATCCCGGCGATCCCTAACGCCGGCAATCATCGGAAAAGCCCATTTGCCCTGTTTCTCCAATGCTGTTTGATTCATCCCAAATTGGCCTTCGTGTTAGTAGAGAAAAGGGATCAGTGAGCTTAGTAGAGCAAGCAAGTGAAACCAAAATCTTCAATTGTGCCCAAATCGAAGAAATCCCGATCTGGAAGTTCATCAGTTTGCTGGACCTCATCGCCGGGCTTCTCCGGCCATCTCCCAGCAAAATTGACCCCTCCAGTAGCCTTATCATACCCCAGAGATCGTCCTCAAGCATGGAATTGAGCTCATTCACCTTGTATCAAAATTCCCCAATTTCAAAGTCGTCTTCTCCGGCACAGTTCACCGGAATTTGTTTCCCGGCCGATTCAGCCGACACCACTTTGTCTCTTAGCTTTGCCTCAGCTTTCTGAGCAACTTTGCCTTCTAGCTCGACATCTGGATCGGCCTAGATTGGAAGATATGCCCTTGTCAAGCTCTTGTCCAGATCAATGTCTGTGCCGTGTCGCCACCGTGGTTGCTCACCGGATTTGGCCGCCCTCCGGCCACTTTCAGCCCTTGTTCCTGTTGAGTATCTTGTTCTTGTTATGAAGGCCTACCTCCCAGACAAAGTTGTGCATCAATTGGAGCCCTGGATCAAAGCTTAAGCTTTGCCCTAGTTTTTGGAAATGTCTGCACTATGTCAGTGCATGTCAGCCACTGGCATTAGCCTTGTTTGACCCCTTCTGGTTGAGCAATGGAAATGTCACTTTGTCCTCTAGATTCCTGGAGTTGTGTTCTACATCTTTCCCTTCTGTCACTTCTCCAGAAAACCATCCTAATACCAGTTTGAAGTTATGCCAAAGCCGTGAACTGAATGTCGACCCTTCGACGTTCAATCCTTTTTAGCCGTTTCTTCGACCAGAGCCCTTGTGACCTTGCCCTAACCTTTTCCCCTGCATGCATGACTTATTTACTTAATATTTTCTATGGAAACTATTCTATGTATGCTTATGTAGCGTATGTGTTGTATTGCTTGTGTCCGCCGCAGAGCCCGAAGCTGAAGGAGCGGAAGAAGTCTTTGAAGATTCGTCCGAGTAATTAGACCCAACAGTGCAAGGCAAGCCTCATTCCTTTGATCATATCTCACCCAATATTTTCTTATGAAGTATATTCACTGTTTCTTACTATGCATGCTTATTTGAGATACAAGTTATGTTTGAATGACATGAGTAGATATTACCTAATGGATCATGAAACCCCTTTTTGTTATTGAACCTTCATATATATGCTTTTGTCACCCTAGGACTCATATACTGAATATCCACATTAAACTTGAAATGGTCAAATACATGAGAAGTTATAATGAAAACCGTTTTGTCAAGAAAACTGATAAAAGGGATCAGTAGTGAGGATTGGATTGTATGGAGAGGGTGCGGTGCGCACCAGGGTATGTGAATGCTCCTCACTATTGGTTCATAAGGACGAGAACCTTGTGCTGTGTCTCTATGCGAATTGTAAACGTACCAACCACTTGCCTGGTATGGGACAGGCACAACTTAGTAGCTTTTCGGTATTAGCAGTTCCCTGCATGGTTTGTCGGTCTGGTTTCTCGCGTGGAAACTGGTGGGCCGCAGTTCGGCCATGAGTGATGTGAGTTCAGAAAAATAATGAGAGGTAAAGGTGGAAAGAAGGAAGACGCCCTACGCCTCAGATTAAGCCGTGCGCGGTTGTAATCTTGAATGGTCATATGTCTTGCGTGGACACAGACCAAGGCTATGTGTCTTGCGGGAACATAAGCCAGAGGCTAGGAAGTAAGGCAGTGGGGAGGACCCACAACGGTACTTGAGACTTAATTGTCTATTTACCGGGCGGGGAAACTGTTAATACTGAACTGCAAAAGCGTTGTGTGATCTCGGCCTTGTCACATGTGTATAAGTCACATGGAGCTGATCCGACTTGAAAGCCGAGTGAACCAGTGGATTTAAAAAGAGGTACACCTTTGCAAAGTGTAAAAGAAGTATCAGATACTCTGTACTCCCAGGTTCAGGAGTCTTTTCGTAGTGGATGTTATCCATGGGTTATAGCACAAGTAATGATTTGGAATGTTTTCATAATATGGGTTAATAAAAATGATGACTCATGGGAGACCATCACATAACGATTTCTAAAGTATAAATTAAGATCTTAAAGTATTGCTCTTGGAAACTAAAAGCTTTTCCTTATGATTTTAGAGTGAAAATCTATTCTATTCTTATATATATATATATAAAACCAAAATCCCTTTTCTTGATCACTCCTCATCTATATACCTACATTTTTGTAATGAGACTTGCTGAGCATTGTGTAAAAACATGCTCACCCTTGCCTTTGCAAACAAATTCAGAAGAAGGATTTGAGAATCCCGATTCCCCTGGCCTTGAGCACCAAGAAGAGGAAAGAGCCTTGCCAGACGATTTGAGCTTCTAGGAGGGTCATGAGCCAAGTTGAGTCCGATGTGGAGGAAGCCCTTCCAGAGCCGCTGCAGAAGGAAATGAAGACCTTTGTGGTTGCTTTTTGTGTTGTTTTTCTATGTTCGGTACTTCGATACCGATTCTTGATTTTGAAAAACTCTCTACTTTTGTATCAACTTTAATTAAGGCCATCCTTGGCATTATGATATTGTAATAGTGGTCCTCGTGACCTTGTACTTGCTTTATCTACCAGCTTTATTATTTAAAGTGAATCCTGTTGTTGTGAGCTTGTGATGTACCTTTCTGTGCGCAATCTACCTGGGCGGTTGCCAAGGTGACCCTCAAATGGGGGTCTCACAGGTAGTTCCTTGGACATTTTATTGGTCAAGGCACTGGATGAGATGCAAATTCCTCGTTTGAAAATTAAACCCATAATTCATCCGTTTTATGGGATAATTCCTAGTCCCTCGATGATACCATTGGGACAGGTGGTGCTCCCGGTCACACTGGGTGAACCAGATAACTTCCGAACAGAATTGGTTACTTTTGATGTAATTGATTGTGATTCGACATATAACGCAATCTTTGGCAGGAAAACTCTTACTAAGTTCATGATGGCTATGCACTATGCTTACCAGTGCGGCAAGTTGCCCGGCCCCAAGGGCGTTATTTCGGTCTGAGGTAGTCGCAACGTGGCATTGACATGTGATCGGTTATCCCTGAAGATGGTAGATCAGCTTCCCCTCCGAGAAGCCCAGATTGCCACAATGTCTACTGATACGATCAAAGCCGCTCCTCGATCAGATGAAACATTAAAGTTGGTTCCATTGTACCCAGATGATCCGTCAAAGACAATTCGGGTTGGATCAGGCCTGGACGACAAATAGGAACTCGAGCTCGTTACTTTCCTCTGAGCTAACGCAGATGTGTTTGCCTGGAAACCATCCGACATGCCCAGTGTCCCAAGGGAGGTAATTGAGCACAGGTTAGCAATTCGACTTGGACAATGACCAATAAAGCAGAAGCTTAGGCGCTTTGCTGTTGATCGGCAGGAAGCCATCCGAGAGGAGTTGGACAAGGTCTAAAAGGCCAGATTCATTCGCGAAGTTGATCATCCGGAATGGCTTGAAAATCCGGTCACGGTCCGCAAGTCAAATGGCAAGTGGCGCATGTGCGTCGACTACACCAGCCTAAATAGTGCCTGTCCGAAGGATGACTTTCCCCTTCCCCGCATCGACCAGCTGGTCGATTCTACTGTGGGTTGCAAACTGATGAGTTTCCTGGAGGCTTACTCAGGATATCATCAAATTAGCATGGTGGAAGAAGATGAAGAGAAGACTGCCTTCATCATACCATTCGACACCTACTGCTACATCAGAATGCCGTTTGGTCTCAAGAATGCTGGTGCCACGTACCAGTGCTTGATGCAATGACCTTTCTTTCCCAGATGGGGCGTAATCTTGAAGCTTATGTAGCTTACATGGTTGTAAAGAGTTTAAAAAGTTCGTCTCATTTGGACGATCTTACTGAAACCTTCTGTAATTTGAATCGATTTGGAATAAAATTGAACCCGGATAAATGCTCTTTCAGGGTTTCATCTGGAAAACTTCTTGGTTTTCTTGTTTGTTCCAGAGGAATCGAGGTCAATCCTGAAAAGATCAGGGCTATTGAACAAATAAGGTCTCCCTCGACCATCAAATATGTCCAGCGCCTAGCAGGTCGCATGGCGGCGTTGAGCTGGTTCATTCGCGACTAGGCAAGAAGGGACTACCTTTCTTCAAAGCTCTGCGCAAACACCACAATTTTACTTGGTCCGATGAGGTCGAGAAGGCATTTCAAGAGGTCAAAGCATATTTATCTAGTCTGCCGGTTTTGGTTTCTCCCAACAAAGAGGAACCATTACTCCTTTACTTGGCGGCCACACCTCACGCGGTCAGTGCTGTCCTGATCGTAGAAAGAGAAGGTGTGCACAAACCCGTCTACTACGTAAGCGAAGTACTTCATGGTCCTAAGGAGCGATACCCTGAGGTCTAGAAGATACTTTACGCGCTACTGATGGCTTCACGTAAGGTATGACATTACTTCAAAGCACATAAGATCACAGTGCCCTCACCCTTTCCTTTGGGGGACATTGTCTAGAATCCGGAGAAATCTGGTCGGATCGCCAAATGGGCTGTCGAACTCGGAGCATTCGACATTCACTTCACGCCTCGCACCGCGGTCAAGTCTCAGGTCTTAGCCGACTTCGTGGTCGAATGGACTAATCCTAAACTGCCCGTGCAGGAATATGAAGAATTGGAATGCCCCGCCAAAGTTGGGCTACTCTGTCCGGGCTGAAGTATGTCATCCAACTTCACTTTATTGCGACCAACAACGCAGCAGAGTACGAAGGTTTTATTGCGGGGCTCTGGGCAGCAAAATTCCTCGGAGTCCGTCGATTAGTGGTGAGGGGAGACTCACATCTGGTTGTAAACCAGGTAAACAAAGAGTACAGCACCTCCGATGAGACAATGGCTCATTACCTGGGGGAAGTGAAGAGATTGGAAAAATACTTCAGTCATTTCGAAATCCAATACATCCCGCGAAAGGACAACATTCTCGTAGACCAATTATCCAAAATTGGATCCTCACGCACATCCGCTCTGGCAGGAGTGTTCGTCGAACACTTGGAACATCCTTCGATCATGACTACGGTCGAGGATGATCCTGTAACAGTCTGCGTTACCAACCTCGGACAGGAACGAGATTGGACCCATCCATTGAGGGTCTATCTCGAACACGGGACCTTTCCCGAGGATGAAACTGAGAGCAATCGGTTGGTTCGAAAAGCGCGTCTATACAAACTTATAGATGGAGTTTTGTATAGGAAAGGTACTCAAAGAGTATTCATGTGCTGTGTGTCCCAAGAGAAAGGTAAATCCCTCTTGAAAGAAATTCATGACGGTGTATGCGGTGCGCACGCGTCATTTCGGACACTAGTCAGAAAGGTTTTCCGACAAGGATTTTACTGGCCTTCGGCACTTGATGATGCCAAGAACATGGTTAAGACATGTCCTCAGTGTCAATTTCATGTGAGATAGGTCCATCAGCCTGCCTATGCTCTCCAAACTATCCCTCTATCATGGCCCTTCGCGATCTGGGGGATGGATATTGTTGGTCCTATGCCACAAGCGGTCAATGGATACGAGTTCTTATTCGTAGCTATTGACACGTTTACAAAGTGGTTGAGACTGAGCCAGTACGCAATATCACTGTTGCTACTGCACAAAAGTTCTTTCATAAGAACATTGTGACTCGATTCGGTGTTCCAAATCATCTCATCACAGATAATGGTTCCCAGTTCACTAGCAGTCTCTTTTTTGACTATTGCGACACCATTGGGAACAAGGTGTGCTTTGCCTCTGTAGCTCATCCGCAGAGCAATGGTGCCGTTGAACGTGCCAACGGGAAAATATTACAGGGTATCAAAAAGCACATTTTTGATCGCCTTAAGACACGCTCGAGGGCTTGGGTAGACGAGATCTATACCGTTCTGTGGGCACTACGCACTACTTCTAGTCGAGCCACCGGTGAGACACCTTTCCATCTGGTATACGGAGCCGAGGCTGTGTTACCCATGGAAATGAGTATTGGTTCTGTCCGAACAGATCAATTCGAACAAGTTGATCAGGACGGGCAACGATCACAAGATTTAATCCTCCTAGAAGAAAAGCGTGATTGAGCTTTGGTCAAGTCCGCGGTGTATTCGCAAGCTTTGCGCAAATACCATAACAAAAGGGTGCGACCACATAGTCTTCACGTGGGTGATCTGGTTTTACGTAAAATACAAAACCAATCTACTTGCAATAAATTCTCCCCTCAATGGGAATGTCCCTACACTGTTGTCTCGGTGCCGCGACCAGGATCAGCTCGGTTAGCAATGGAGGATGGTCGGATCTTATCCAATACATGGAACATCGATCAACTGCGCAAGTTTTACGTGTAAGTTCTCCAACCCCTTTTCCTTTTCAATTAGCATGATTTAACAAAATCAGTACTTTTAGTTGTTTCATGTGATAATTATTCCTTTTGCCCATTTGTTACGAGTCTGACTTGGGGGCTAGTCGCCGATAATTGTAACACTATAATACCTCAATCGGTATCACTGGCCGATCTCGTGATCACTTCCAGGCAAGACAACCCTCAATAAGCTGTTTCTCAACGCACACGGGGCTTGCTGGCATGTCCTTGGTCATCAAAGTGACTGCCGGTTTGCAATAATATTGGGTGTTGTATCGGACATGACTATCGGTCTGGTTGGATATGCCTGGTTGTCATTACACCCATATTTTTCCTGTGCTTATAATACTAAGTCTTCAGCATACATAATCCCAGCAGGGGGCTAGGGGACTATGGTCGCAACATGAAACAAAAAGAAGTGCTTTTCTTTCAAAAAATCAAGGCATACATTTGCATTGTGTAAATTACATCTGTACAGATATAAGATTTACAATAGGCCAAGCTCGTTCAAGAGATTTTCTACAATAGGTTTGACCTCCTCCATTATGACCTCAAGTTGGTCTTCACTCTCGACCTCTGCTTCTCCCACCACTGGATTTAGATCAAGACCTGGGCCATGGTGGAGACGAAGCCGACAGAGGATAGCGGAGGCCGCTGATCGCACTCTTGTCTTGATTGCCTCTCTTTGCCGCCTTGTATCTTCAGGATGATACTTGAGAAGTGACTCCGCTTGGGCCACAACCAGTGTGGTCCAGTCGCTATGGCTAAGGTCGTCTTGCTCGGTTTCGACCACGTCAGCCCTTAGCAAACCGGCCACCATCTTCAGTTTTAAGAAGATGTCATGTTGAACGTTGCTGCAGGCTGAGAGTGAAGAGTTCAAGTCCTTGTTCTCCCTGCAAACAGAATCAACTTTCGAGTTCTACAACTCGATGGTCGCTTGGAGATCCTCCTTCTCTTGGTTGAGCTGGCTTATTTGGTCCTCTCGGGCTATAATAAGCGACCATCGCAAACTGTTCGCATGACAAATTAATTAATCCTGGTCATAAGTATACTTATAGGAGAGCTGCGACTGCAGCTTTTGGAATTCGATCTCCAGGAAAGAGATCTCGGCAACTGCCCTGAACTCCTGGCTTTCCCGATCAGTGAGGCTCTTGATCAGAAAGGCATTTTCTCTGTGACAGAAGAGACAATTGATAAAAAAGTACTGAAATTCGGGCAAATGAAGAAACATCTTCCTTACCGCTACAGGCAACTCATTTCCTGTTGCGCGACCTCGATGCGATTTGCTACAACCATCGATTTGGTCGCCATACGAGTCAATTCCTATGACATGGGAGGGGATCAGTTTTGAAGCCTGGATATTCCTTTGCAAATGCAAACTTAAAAATTACATGAGGTGTTTTGCATACCTCAACATACTCGCTGAACAAGCCACTTTCTAGTTCAGCCAAAGGCTGAGTCTCTAGAGTCGCCTTATCCCCAGTAGGAGTAGCGGATGAGTTTTCTTGCTGGGCCTCCTCCGTAGCTAGGGTCGCAGATTCCAATCTCTGCGACTGGACTTCTGGGGCCATCACGTCTATAATGGCACGAAGAACTCCCTCGGCCCTGGGGATGGAACTTTGCTCGCCCATGACCTCTGTTGCAGGAGAAGCTTCAACATTTGTAGAGGTCACTGGGGGACTTGGCACTGCATCTCTACGCCTAGCATAATCAAACAAGAGAATCATCGGTTAGAATCTCTTCAGTCGATCTCTGCAATACGACCCTGTCTAAACGGGAGAGATTCTTACCTTACTCGAAATCCTGCCCATTTCTGGGATTTCAAGGATGGTTCCCCAGGAAAAAGGGGACAGTTATCGTCTGTCCTGGTCTTCCTCTTCCTGAATAAGATCTTGTCCTTTTCTCCCTGTGTGCATGCAAATCTATAAGAACACATATGAGGAATGATGAAAACCAAGGTTGTAAGGGTCCTTACCGGGGTAACTTCTTCGGTCGGTAGGGATGAAGCCCTTGCTCGCCCTTGGTCCTGTTCAGTTATCCCCACTCCTGTCAACAGGAGTGGAGTGCTCATCGCCCCAGGACTGGCAGGAGTCATTTCGCGGTGGATGAGGGAAATGTCTTCTTCCTCTCCCTGTGTGAACATCAATCAATAAAAATGTGCACAGATGAATGAAAACATTCAGGATTGTGAGGAATCTTACCACAATCGCCCCTTCTATCAGAAGGGGAGGTGTTGCAAATCCTGAGGCTTCATAAGCCTCAGGCACTGGGGTTTCACCTGTAACCACAGGATTACCAGTGGTCACGGGGCCCGTTGTGGTCGTCTCTATCCCCGCGGTCAGAGACAAGACCTCGCCGATTTGAGGAGCGATCGCCTTCCTCTTGCGGCGAACTAGAGGAATGTCATCCTCCTCGTCCTCGCTCCCTTCACCCTGTACATGAGGTATTGAATATCTTACCGCGGTCTTTTTCGCGGTAGGGGTTTTCTTCTGCGAAGAAGCCTCTTCCAGGATCTTCTTGGACTTCTTGAGAGCAGATTCCTTCGCTGCGTGCTTTGAAGAGGTCCTCCTCACCCTCTTCGCAGCTGGTCTCCCCGAGGGACCAACGTCCTCGCTTGGACGTGCCGCCTCGGCAAATTTTCCCAGAAGCTGTATCATTCAAATATTCTTGGTAATACAGGACAGGTGAGCGGTCTACAACAGAGCTTGTTAAGAAAGGTCATACCTTTCGGCGCTCCTGCTTGAGATCGTCGCCCGCATTGATTAAGCTCTGGGGGTGAGGCGATCCCTTGGCTCCCTCTACAGTGGCGCTGTATGCCTTGAGGAGGTAATTTGTCCGTTTTTCAATCTCGGACAAAGGCAAAGCTGCGTCACAAACAAACATGTAAACAAACACGACATTTTTCAGTAAAAATGTATGTTTTGTTGGCTGGAAGACATACTATTATTGTAGTCCAAGGTACTATCCGCCATGGATTGGATTCCCAAGCCGGATGAGCTCTTTCACGCAGGGGGCTTATCCGATTCTTCACAAAGTCGCGTACAATGTCGCGCGTAGTCAGTCCTTGTTGGACTAAGTGAAGAATGACTTGGGCTTGCCTCTTATGCTTTGCGCTCAGAGTAGGAAGGGAGTCCAACTCGCTGGCCTTCTCCGGTCGGGAGTTTTCAAACCACAGTCCGCTCTCCGACGGAGGGGTGCAGTAGAACCATTTCTGGTACCACCCATGTACAGAATCCTGGAGGGGCAGGAAGGGGTACTCTTTCTTCTCCCTTATTCGGAAGTAGATACACCCGGCGGCATTGGCGCTCTTCGACCATGCCGAGAAGTAGAAACGTCGGAAGAGCTCCACGCTCGGAAGCACTCCGACGAAGGCTTCGCACAGGTGCTGAAAGATTGCCAAGATATGAACAGTATTTGGGTGGAGATTCACTAACTCCAACCCATAATGCTCCAAGATTCCCATCAAGAACTGGCTATCTGGGAATCGGAACCCGCAACGCAGGTACTCCTCAAAGACCACCAATTCGCCCTCTTGGACGATTGGGGTTTCTTGGTCCTTCTCCGCTGGCCGCCAATTGATCAGCAACCGCAGAGGAAGAATCTCTTCCTTCTCAAGCGCCACCAGGCTCTCTTCTGTGTGGTGAACAGATCGGCTCCAGGATGCCATCTCTTGCAAAAGATTGAGAGGAAAGGTGGTGACTTTGGAGGTGATGGAGATGAGGAATGCAAAAGAGGGTTTTGTGCGGCGAGAAACTCTAAGGCAAATGGAGGGTTTCTGGTTGTGTAGCTTCCTCAGGAAGCTACCTTCTCCTTTTATATGCCCGAGGCAACCCTTCGTTGAATACTTTATTAATTTCCCATAATGGGTGCCTTTTCTCTGGGGACCCGTTAGGCACCCCCAACAGTAAATCCAGAACAAAATATATTTATTATTTTTGTTTCAGATTCAGGGGCTAGGGCGCACATAAAAACACGAAAATTTTTCAAAGATTAGGGAGGAAATGATCCCTCCCGTCTTTTGTAAATTAATCTTCGTGCGTCGATCACAATGCATTTCTGTGATTGCCTCAAGATTTGCATATTGATTGCAATGCAATTCTGTGATTGCTGCAGGTAGGTAATTGCAAAATGCACGGTTGTCATCCGATCAAGGCATTATGTTCTTATCGCGGTTTCAGTTCTGATCGCGACTTTGGTTCTGATCGCGGTTTTCTGTTCTGATCGCAATAATGGTATTGATCGCGAAGATTGTAACTTCGGATTTACCTGTGTATGGGTGATTGCAAAGGCATTCTTGTGATCATGTTTTCGCACAGAGAGTGTGAAAGGTTTCAATTTAAATTGAAACTTGCATAATTCTTCTTGAGGAATCAAGGTATGTAAGGTAAAGGACATTTTTATTTCTGACAATCCTTACATTAAAAAAGCGATACAGGCGACGAGAGCATCGACCTGATCCGAGAGATGTTTACAATGTTCTCCTAGGGACATGTTAGCATCAGTGGGATCAACACTGGCTACCCCTAGAGAATTAGCAACTATTCTAAGCCTATCTACATCATCCCGAATCAGAGAAGCACTACTATTCCTGATCGTACCGGAGAGTTCTCGCTGCTGCCGAGCGTAGTCCCTCTCAAAGCGGAATTGGTGCGCCTCTTCATATGATCTATCGCACCCCGACCTGGGGACAACGACTACTCCCGTGGGGACCCAGCTCGCTACAGCTGATCCCATATAAGCATACCTTTGACTTCCCAGGATAAGTTAAGCACAGGAGTATATAAACATTTCAGCAGAAAAACATACAAAATATTTAAGCAGTGTAGCCTGCTGGCCTTAATATTACATAAACAGATTACAATATACATGGTTTAGCAAAATAACAACTACACAACAGAAGATAGGTGACCTTCCCACAGTGAGAAGTTGACGGCAGAACAACAAACATCAGGACTTTGACGGAACTGACCCTCCTTCTGGATCCACAAAGTTCTCCACGCCTTGATCTCAATCATGGAACGCTCCATCTACTGATTTTGTAGGTTGCAAGGGTGAGTACTTATGTACTCAGCAAGTCATAGGTAAGAGTAGATACATATATAGGGATGATATGAACCTATGCTAGTAAAGAAATGTGGATGGTTGTAAAATAATCCTTTCTTTCATATCTCATCTCATGGCAGCACATTTCATAGCATAGCATCGCTATTCATGTTCACTAAATTATAGCACTACCGCGACATGTCGACACACGACAGCCCACGGCAGCACCCCTTATCATGACAACACATGTCATTTGGGTAATCTTGACTTATCAAATTTGATTTAGAAAACATACTTGTGCCACACCCCGTGGATTTCATCCACCGCAGTAGACTCCTATAAACCCGGGAGCTCGGAGTATTCGAATACATTTTTAACTCTGTAGAGAGGTACCAATTTACACGCAAGATATTCCACTTTCATGCCCTTCCTATCAAAATTATTGGACCCCTGTCTCACTTCATACTGTGAGTGGCAAGGTGGAGATAACAAAAACTTTTGTTATGTTTCACACACAATTCACCCCTGACCCTGTGGATCTCTCGCGAACCACAGTTGTGGTGGGTTGTACCCAAACACCCACCCCGAATGCCTCTTCGCATTAGTGGGTCAGCGTGCAATTACATTCAGTGATATGTGTAGGAGCCGCACTCCGTGTAAAATCGTGCATCACTTCCCATCTCAAGCAGGGGTTTCATGTGCGATCCGCATAAGTACTTGTTCAGGCCTGTCCCATACCAGGCTTGCAGTTAGCACGTTTTTCATGTCACTAGACGCACAACACAAGGTTCTAGTCCTTATATGCCAGTAACCGGATCATCCACAAACATGCACCTTCAGTGCCTGCTATCCTTTGCTGTTAGGCACCTCCAGTGCTACCGCCATTCCAAACCAAAATTCTGGTCACGGCTAGGGGTTTTATTTCATGAATATATATAAATACATATACAATAGTTCATGGTTCACTATTTGATCATTTCACATTTCACAAGCATCCAGTCTAGTACTGCTAATTCATAATTCAACCATTCTCAATCTTTCACATGCAATATTATTTATATTCAAGGTTATATTATAGCAACTCTTAAAATATAGGTTCAAGATGATCAAGAATAAGACTTGCCTTCTGTGTCGTAAGAAACAGCAGTCGATGTCGAGTCTACGACGAAGTCTTCATACTCGGGCTTTTGATCTACTCTCCAATAAAACAAGCACACAAAGATCACAAGCTATTTTAAATACTTTAAAATCTATATGCAACATGCTTTTAAAGGAAAAGATCTTGGCGATGATGAAACGGACTGAGATTGCAAGCTAATATGGGTCAAAACCCTGGAATTTATAGAATCTGAGCTAAGGAAGGTGTTAGAAATTCTTAGGGCTTCAAGGCTACAATATGGATATCAAGTCCGTGGCTGATTTGCCCAAAAACGACGAACGTCTTTAGGTTGACATTCGGTTCAAGGTGTCGACAAAGGATCAATGGTTAATAAAGGGCTCAACTCAAGTTGTGACAGAAAAAGAAAATGTAGATCACAACATTAGGAGTCTAAGAGAAAAAGTCATTTTCAAGATTCATGTTTGGAGGGAGGTGAAAAGGGCTAATGCCACTAGCTGGCATAGACTGGCATTGGACTGACATGGCCAGAAACTAGGGCTTGCCTTATCTTTTGATCTAGGGCTCCAATTGATGCACCACTTTGTCTGGGAGATAGGCCTTGATACGAGTAACAAATGATTCAACAAGTTTCAAGGCTGAAGATGGCCGAAAAGTGGTGAAAACTGGCGAAGAATAGGGTGGTTGGAGTTTCAAGTCATGGCACTGAACAGAAATTAGGGCATAGCCATAACTTCTGATTTAGACCGAATTAGACGTCGAGCTGGTAGACAAAATTGTTCAGGAGACTGGGGCGCATCGAGTGGACAAGGTGGCTGGAACTGGATCGGCCGAGAACAGATTTCCAGTGGTAGGCGCCGGAGAAGAAGACATTGGATTTGGGGACTTTAGCTACACAGGGTTTGAACTCAATTCCTTGCTCGAGGAGTAAGAGGGAAGCATATGGAAGCTATTGGCCCGATCAATTTGGCCGGAGCATCACCAGAAAAGCCTGGCGACGAGCGCCGGCGACTGGTGAAGCTCAAACATGGGGATAGTTTCGATTCGAGCTCAATTTCAACATCTTGATGCACTGGCTTGCTAAAAATAGCTCACTGATTAATTTGTTCTACTAAATCGTAGGCTAATTTGGATTGAATCGAGTTATAAAGCTGGAACAGGGGTTCTGGCAATTCCGGTGATCACCGGCGATGTGGGGCACGGGAATTCAATTAAATGATACAGCACAGAGGATTTGATGAGGGGAACTCACTGGTGGCTTCAATTTGAAGGTACGTGCAGTGGAGCGTGCTGGCGTCGTCGACCTCCTCGGCAGCTCGCCGGAGAAGAAGACAAAGACGAAGGAATGTGGTTAATTGCTGAGGAGTTTTGGAGAGCAGTGCTCAAGATGAAGAAGCTGCTCTGGACTGCTATTTAAAGACAAGGCAAGGTAAAGCGAAGCTCACTGCTTGGAGGCTAAGATGCTTGCGCCGGTGGAGACTTTGGGTTGAAGCAATGGTGAGCAAACGAGAAGGTGTAGCTTCTCTCTGGCGCGCGAACTGTTGTTGTGCTGGACAAGGACTGCCATGGCGATAACTGAGGTGCAAACACGTGTGCGCATGCAAACACGGCCGTGAACGAGCATAGGAGAGCGCGGCGCTGATCGGCGGCAATAGGCGCGGTGACACGGCGCACTTGGTCGCGGTCGCAGAGTGCTAGTCGAAGCTATGCACTGCAAGCTGTGGTCGCAAATGGCTGCTCCGGTCATGAACTGCAGGTGTGGTCGAGCCAGGGACCTGATTGCAAGAATTTTTATTTGAATCTTGGACTGATTTGTAATTTCTGACTTAGAGATAGATAATTTGCAATCTGATTTCATAGATGAGTATAAACTTATTCCTTGTACCCATGCAGCAAGAAATTTGGTAAAATCTGGTACGATTTGATGGTTTTTGATATAAACTGAAAATAGGGTATTTAGGGTAATTAAGATTTGAGTTTTGATCGATTTCTAATTCTGGCCTCTAGGATGAGATTTTGGAATCTGGACAGAAGGGGAAATTGTATCAAATATCATTTGGAAGGGATTTGCTGAAGAAATTCTGAATTTGGAGTTAATATGAAGATTTTAGCCTTTTTGGGTTTCCAGATATGAGAAAAAGGATTGATTCGCGATACAATTTGGGCTGATCTGTGAAAATGGCTTAAATGAAGAAATCTGGTTGCCAACTTTCTGGATTAAGGTATTGGCATACCCACGATCATAATCCAAGAATAATCTAATCTAGATTAGGTCAAGATTTGGCTAAATCTGAGTTCAGAGTATTTAGGGTAATTAGGATATTAATTAAATTCCTGTTTTCGAAAACAGAAAAGGATCGCAAGATCTGAGAGTTAGAGATGGAATTGAATCTGGCTTCTGAAGGCTTTTATGTTTAGAGTAACTGATAGATCTCATCTGAGCAATCTGATCTTGATTTGAGTCTACAGGATAGATTTGAAAAGTTTAGGGCTTGATATAGATACTGATCTGGCTACTACTATATATACATGCATGCATGATTTTCATGGAAAGGAAGTTTTCACCCCTAAACCCAGGATGTTACAGATCTACCCTCCTTAAAGAAATCTCGCCTCGAGATTTACCTAAGACAAGAAAAGGTAAGGGTAGGTTTGTTGAAGATTCTCTTCCTTCTCCCAAGTGGCTTCTTGTTCTGAATGATTTTCCCACTGAACTTTACACAACTTGATCTTCTTCCTTCTAAGCTGACGTTCATCAGTGGCTAGGATTCTGATCGGAGCTCAAGGTAAGTAAGATTTTTCTGTAATGATATATCTTGTACATCTATCTGGTCAGTAGGCTCTTTTAAACATTTTCGGAGCTGAGAGACATGAAACACATCATGTACTCCTGCTCATCCTGAGGGCAATTCTAGTTTATATGATACTTCTCCTTTCCTCTTGCTTATCTTAAATGGTCCAATATACCTAGGAGATAGTTTTCCCTTCACTTGAAATCTTTGTAATCTCTTGAATGACGTGACCTTGAGATAAACAAAATCTCCTGGCTCAAATGATAATTCTCTCCGTCGATTGTCCGCATAACTCTTTTGTCGTGATTGTGCTGTCCTCAACCTCTCTCTAATGAGTTTGACATGAGCCTCTGCCTCTTCTACTATCTCTGGTCCTATGACTCTTCGTTCTGCTAGCTCATTCCAATGCAATGGGGTTCTGCATTTGCGTCTATATAAAGCTTCCAGTGGTGCCATCTGTATACTAGCTTGATAACTGTTATTGTATGTAAACTCTGCAAATGGTAAACATTTGTCCCATGATGATCCATAATCTAGTATACAAGCTCTTAGGAAATCTTCTAGGATTTGGTTTACTCTTTCTGTTTGTCCTCCTGTCTGCTGATGATATGCAGTACTGAAATCCAACTGAGTCCCTAGGGTTTCATGCAGTCTATTCCAAAACTTGGATGTAAACTATGCTCCGCGATCTGAGACAATCTTCTTTGGAATACATGCAATGCCACTATTCTTTGCACGTATAACTCTGCTAATGTACTACCATCGTAGACCTTTTTGACTGGTATAAAGTGAGCTACCTTGGTGAGTCTGTCCACAATGACCCATATGGAGTCATATCCTCCTCGAGTTCTAGGTAGTCCTGTAATGAAATCCATACCAATTTCTTCCCATTTTCATAGTGGTATTGGTAAAGGTTGTAACTTTCCAGCTATCTTCTTGTGTTCTGCTTTAACTCGCTGACATGTATCACAGTTTGCAATATATTCTGTGATCTCTCTCTTCATATTATCCCACCAAAATTGGGTTTCAGGTCCTGATACATCACTGTGTTACCGGGGTGTATCGAGTATGGGGTTTTATGCGCTTCGTGGAGAATTAATTCCTTAAGGTCTGCGCTTTGTGGTACACAGATCCTTCCTCGATACCACACAATTCCTTGGTCGTCTTCAGTAAAACCTTGAGCTTTTTCTAACTTGATTCGGCTCTTGATCTTGCAAAATCTCCTCATCTTCCTTTTGGGCATTTCCTATCCGTTCTTCAAGTTGAGGCTTTACTATTAAAGTAGCTACCGTCCGTTGTGGTACTACTTCCATTTGATGATTCTGCAACTCTCGTTGTAGGTAAGAGTTCCTTAGTATAACTGTTTCTTGCAGGTTGTAAACCTTCCTGCTTAAGGCATCTGCTACTACGTTAGCCTTTCCTGGATGGTACTGAATGCAAAGGTCATAATGTTTGATCAACTCTAACCATCGTCATTGACGCATGTTGAGCTCCGTCTGAGTGAAGATATACTTGAGACTCTTATGGTCTGTAAAAATTTCACATTTATTTCCAATGAGGTAGTGTCGCCATATATTCAAGGCATGCACTACTGCTGCTAATTCCAAATCATGAGTGGGATAATTTTCCTCATGTGGCCTCAATTGGCATGATGCGTAAGCTACTACTTGACCTTGTTGCATTAACACACAACCTAGTCCTTGCTTCGGAGCATCACAATAAACTACAAAATCTTCTTTGCTATCTGGCAAGGTAAGGACTGGTGTTGTTGTCAATTTCTGTTTCAACTTCTGAAAACTTTCTTCGCACTTAGTGGTCCATTCAAATGCAACATTCTTCTTTAGCAGGTTTGTAAGAGGCTTAGCAATCTGGGAGAATCCTTCGATGAATCTCCTATAGTAACCTGCCAATCCTAAGAAACTTCTGATTTCTGAAACTGAGGTGGGCGGTTTCCATTCCTTGATAGCAGAAATTTTCGCTGGATCCACTGAAATTCCTTCTGCTGTCAACACATGTCCAAGAAATGCAATTTTTGACATAAAAACTCACATTTATCAAACTTGGCATAGAATTGCCTTTCTCGTAGCCTTTCCAAGACAAGATGTAGATGTTGCTTGGCGCTGTCAGCTTCTTGAATGGAGGTGTAGTTCAATCTGCCTCCTCGGGCTGCCATCGGTGCTCTTCTTCTTCCTCTGCCTCTGATAGTCATGGCTCCTCTTCTTAGTATGTTTCCCTTGGGGTTTTGCAATGGTGATGTTCTAGGTGCTACTGACTGCGTCCCTGCCTGAGATCTGGCTATGGAAATAGGGAGTTGAATCCATGGACAGCAATCTCGGCGATGTCCAAATTTTCTACAATGATAACACTGAATACAGAAATGAGGACAATTCTTCTGAAGGTGGTTTCCTTTACAGTTGGGGCACAACATTGTTATTGGTCTGGGAGTCTGGTATGATGGTTGAAAATTGGAGGCGATAGGGACTCTCCTTCTGGTTGAGTTTAGTTGTGGTCGCACTTGTTGGAGCATCCTTCGCTTCCAGTTCTCTTCCCTTATATTCATTTTCTTTTCCATAGACTGAAAGTTTTCCTGCAAACTGGGTTGCTCATTCTGGGGAGGATTAGAATTCTGGGATCCTTGCTTAAACAAAGGGTCTCTCGCCATAGAATCTTCTTCCTGCGGAGTCTCTTCTCTGCCCTCTCCACCGCTTCGGGATCTTCTCCTTGTGTCAACCATGATGGCTTTGAAGAGAATCTAGACAGATCTAACTAACTAAGGCCCACTAAGACAACAATGCAGTAATTAATGCAAACTACATTAGTGCATGAAATACTTGGGCTACTAGTCATAATACACAAGTTAACTATTGCATAAGCAACAGCGAATCACAAGCTATCAAGAGCATTGGATAGCTCTTTCTACACTATTCCCCAGCTAAACCATTAAAACACTTTGAGAAAACAAAACACGCTCTAGCAACCTTACCGAATTTTTAGAAAAATCAAATAAGATGTTGCAATAAAAGTTTTTAGGAGCTACAAAGCTCATTATTTTTCTCAAAATAAAGTTTTCAACAAATAGTTTCTAAATAAATTACGTCTTCCTGGCGAGCCAACTCCTAAAGATGTCGTCCTACAGTCAAATTCTCATGCTGCTCTGATACCATAATTTGTCGCGCCCCGACCTGGGGACAATGACTACTCCCGTGGGGACCCAGCTCGCTACAGCTGATCCCGTATAAGCATACCTTTGACTTCCCAGGATAAGTCAAGCACAGGAGTATATTCACATTGCAGTAGAAAAACATACAAAATATTTAAGCAGTGTGGCTTGCTGGCCTTAATATTACATAAAGAGATTACAATACCTTCACGGCATACATGGTTTAGTGAAATAACAACTACACAGCAGAAGATAGGTGACCCTCCCACAGTGAGAAGTTGACGGCAGAACAACAAACATCAGGACTTTGACGGAACTGACTCTCCTTCTTCTGGATCCACAAAATTCTCCACACCTTCATCATGATCATGGAACGCTGCATCTACTGATTTTGTAGGTTCCAAGGGTGAGTACTTACGTACTCGGCAAGTCATAGGTAAGAGTAGATACATATAGTAGGGATGATATGAACCTATGCTAGTAAAGAAATGTGGATGGTTGTAAAATAATCCTTTCTTTCATATCTCATCTCATGGCAGCACTTTTCATAACATAGCATCACTATTCATGTTCACTAAATTATAGCACTACCGCGACACGTCGACACACGACAGCCCACGGCAGCACCCCTTATCATGACAACACATGTCATTTGGGTAATCTTGACTTATCAAATTTGATTTAGAAAACATACTTGTGCCACACCCCGTGGATTTAATCCACCGCAGCAGACTCCTATAAACCCGGGAGCTCGGAGTATTCGAATACGTTTTTAACTCTGTAGAGAGGTGCCAATTTACCCTCAAGATATTCCGCTTTCATGCCCTTCCTATCAAAATGATTGGACCCCTGGCTCACTTCATACTGTGAGTGGCAAGGTGGAGATAACAATAACTTTTGTTATGTTGCACTCACAACTCACCCCTAACCCTGTGGATCTCTTGTGAACCACACTTGTGGTGGGTTGTACCCAAACCCGCACCCTGAATGCCTCTTCCCATTACTGGGTCAGCGTGCAATCACATTCAATGATATGTGTAGGAGCCGCACTCCGTGTAAAATCGTGCATCACTTCCCATCTCATGCAGAGGTTTCATGTGCGATCCGCATAAGTACTTGTTCAGGCCTGTCCCATACCAGGCTTGCGATTAGCACGTTTTTCATGCCACTAGACGCACAACACAAGGTTCTAGTCCTTATATGCCAGTAACCAGATCATCCACAAACCATGCACCTTCAGTGCCTGCTATCCTTTGCTATTAAGCACCTCCAGTGCTACCGCCATTCCAAACCAAAATTCTGGTCACGGCTAGGGGTTTTATTTCATGAATATATATAAATACATATATAATAGTTCATGGTTCACTATTTGATCATTTCACATTTCGCAAGCATCCAGTCTAGTACTGCCAATTCATAATTCAACCATTCTCAATCTTTCACATGCAGTATTATTTATTTTCAAGGTTATATTATAGCAACTCTTAAAATATAGGTTCAAGATGATCAAGAATAGGACTTGCCATCCGCGTCATAAGAAACAACAGTCGATGTCGAGTCTGCGACGAAGTCTTCGTACTCGGGCTCTTGATCTACTCTCCAATAAAACAAGCACACAAAGATCACAGGCTATTTTAAATACTTTAAAATCTATATGCAACATGCTTTTAATAGAAAAGATCTTGGCGATGATGAAACAGACTGAGATTGCAAGCTGATCTGGTCAAAACCCTGGAATTTATAGAATCTGAGCTAAGGATGGTGTTAAAAATTCTTAGGGCTTCAAGGCTAGAATATGGATATCAAGTCCGCGGCTGATTTGCCCAAAAACGACGAACGTCTTTAGGTTGGCATTCGGTTCAAGGTGTCGACAAAGGATCAATGGTTGATAAAGGGCTCAACTCAAGTTGTGACAGAAGAAGAAAATGTAGATCATAACATCTGGAGTCTAAGAGACAAAGTCATTTCAAGATTCATGTCTGTAGGGAGGTGAAAAGGGCTAATGCCATTGGCTGGCATAGACTGGCATTGGACTGACATGGCCAGAAACTAGGGCTTGCCTTATCTTTTGATCTAGGGCTCCAATTGATTCACCACTTTGTCTGGGAGATAGGCCTTGATAACAGTAACAAATGATTCAACAGGTTTCAAGGCTGAAGATGGCCAGAAAGTGGTGAAAATCGGCGAAGAGCAGGGTGGTTGGAGTTTCAAGTCATGGCACTGGACAGAAATTAGGGCATAGCCATAACTTCTGATTTAGATCGAATTAGATGTTGAGCTAGTAGACAAAATTGTTCAGGAGACTGGGGCGCATCTAGTGGGCTAGGTGGCTGGAACTGGATCGGCCGGGAACAGATTTCCGGTGGCCGGCGCTGAAGAAGAAGACACTGGATTTGGGGATTTTAGCTACACAGGGTTTGAACTCAATTCCTTGCTTGAGGAGTAAGAGGGAAGCATATGGAAGCTATTGGCACGATCAATTTGGCCGGAGCATCACCGGAAAAGCCTGGCGCCGAGTGCCGACTGTCGACGATTCGGACTTGGGGTCCTTAGCCGAACTTATGCAAAATTTGTAGGGTGTGAGACCTTTCAGGGTGTCTCTCCAGGAAGGTATGTGGAATTATGGAGAACTAGAGCACAGAGAGATTTATACAAGTTCGGGCCCTCGATGGTGGGAGTAATAGCCCTACATCCTATTGAGATTTCGCTATGTATAGAAAAGGATTTACAAAGTGACGGAAAAGATCTTCACAGGCGAAGATTTTCCCAATGTGTCTGTACAAGATGAAGCCTGAAAGGCTTATGGAAGGTATCTAGTCTAGGCTATTGTCTTCAAGTTGGTTGTTCGATCAGTTGATCTCTGGATGAGATGTTCTATCTCCCTTCTCCTGTTTGATGCATCGGACTGCTCCTTTATACTGGTAGAAAGGGCGCCAAGTCGTAACGGCATCAAACAATTGCTTGGGTGCGGTTTCGTCAACCGCTCTCAACTCCCACGCAGGTTTAACATGTGTTATTCGTGGATAACCGCACGTATTAACCTCCTGACGGTTGTTCCTCTACGTGGAAGAATCTTCGGGATACTTGGGATATTCCTGTCACAGGGACAGATTAATCCCACGTTCTCTGGTCGAGAGTGCTCTGACCGCGCGATGTTGGCTGACCGCGCAACATCTATAGCTTTCTGTTCGCGTATAGCATACAAACTCCTGACTGCGCACTAGCTGCGGTCTGATCACGTAAGGCCTGCGACCTCGGGCTTGTGCTCCTCATAATGACTTGAGTTCGCACCGCCAGGCACGTGTCTGGTTCGAATCTATCTTGAACCAGTCGTAGATTCATTTGAATTGACTCGAGTGTCAATCCTCGTCAGCTAGTCCCCAAATTCGAAGAGAACGAAGGGACGTGTTTACTTCAAATTTTAAGACATACATCTGATTTTTAACCCGACGCTTCAAATTTCCCACTTAGTGGCGCACTAAGTGTGGTGGTTGGTTCCCCGAGACAGGCTCTGGGTAATATGTGACGGGTAATGATGGTGCTGTTGAAACGTTTTTTATCCCGAGGTGAAATTGTAAATACTTTAAAAACTCGAGGCGTTCGGAAGGAGAACCGTCACCTTGGCGGCTATAAATGCCGAAGCCTTCGGATTCCAAAGCTTCACAACTTCTTTTCTCGGCTAAGTTTCCTTCGAAGCCATCTTCATTCTTCTTCTCATACACCTCCCGATGGCAGACCACAACATCATCGAGATTGAGAGTGATGAAGAGAAAGTTTTCGAGCAAGAACCGCAGATGCCCGAAGATCCATCGCCTTCAAGGAAGAAGCCCAAGGTTGACGAGGGATCCTCCAGCAGAACAAAGGTGAAAGACGCATCACCGTTCTTTCTTCCTTCTGTTCCTCTAGTTCTTCCTATCCATGCGCCTCGGCAGGTCGAACTTTCATCTCCACCTTTGGAGGGACGTTCTTCTCAGTTTTCTGCATTTCATCCCAATACTCCCCGTTTTTGTTCGGATGATCAATTTTCTGGTAGGCAAGCTGCTCTCTCACGACCAGATAATCCTCAACTTGTGTTGGGGAAGCAATCTTATAGTAAGAAAGTCACACTTCTACCATATGATGATCCTCGAATTTTATCGGGTGATCTACTTTCCAGGATGCCTATATCAACCTGTCACGTACAGGGACAGGTAATAATCCCTATCTCCTTTTGCTTGTTGTTATAGTTAGTTTGACTAACTCTTGCAAATGTAGGAGATTGGAGGCCCCAGCGACCAGCCTGCTGAGATCCCGCCTCCCCCCTTCGGACAGACTCTCCAAGGGGAAAAAGAGGCTCTGGAGAAGAAGACCGAAGAGATGTCTTCGGTGATTCTGCATCTAGCAGAATGTTTTGAAAGATCCCGTGAAGAGGCCCGCCAGTTCCGTCGGGAGAGGGATCACGCTCAGCAAAAGCGAGAACTCTCCGACTTGATCAGGAAAAATAGTGCATCTCTTGTTAGGGATGATGTAGATAGGCTTATCTTAGTTGCTAGTTCTCTGGGGGTTGTCAGTGTAGATCCTACTGACAACAACATGTCACTAGGAGAACTTTGCAAACTACTTTAGGATCAGGTCAATGCTCTGATCGCCGGTATCCCTTTTATATGTAAAGAATGTCAGAAATAAAGCTTTCTTTTTCTTCATAACATATGAATATTCTTTACAACTTCTGTGTGGAAACATGGCCATAAGCAATGCCTTTACGACCACTCATACACAGGCAAACTTCAGTTTTGCGACTAGAATCGCATTTTAACCTTGCACCACGACTAGTATTGATACTGCGATTAGACTTAAGCTGCGGCTAGAACAGAAATTCAACTCGAGAGATTACTGCGATCAGAACCGAAATTCGACTAGACCATAACTTCGACTAGAGTCGGAGCTTAGTTAAGGGCATAGCTCTGATTACACAGTAACCTGATCAAAAAATATTCATACGTCCAAAAACTAGGTCATAAAATATTTTCTTGATCATTTCGCGAAAATTTACAAGAAACATGAAGGAAAAATCCTCCGAAAATCCTTGTAGAACTTTTCATGTTTTTTGCACCCTCAAATCCGAAATAAAGAAGTCTTTTCATTTCAGATCCGGTACAGGGAACGCTTAACGGGTCCACCAGAGAGAGTATCCATTATGGGAAATGAATAGAATATTAAATGGAACGTTTAAGCGGAACGTTACTCACAGTAATGCGCCTCCTCGGGTCCATAAAAGGAGCAGTTAGCTTCTTGAGGAAGCCACACAGCCGAAAACCCTGTCTTTAGAACTTCCGCCGCACAAAACCCTCTTTGTTCTCTGCCTCCGTCTTCCCCAAAGTCGCCACCTTTCCTCACGATCCTTCGCGAGAGATGGCATCTTGGAGCCGATCGGTCCACCACACCGAGGAGAGCCCCTTGGCATTGGAGAAGGAAGAGATCCTTCCTCTATGACTGCTAATCAACTGGCGGCCCGCGGAGAAGGATCAAGAAACCCCAGTCGTCGGAGAGGGCGAACTGGTGGTCTTCGAAGAGTACATGCGCTGCGGGTTCCGATTCCCCGAGAGTCGGTTCCTGAAGGATATTCTGGAGCATTACGGGTTGGAATTGATAAATCTCCACCCGAATGCGATCTTGATTCTGGCGGTGTTCCAGCATCTTTGCGAGGCTTACGTCGGAGTGTATCCCAGCGTGGATCTCTTCCGGCGTTTTTACTATTCGACGTGGTCGAAGAGCTCCAACGCCGCCGGATGTATATACTTCTGGATAAGGGAGAAGAAAGAGTATCCCTTCCCACCCCTGCGAGACTCTGTGCACGGGTGGCACCAGAAGTGGTTCTACTACACCCCTCCGTCTGAGAGCGGGTTGTGGTTTGAGAACTCGCGGCCAGAGAAGCCGAGTGAGTTGGATACCCTCCCGGCCATGAATGCTGAGTTCATGATGCATGCCGAGGTGATTCTTCACCTAGTCGAACAAGGACTAACGGCTCGCGACATCATACGCGACTTCGGGAAGAATCGGGTGAGCCCCCTGCGTGAAAGGGCTCATCCGGCTTGGGAGATAAAGTTCATGGTGGACAACACCCTGGACTATAACAATGGTAAGTGATTTCGACACCGAAACCTTATACCTTTGCTCTGTGCTTTCTGACTGGTCTTCTGGGAATAGTCCTGCCCTCATCCGAGATCGGGAGGCGGACAAATTACCTCCTCAGGGCCTATAGTGCCGAAGTGGAGGGCCCCAAGGGATCGCCTCGCCCACAGAGCTTAATTCACGCCGACGTTGACCTCAAACAAGAACGCCGAAAGGTATGTCACCTTTCATTCAGTTCTCATTCATAAATCTCATGTACATTTAGTACTGACAAGTACATCGGGATGACATAGCTCTTGGGGAGATTCGCCGAGGCGACGTTCCCAAGTGAAAACGTTGGTCTTCTGGGAAAGCCGACGGTGAAGAATGTGAAGAAGATTTCCTCGAAGCCCAGGACAAGAAATCCTGCCCCCAAGAAATCCAAGAAGATCCTCGGGGAAGGGTCTTCGCACAGGACTCCCCTTACAGCAAGGAAAACTGCGGTAAGATATCACATTCCTCCTACTCCTCCAGGTACAAACTAGAATCACTTCTTCATTGTACAGGGCGAGAGGAGTGAGGAGGAGGAGGAGGATGACGTTCCCCTAGTCCGCCGGAAGAGGAAAATAGCAGACTCTCAATCCAGCGAGACATTACCTCGTCCTGTGGAAACAGAAGCAACCGCAGCGGACCCCGCGGCCACCGGGAGTCCCGTGGTCGCGGGCGAGATCCCCGCCCCCGAAGCCCAGAGGCTTCAGGGTCAATCACTTCTCCCTCCCTGGTCGAAGGGACGACCACGGTAAGACTTCCTCATGGTCTTGATTTCTTAAGTGCATCTGTACAAGTGTTTATCGGATCTACACTCATACAGGGAGAAGAACTTCCCCCTGTGATTCCTGTGAGTCCCAGGGAGGCGAATCCTCCACTCCTGGGGACAGGTGTGGAAGTGATAGAACAAGACTCCGCGACCAACCTCAGGGTCGCGGATGAGGCGCCGGCTCCAGCAGTCCAGGAGCCACCCAGGCCTTCGGGCGTATCCCTGTCAATCGAATAGGTCACCCCGGTACGAATTCTCACCACTTAAGTCTTCATCATTCCTTATGCATATGCTTACAGGAAAATATACATAGGGAGAAAAGGCCCTGTTCACGAAGAGAAAAACTAGGACGGACAACGACTGTCCTCTTTCTCTCGGGGAGCCCTCCTTGAAGTCCCAGAAGCCAATGGGATTTCAAATAAGGTAAGAACTCTACTCTGCTTATTCTGGATTAGATTGTGGTGACCATCAATGTGATCGATAGCTCCACTTTTCTTTGTAGGCATAAAGACGTAGCACCAAGCCCCCCAACCGCCCTGGGGAGGGTTGAAGTCTCTGCCAGTGCTGAGGCCTCCGGTGAGGAGTGCTCTGTCCCTTTGGTCCAGGAAGTCGTCCGGGCCGTTAGGGATGAATCGGGCGCGGAGACCCAGTTGCAGGCATCGGAACCTGTGATTGAGGCCCAGCAGGCGCATCCACCTGCTGCTCCTGTCGAGGATGAGACGGGTCCCTCGACTAGGCCTCCAGTAACCCTGGATAACAAGTCATTCCGGGAATATACAGAGGTATAATGTACATCTCTTATGATACAAATTCGTTATGACAATTATCTTTTTTGTCACAGCGAGGTTGCTTCTATGAAGAGGAACCTGGCCGCTAACAAGCTCAAGGCGATCACCGTGATTTCGAACTAAGAGGTCGAGCTTAATGAACTGTGGTCACAGCTCTCTGGTAAGTCAATTCCGACCAGAACAACTAGACCTTGTCATTCGGACCATTTGTAACGATCTTCTTACCGCAGCGCAAGCAAGTCAAATAAAACACCTTGATCAGGACAAGACAATCCTCCAGCTCACCATTGACTCTACCCGAAGGGTGAACAGAGAACTGAGCCAATCCATCTTCGAAAAGCTAAAGATGGTGGCCCGTCTCCTGAGGGCTGATGTGGTCGAGACCACAAAAGATGACCTCAGTTCGAGCGACTGGTCTACACTGGTCGTAGCCCAATCAGAGTCACTACTCGAGTATCTTCCTGAAGATACACGGTGATGACAAGAGGTGATCAGAACCAGGGTTCGATCAGCAGCCTCCACCATTCTCTGCCGGTTTCATCTCCACCATGGCCCAGATATGGACCTGAATCCACTGGTGGGAACGGTAGAGATCGAGAGTGAAGAGCAACTCGAGGCAATCTTGGAGGAAGTCAATCCTCTTGTAGATAAGCTCCTGACCGAGCTCGGGATTATGTAACCCCTGTACACACATAACTTATTCAATGCATGAATTTTTTGATTTTGAAAGAAAGCACTTTTTTGTTGTTTCATATTATGAGCATATCCCCCTAGCCCCCGCCTGTGATTATAGATACTGAAGGCTTAGTATTATAAACACAGGAGAAATACGAGTGCAACGACCAGGGGTGTGCGATCAGACCAACAATTATGATCAATGTGTCGGGGGAAATCTCCGCGGCACTAAGTCCAGGTAAGTTGCGTCGTGATTGCCCGTGGACCTGGCCTTCGGCACCGTCCCGGGTGCCGCCATTGGCCCGGGGACGTGGCCTCCGGCCCCACCCCGGGCGCAGCCATTTGGCCCCCGGGACCTGGCCTCCGGCGCCATCCCGGGCGCCGCCATTGGCCCGGGGACGTGGCCTCCGGCCCCTCCCCGGGCGCCGCCATTTGGCCCCCGGGACCTGGCCTCCGGCGCCATCCCGGGCGCCGCCATTGGCCCGGGGACGTGGCCTCCGGCCCCTCCCCGGGCGTCGCCATTTGGCCCCCGGGACTTGGCCTCGGGCGCCGTCCCGGGCGCCGCCATTTGGCCCCCGGGACCTAGCCTCCGGCGCCGTCCCAGGTGCCGCCATTTAGCCCCCGGGACCTGGCCTCTGGCGCCGTCCCGGGCACCGCCGTTCGCCCAGGGACGTGGCCTCCGGCCCCTCCCCGGGCGCCGCCATTTGGCCCCCGGGACCTGCCCTCCAAAGCCGTTCCAGGCGCCGCCTTTTGGCCCCCGGGACCTGGCCTCCGGCGCCGTCCCGGGCGCCGCCGTTCGCCCGGGGACGTGGCCTCCGGCCCCTCCCCGGGCGCCGCCTTTTGGCCCCCGGGACCTGGCCTCCAGCGCCGTCCCTGGCGTCGCCTTTTGGCCCCCGGGACCTGGCCTCCGGCGCCGTCCCAGGCGCCGCCGCTCGCCCGGGGACGTGGCCTCCGGCCCCTCCCCGGGCGGCCCTTTTTGGCCCCCGGGACCTGGCCGCCGGCGCCGTCCCGAGCGCCGCCATTGGCCCGGGGATGTGGCCTCCGGCCGCTCCCCGGGCGCCGCCATTTGGTCCCCGGGACATGGCCTCCGGCGCCGTCCCGGGCCTCATCGCCCTCCTAAAGGTAAAGTCTCGAATTGTTTGTCACGTGCAGGTCACGCGAGGACCGCCTCGGGAACTAGCGACCACCTGTCAAGCATCCAAGGAGTTTGACCGGGGGAAGGACGGTCGTACCCTTCAATCCGACGGTGGCTTCCGGGGTAGTTTAGGTTTTTTGCTTCTTTGGGGCTATAAATAGCCCTTGTACCCCTCTGTTGTAAAGGATCGGAACACTTTTATTGGAATAGCTAAACTCACAGACGTGCTCCGGAAGCCTCTCCCCCCGGAGAGCCTCCCCAGCTGACTACAGTCGGGAGCGCATCGACAGGACTAGGGCCCCCACCGGGACCCGAACCTGTATAAATCCGTGTGTCATTTCTTGTGCTTGTCCGGCGGGGGAGGACCGGTCATCCGGTCAACGCGCGCCGCGTAATCTTTGCTAGGATCATTCTCAAAACCTACCGGGGTATTCGCAATACCACGACAGTTGGCGCCGATCGTGGGTACTCGTGACAAGACGCCATGGCTCCCCCAAGAACAAGGGCTCGCACCCTTCCCGGTGACCCGGGTCTCGGAGACCCGGCGCCGTCCGCCCGGGGCACTGCTATCCCGGCGGTCCCTTCCGGAGGCGACCTGGCCCAGGTACCACCTCCCTCTTTTCCTCTTAACTTAGGTGCTTCCACCTCCAGGTCGTTCCCGGTGACAGCGGGGACCTCGGCCGGGACCAGTCTCCCCCCGACGGCTCCCCCGGCTCCCCGGGACACCCTGCTCGAAGCTCTCGTGGAAGGCCAGCTCCGCGCTCAGCGCTCTATGGACGAACTCCTTAGCGTGTTGGCGCGGCCTCCGGCCCCCACATTTGCGTCACACCCGTATCCGGGGAACATGCCCCCGTTTATGGGTTACCCGGCGACCCCTCCGGCCTCCGGGGGGTTGTCCGCCCCATATGATCCTGCCGGGAGGTTCCCTCCCCCTGCGGGATATACATCCGGACCTTTCCCGGCACACGGGCCCGTCCCGGTGCCGGGAGGTTACTTCATGCCGGGGCCCTTCGTGGCACCAGGGGGGTACCCTGTCCCTAGCCTATTCCCCGGGCCAGGAGCCCACTTCATGCTGGGGGTTTTCCCTACACCGGGAGCCAGTCCCGCCCCCCCCCCCCGTCGCGTTTACCGCACCGGGGGTGGTTGACAGAGCAGCTCCCATGCCTCAGCGAACTTCCCCCCGCATGGGCTCCCCGGTTCCGGACGTCGCCGCGGGGGCTCCCCCCTCGCCGGTTCCAGGTGTTACAGGGGCTCCCCCCTTCCCGGTTCCGATCGTGGCCACTGGGGCCCCCTCCACATCGATTCAGGCGTCGCCGTGGGTGCCCCCTCCCCGGTTCCGGATAATACAGGGGCTTCCCCCTTTCCAGTCCCGGGGGTCGCCGCAGGGGGCTCCCCTCAACCGGCTCCGGAAGCCTCCGGGCCGGCAGCTACAGTGCATGAGCTCCCTCCCTCGGCGGGACAGGTCCGTTTCGCCCGGGGGGAGGTCGAGCGAATGCATTCACCAGAGCGCGGGGAAGAACTTCCCCCCGGCCGCGGGCGCGGGGAGCCTCGCTCTCGCGCCGGTCGGGGGAAGAGACCCGCTGAAGAGCCAACCTCTCCGGCGGAGAGCCCAGACGTCCGGGAACTCAGTCCCGGTCCGGAGGAAAAGCGTCGGCACCGCCATTCTGGCGGACCTCTCGGACCGCTTCTAGACTCAGACAACGAAGGTCCCGTGAAAGAAGACAGTGACCGGGGCTCTCCCCGGGAAGTGCAGGGGGCTAACCAACCCCTGTGCCGAAGACTTCGCAGCATCCGGTGGCCGTGGCCCTACCGCCCTTCGCACATCGAGCACTATAACGGTGAGGCAGACCCTTACGAGTTTGTACAGGTCTACTCCACAGCCATCTCCGCAGCCGGGGGGACGAGACGGTACAATGCAACGTCTTCCCCCTCTACCTCTCCGGCATTGCTCGTTCCTGGTTCTACAACCTGAAGGCGGGCTCCATCAAGTCTTTCTTGCAGCTCAAGCGGGAGTTCTGTGCCAACTTCCAGGGGAACTACGTGCGTCCCCTGGACTCCTCGCAGCTGTACACTGTCCGGCAGAGGACTGGGGAAACCATCAGAAGCTTCTTCAAGCGCTTTGCTCAGGTGAAGAGCAAAGTGGCCCATGTCCCCGACTCTACGGTCATCGAAGCCTGCAAAAGCGGCATCCTCCCGGGGGAGCTCCACCGAAGGCTCTCCCGGAGCTGCCCCTCCTCTGCCGACGAGCTCTTCAACGTACTCGAAAAGTACGCTCGGGCGAAGAAAGACGACATCTGGAAGAAGACCCAGGGGGCTCCCGCCCCCGTCGACCGAGGGGCCAGGGATCCCCCCAAACGCCCCAGGCAGGGGGGGCGTAGTGAGCCACGGCCTCGGGACACCTTTGTCCTCGAGGGCGGAGGCGGCTCGCTCGACCCCCCGAGGGGCAACCGCCCCTTCCCCAAACCCAAGGGCCATGGGGGAGGACAGTCTTCACGCGGCCGGGAAGGCCCCGCGGGGAGAAGGCGGGAAGGACCGTGGTGCAGCTTCCATAGGTCCAGTACCCACGCCACCCGAGATTGTAGCCAGCTGCTGCAGCACTTCGCGGACTTCCTCGACCAGCGCGGGCAGGGGGGGGAGACTCCGGCCTCCTTGCCCCCTCGGCCAGCTGTTCCGGCTCTTCCCGCACCCGCGGGGGGTCAGCAGACACAGGAGGGGGAGCCTTCAGAAGCTCTCCCCTTTCAAACTTCGCAGTCGCACATCAACGTCATCGTGGGAGGATCTGCCTCCGGGCGGGACTCTAACCGCCAGCGTAAGGAGTACGCGCGCGAGGTCAGGGTTGTGGGGGTGCTACACACGTCCCCGCCACCTAAGTGGTCGGACGTCCCCCTCACCTTCACGGCAGAAGACGCGCGGGGGGTTCGCTTCCCCCACGACGACGCGCTCATTGTCTCCGCGACCATCTACAACTGCCATCTGGCCCGTATCCTGGTGGACGGCGGGAGCTCCGCCGATGTCCTATTCCTGAAGGCCTTCAAAGAGATGCAGGTGGATGAAAAGCTCCTGCAGCCCGCTGCCGGGCCCCTGCAAGGTTTTGTCCCGGGGAAGGCTGTGAGACCCCCATTTGAGGGTCACCTTGGCAACCGCCCAGGTAGATTGCGCACAGAAAGGTACAACACAAGCTCACAACAACAGGATTCACTTCCAATAATAAAGCTGGTAGATAAAGCAAGTACAAGGTCACGAGGACCACTACTACAATATCATAATGCCAAGGGTGGCACTAATTAAAGTTGATACAAAAAGTAGAGAGTTTTTCAAAATCAAGAATCGGTATGGAAGTACCGAACACAGAAAAACAACACAAAAAGCAACCACAAGGGTCTTCACTTCCTTCTGCAGCGGCTCTGGAAGGGCTTCCTCCACATCAGACTCAACTTGGCTCATGACCCTCCTAGAAGCTCAAATCGTCTGGAAAGACTCTTTCCTCTTCTTGGTGCTCAAGGCCAGGGGAATCGGAATTCTCCAAGTCTTCTTCTGAATTTGTTTGCAAAGGCAAGGGTGAGCATGTTTTTACACAATGCTCAGCAAGTCTCATTACAAAAAAGTAGGTATATAGATGAGGAGTGATCAAGAAAAGGGTTTAAGACTTATAATTATAAATAGTATAGATTTCAATTCTTTGATCTCTCAAATGAGGGTTTTGTTTTCAGCAACGGGGTTTTGTAAATCTTAAGTTATACTTTGGAAATCGTTATGTGTGATGGTCTCCCATGAGTCATCACTTTTATCAACCGTATTATGAAAACATTCCAAATCATTACTTGTGCTATAACCCGTGGATATCATCCACTACGAAAAGACTCCTGAACCTGGGAGTACAGAGTATCTGATACTTCTTTTACACTTTGCAAAGGTGTACCTCTTTTTAAATCCACTGGTTCACTCGGCTTTCAAGTCGGTACAGCTCCATGTGACTTATACACATGTGACAAGGCCGAGATCACACAACGCTTTTGCAGTTTAGTATTAACAGTATCCCCGCCCGGTAAATAGACAATTAAGTCTCAAGTACCGTTGTGGGTCTTCCCCACTGCCTTACTTCCTAGCCTCTCTGGTCTATGTTCCCGCAGGACACATAGCCTTGGTCTATGTCCACGCGAGACATACGACCATTTAAGATTACAGCCGCTCACGGCTTAATCAGGTCTAGGGCGCCTTCCTTCATTTACGCCTTTTCCTCTCATCATTTTTCTGAACTCACATCACTCATGGCCGAACCTTGGCCTTCCAGTTTCCACGCGAGAAACCAGATCGTCAAACCATGCAGGGAACTGCTAATACCAAAAAGCTACTAAGTTGTGCCCGTCCCATACCAGGCAAGTGGTTGGTACGTTTACAATTCGCATAGAGACACAGCACAAGGTTCTCATCCTTATGAACCAATAGTGAGGAGCATTCACATTCCCTGGTGCGCACCGCACCCTCTCCATACAATCCAATCCTCACTATCAATTCTAATTTCACATGTTCTTTCACAAAAAGAGTTTCAAATTCATTTCTCACATATTAGCCATTTCACACTTAACATGTATGTTTAAATAAGATTAGAGTTTAAGCATAGCATCCTAGGGTGACAAGGTTGCATGATGATTCAATCTCAAAAGGGGGTTTCCACATAAGACTTGGGTCATATCTATTCACATGTTTCTAAACATAGTTTTATCAAATACTCAGCATGCATATATCTTGAAAACAGTTAATCTACTTTATATCAAAATACTAGGTGAAACATGATCAAGGGGTTGAGACTTGCCTTGCACTGCTAGGTCTAATTACTCGGACGAATCCTCAAAGACTTCTTCCGCTCCTTCAGCTTCGGGCACTGCGGCGGACACAAGCAATACAATACACACACTACATAAGCATACATAAAATAGTTTCCATAGAAAATATTGAGTAAATAAGACATGCATGCAGGGGAAAAGGTTAGGGCAAGGTCACAAGGGTTCTGGTCGAAGAAACGGCTAAAAAGGATTGAACGTCAAAGGGTCGACATTCAGTTCACGTCTTTGGCATAGCTTTAAACTGGTATTAGGATGGTTTTCTGGAGAAGTGACAGAAGGAAAAGATGTAGAACACAACTCCAGGAATCTAGGGGACAAAGTGACATTTCCATTGCTCAACCAGAAGGGGTCAAACAAGGCTAATGCCAGTGGCTGACATGCACTGACATAGTGCAGACATTGTCAAAATCTAGGGCTTGACATAACTTTTGATACAGGGCTCCAATTGATGCACAACTTTGTCTGGGAGGTAGGCATTGATAACAGGAGCAATTAAGTCAACAGGATCTAGGGCTGAAAGTGGCTGGAAGGTGATAAAATTCAGTGATGAACTGTGGTGACTTGGACATGAACTGGCCTTCTGTACAGTGATCTTGGCATTGGAATAACTTTTGATTCAGGTCGATTCAGGGATCGAGCTAGTGGACAATAATGCTCAGGAGGCTAAGGCACATCTAAATGACAAGGTGATTTGGGCTGAAACGGCCGGGAACACTTTTCCGGTCATCAGCGCCGGAGAAGAAGCACTGCCAGCTGTGGGTTTCTGCTACAGGCCGAAAGAACTCTAATCCAAGCTTGGAGAGCATCTAGGAGGTATAAGGAAGCTGTTGGCACGGTTAGTTTGGTCAGATAGTCACCGGAGAAGCCTGGCGACGATCGCCGGCGACTGGTGAAATCCGGATTTGGGGAAACCATCAATTTAAGCTCAATCTGGAAATCTAAGTACACAGGCTTGCTTGAAATAACTCACTGATCATTTCTCTTCACAGGCTCGAGGGCTAATTCGAGATAGATTGGCCAGCATTGCCGGAACAGGGCAAACGGCCGTTTACGGCGATCACCGGCGATGGGGTTCAATCTGGTGCAATTAACTGGTAGGGCACAGAGAGGGAGGTAAGGGACGCTTACTAGTGGCCTTGGATTGGAGATTGGGGCTGTGGAGAGCTCTGGCGACGGTGGCCTCAAAAACAGCTCACCGGGGAAGAAGCTGTTCGCGGCGGCGCTGGAGAGTTGGTGGTTTTCTGGTACTGGAAACTGAAGCAATGCACTGTGGAGGTATTTATAGCTGCTGAAGCCATCTGCTGGTCTACAATTCAGGGAACAGCGGTGACGAAATCGACCGCGAAGCGACCGGACACAGCGGGAACTTGTGCCGGCGATGATGGCGAGGCACTGGCGTGCAGCGGTGCAGGATTTTGGCAGTGGATGGCACTGGCGCGAGCGACGAGAGAACGGTGAAGTGAAAGCTCCATCGACGCGTGGCCGAGACGTGTCGAACGGGCGAAGCTGGACATGCTGGTTCGCGGGCTCGCGCGCGGGGAAGAAATTGGTTGTGCTGGCGTGGCCGAGGTGGCGTCCACGGCGGTGCCACGAATGCGCACGGGTGTCAGGTACGTGGCAAAGGTGGTGGCAGCTCTGGAAGTTCACCGGCGGCGAAGAACGCGGCGAAGCTTTGCGGCGGTTTCTGTTGAAACACAGCCAGGGGCCTAATTGCAATAAAAAGGACTGATCTGCAAGGAAAGTTTGAAATAGAATTGGGCTTGATTGCAAATCTGGAGATCTAAGGGTCCGATCTGAAATCTGATTTCGCAGATAAGTTGCAAAAGATTATTAGAACTTATCCGGCCAAAGTTTGACAAGATCGGGCAAGATCTGAAGGGTTTCGACAAAAGTTGGGGAAAACGACTTTAGGGTAAAACAGGGTAATTAGGGTTTCAAAAACGGCGAGGGTCGAAACTCAGGTTTAGGGCAGGATTTGGAAATTCTTCCAGAAGGGAAAAATGTTCAGAATAGTGAATGGGAGATATTCACTGAATCAGATCAAAGTTTGGAGGTGGTCTGAGACTTTTAGTCTTTTTGGGCTTCTGACAAATCTGAAAAGGGCTGATTTGTGAAAAGGTATGAATGACAAGAGTTTGATTGCCAACCTTTTTGGGGTAAGCTGCTGGCACAACAGGGATCTCGTTCTGAAATAGAAAGGGACAAGACACGCCAGGATTTGGGAAAAATCGGGGTGTTACAAATCTAACCTCCTTAAAAACAATCTCGTCCTCGAGATTCTGATAGGTCTGAAAATTGATAAGGGAAATCTTGATGCAGTCCTTCTTCCCTTTTTCCATATGGACTCATCTTCTGGGTGGTTGTTCCATTGAATTCTGCAGAATCAAATGGTCCTTGATTTCATTCTCCTGACCTCAAATATCTTGATGGGGTATTCTTGGTAGAATGAGTCTGATTGGACCTCTACTTCCTTGGGAGATGTTTGTTCGGTCGGTTATCAGCATAACTCTTCTTGTCTGGACTGTGCAGTCTTCGGCTTCTTCCTAATGATTCGTACATGAGCTTCTACGTCTTGAGCTATTTCCGAGCTGATTAGTTGCCTTTCTCCAATTTCTGACTAATGTAAAGGCATTCTGCACTTGCGGCTGTATAGAGCTTCAAGTGGGAACATCTGTAAACTTGTATGGTAGCTACTGCTGTGGGTGAATTCTGTGTATGGCAGTATAATTCTCCTGAAATTCTATATTTGAGCACACAGGTTTGCAACTTATCCTCCGGTATTTGATTCACTAGTTCCGTCCATTCTCTAGTCTAAGGGTGGTAAGCTGTGCTGAAGTTCGAGGCTGTGCTGAAGTTCAACCTTGTTGTTGGGGCTTCATGCAGACTTTTCCAAAATCTTGAAGTGGGTTGTGCTCCGTGATCTGATACAATCCTCTTGGTTATACCATGTAGAGTCACAGTCCTAGTCATGTAAACTCCTGCTGATTTGGCGCCATCATAAGTCATCTGCGCTAGTACGATGTGCGCTACTTTCACCAGTCTGTCCACGATCATCCACATGGAGTTATATCCATTCTTAGTCTTCGGAAGTCCTGTGATAAAGTTTATTCCATCTTCTTCTCATTTCCATTCCAGTATGGCTAGTGGCTGTAACAATCCTGCTAGCCTTTGATGCTTGATCTTCATCCTCTTGACATGTGTCACACTTTACCGCTTACTCGGCAAGCTCTATCCATGTGACTTCACCAAAATTGATTCTTCGAGTCCTAGCACATCCGAGTACTTCCGGGGTGAATATAGTATGGAGTGTTATGAGCTTCTTTCAAAATTAGTGTCTTGATCTCCTTAACCTCTGGAACACACATCCTCTTATCTTGCCAAATTGCACCTTGCTCATCTTCCCGAAATTTCACTATCTTTCTGATCCTCATATCCTCTTTGATCCTCCGAGCTCCTTCATCACTTCCTTGTGATTTTCGAATCTCTTCTTCTAAAGTAGGTGTAACTGACAACATACATGGTCACAGAACCTTGATCTACTGATTTAATCATCTGCCGATGCAGTCCTCCATTAACTTTGGTGTAACAATGGTGCTGCAGTAAACCTTTCTGCTCAAGGCGTCTGCAATGACATTAACTTTACCAAAATGGTAACGCATGTCTAGGCCATGGTTCTTTATTAACTCTAGCCATCGATGTTGCCTCATGTTCAAATTCTGCTAGGCAAGACATACTTCAAGTTCTTGTGGTCTAAGTGGATTGCACATCGATTCCTTAGTAGATAATGTCTCCAAATCTTGAGTGCGTGAATCATTGGTGCTAACTTCACATCACGGTTCGGGTAATTCTTCTCATGAGACTGCAGTTATCTCGATGCAGATGCGACTGTTCTTCTTCCTTGCATTAAGACACAACTCAGTTTATGCCTAGATGCATCACGCTACATCTCATAATTCTTCCTATCATCAGGGAGTACTGGGATCGGTGTGGTTGTTAGCCTTCGTTTCAACTTCTTCGAAGCTCTTCTGACAATCTTCTGTCCACTCAAATTGGACATCCTTTTTCAACAAACTAGTGGGCGGTTTGGCTAGCTTGGAAAAATCCTTCAATGAATCGGTGATAGTGCTCAGCTGATCCAAGAAAACTTCTGATATCTGTCGCTGATTCTGGTTGTTACCACTCTTTCACGGTCTCGACTTTTAACTTGATTCACTTGCACTCCTTCGGCTGTCGTCAGGTGACCTAAAAACGAAACTTCCTGTGTCCAAATTCACACTCATCCGGCTTAGCATTAAATTGTTGCTCCCTTAGTTTATCCAAGACTTTTCGTAGGTGGTCAGGATACTCCTCTTGGTCCTTGAATGACATCCGATATGGTATTTTTGATACGGTTGCTGTTCTAGGTTTCAGTTCAACATTGAGTTCAAAACCTTAATCAGGGCACTTCTGGTAACTCTTTTGGAAACACGCTTGGGTATCTTCCAACTTCAGGGATCTGGTTCACCTCTTTCTTCGAACTGTGCGGATTTTGGGCTGGGTGTTCTACTAACATCCTCTCAGGGTTGGAACAAAACTTCTTTTCCATTAGGACTAGTAAGGGCAACGGCCTTACACTAACAATCCATTTGTCCTTCATGCTCCGACAACCAGTCCATTCTAGGTGTAACCTCTCAATCCTTGTAGTTCTAGTGCCAGTAGTTTAGCAGAGAACTCCTTTCACTTATATTAAATTTTACTCCTTTGCACACTGACTTTACTGGCATCCTAGAGTTGGGAAACTGAGTAGTGATAGGGTACTCTAGATACGTCATATTCAGTCCACTTTAAATAGTAAAGATTTTTGTCTGATGATCCTCTTTCTTCTTCTGATGTGACATAGTTGAGTCTGCCTTGAGTTGGTACCGGGTTTCCTCAACTTCTTCTATGGTTAGTTGGAAATCTTTCTCTTGCAGCTGGAGTTTCTTATCCATACTGTTGTATCGGGGCAGGTATTGGGATTAGTGTCTGAACTGCAGGCTGTTGTTGACCTTCACTTCTTCTCTTGGCTATTGGATTTGACAGATTCCTCTAGGGGATTTCTCTTGACAATGACCAATTTGTCCCTGATGGTAGCAGTGTGGGGACAATTACGTTAACAGTGGCTTTTGTGACAAGCTAGGCACTTGGCTGTCATGGGTCTTGGGTACTGTAGACTTAACTGATATTGTGGTGCTGCTTGAGTCTTTGATGAATGCATGAATATTCCTTCACTTGATATAATGTGGTCTAAGAAAGAATCTTTTTCAACCAGAGAGTACACTTATCAATCTTGGCGTACAATTGGTGATCTGCTAACCTCCTTAGCACTAAACTTAGATGCTAATTATGCTCCTCCTCGTTCTCGGGGAAAAGATGGAAATATCGTCCACAAACACGATAATGTACTTGCATAAGTATTCCATGAGAACTTTTTCCATTAAATTCATGAACATTGCCGGTGCATTCATTTATCCGGATGACATCATTGTAAACTCATATAATCCATATGTTGTCATGAATACAGTCTTTGGGATATTCTTTTCTTTGATCTCTTCAACACTGTTCAAGCTGTCCATATGGTCAATTAATGGAGATCTTTCTTTTCTTTTCTTCTTCTCTTCTTTTCTGTTCTGTTCTGCTCTGTTCTATTCTTTTCTTTTCCATTCTGCACGGAATGTGACTTATTCTCCTTTGACGTTGGTTAGAATGACGGTCTTCTTCTTACAATCTATCTGACCTTTGTGTTTTTGGCTATCCGGTCCATTCCAAGGATGATGTCTAACTCTTTAAGATTCAAAACTAGCAAAACTGCTAGGAATCCTAGGTTGCCGATACAAAAAGGCAATATTTCTACAGCTGGATTTGATTGGGATTCTCACTGCATCCATATTAACATATCATTGATATTTCCTCCTTATGACATGGGGGTTGGTGATCCGAGTTGATCTTAATTGGTACGGGCTCTTCTTTCAGATGTGTTCCTCATGTCACTGGTATCTTCCTCGGGTTCTATTCCATGAGATCTTCCTCTTGAGTTAACCCATCTACTCTAACAGGCGGTCAAAGAAAAGATTGCTGATTCAAAGGGAAATGCAGATAGTGTACAAGCGGAAAGCTGGGATCAATCCGTGAGACAAGGATTGGAAAGTGCAAGATGTTTTTCATAAATTAAATTTTTATAAAATACATAGTTTTGCCTCTATGGCTTACAAGAATATTCAGCAACCAACACACATCAAGACAAGTAACTACTACACAAAAGATCTAACGTCTGCTGTGGTTAGGCACAAAAGGTTAAACCAGGGGAAAGTCTGGGATCACACATCGGTATTGGAAGAACCGTGAGGCTCTACTTCCTCTGAGTCCTCCTCCTGATCTTCATCTGCGCCCATCAGGTTCAATTCCAAGTTCTGGGATTTCGTAGACTACCACGCAGCACGAAAGCTATCTAAGGAGACATAACACAAAAACACCTAAAAGTTGGAAATAATATTTAAAGCTTTTTCAAATAATCAAAAAGGATAACTACATAATATATTTTTCTTAGACAAATTAGATTTTCGTAATTAGATTTTAGTCGAATAAACTAACGATTTTCTTTCTAGGGACGCCAATGTCTATAGGGTCACGACCTACAGTCGAGCCTTTGCTCTGATACCATTCGCTGTGAGACCCCCATTTGAGGGTCACCTTGGCAACCGCCCAGGTAGATTGCGCACAGAAAGGTACAACACAAGCTCACAACAACAGGATTCACTTCCAATAATAAAGCTGGTAGATAAAGCAAGTACAAGGTCACGAGGACCACTACTACAATATCATAATGCCAAGGGTGGCACTAATTAAAGTTGATACAAAAAGTAGAGAGTTTTTCAAAATCAAGAATCGGTATGGAAGTATCGAACACAGAAAAACAACACAAAAAGCAACCACAAGGGTCTTCACTTCCTTCTGCAGCGGCTCTGGAAGGGCTTCCTCCACATCGGACTCAACTTGGCTCATGACCCTCCTAGAAGCTCAAATCGTCTGGAAAGACTCTTTCCTCTTCTTGGTGCTCAAGGCCAGGGGAATCGGAATTCTCCAAGTCTTCTTCTGAATTTGTTTGCAAAGGCAAGGGTGAGCATGTTTTTACACAATGCTCAGCAAGTCTCATTACAAAAAAGTAGGTATATAGATGAGGAGTGATCAAGAAAAGGGTTTAAGACTTATAATTATAAATAGTATAGATTTCAATTCTTTGATCTCTCAAATGAGGGTTTTGTTTTCAGCAACGGGGTTTTGTAAATCTTAAGTTATACTTTGGAAATCGTTATGTGTGATGGTCTCCCATGAGTCATCACTTTTATCAACCGTATTATGAAAACATTCCAAATCATTACTTGTGCTATAACCCGTGGATATCATCCACTACGAAAAGACTCCTGAACCTGGGAGTACAGAGTATCTGATACTTCTTTTACACTTTGCAAAGGTGTACCTCTTTTTAAATCCACTGGTTCACTCGGCTTTCAAGTCGGTACAGCTCCATGTGACTTATACACATGTGACAAGGCCGAGATCACACAACGCTTTTGCAGTTTAGTATTAACAGTATCCCCGCCCGGTAAATAGACAATTAAGTCTCAAGTACCGTTGTGGGTCTTCCCCACTGCCTTACTTCCTAGCCTCTCTGGTCTATGTTCCCGCAGGACACATAGCCTTGGTCTATGTCCACGCGAGACATACGACCATTTAAGATTACAGCCGCTCACGGCTTAATCAGGTCTAGGGCGCCTTCCTTCATTTACGCCTTTTCCTCTCATCATTTTTCTGAACTCACATCACTCATGGCCGAACCTTGGCCTTCCAGTTTCCACGCGAGAAACCAGATCGTCAAACCATGCAGGGAACTGCTAATACCAAAAAGCTACTAAGTTGTGCCCGTCCCATACCAGGCAAGTGGTTGGTACGTTTACAATTCGCATAGAGACACAGCACAAGGTTCTCGTCCTTATGAACCAATAGTGAGGAGCATTCACATTCCCTGGTGCGCACCGCACCCTCTCCATACAATCCAATCCTCACTATCAATTCTAATTTCACATGTTCTTTCACAAAAAGAGTTTCAAATTCATTTCTCACATATTAGCCATTTCACACTTAACATGTATGTTTAAATAAGATTAGAGTTTAAGCATAGCATCCTAGGGTGACAAGGTTGCATGATGATTCAATCTCAAAAGGGGGTTTCCACATAAGACTTGGGTCATATCTATTCACATGTTTCTAAACATAGTTTTATCAAATACTCAGCATGCATATATCTTGAAAACAGTTAATCTACTTTATATCAAAATACTAGGTGAAACATGATCAAGGGGTTGAGACTTGCCTTGCACTGCTAGGTCTAATTACTCGGACGAATCCTCAAAGACTTCTTCCGCTCCTTCAGCTTCGGGCACTGCGGCGGACACAAACAATACAATACACACACTACATAAGCATACATAAAATAGTTTCCATAGAAAATATTGAGTAAATAAGACATGCATGCAGGGGAAAAGGTTAGGGCAAGGTCACAAGGGTTCTGGTCGAAGAAACGGCTAAAAAGGATTGAACGTCAAAGGGTCGACATTCAGTTCACGTCTTTGGCATAGCTTTAAACTGGTATTAGGATGGTTTTCTGGAGAAGTGACAGAAGGAAAAGATGTAGAACACAACTCCAGGAATCTAGGGGACAAAGTAACATTTCCATTGCTCAACCAGAAGGGGTCAAACAAGGCTAATGCCAGTGGCTGACATGCACTGACATAGTGCAGACATTGTCAAAATCTAGGGCTTGACATAACTTTTGATACAGGGCTCCAATTGATGCACAACTTTGTCTGGGAGGTAGGCATTGATAACAGGAGCAATTAAGTCAACAGGATCTAGGGCTGAAAGTGGCTGGAAGGTGATGAAATTCAGTGATGAACTGTGGTGACTTGGACATGAACTGGCCTTCTGTACAGTGATCTTGGCATTGGAATAACTTTTGATTCAGGTCGATTCAGGGATCGAGCTAGTGGACAATAATGCTCAGGAGGCTAAGGCACATCTAAATGACAAGGTGATTTGGGCTGAAACGGCCGGGAACACTTTTCCGGTCATCGGCGCCGGAGAAGAAGCACTGCCAGCTGTGGGTTTCTGCTACAGGCCGAAAGAACTCTAATCCAAGCTTGGAGAGCATCTAGGAGGTATAAGGAAGCTGTTGGCACGGTTAGTTTGGTCAGATAGTCACCGGAGAAGCCTGGCGACGATCGCCGGCGACTGGTGAAATCCGGATTTGGGGAAACCATCAATTTAAGCTCAATCTGGAAATCTAAGTACACAGGCTTGCTTGAAATAACTCACTGATCATTTCTCTTCACAGGCTCGAGGGCTAATTCGAGATAGATTGGCCAGCATTGCCGGAACAGGGCAAACGGCCGTTTACGGCGATCACCGGCGATGGGGTTCAATCTGGTGCAATTAACTGGTAGGACACAGAGAGGGAGGTAAGGGACGCTTACTGGTGGCCTTGGATTGGAGATTGGGGCTGTGGAGAGCTCTGGCGACGGTGGCCTCAAAAACAGCTCACCGGGGAAGAAGCTGTTCGCGGCGGCGCTGGAGAGTTGGTGGTTTTCTGGTACTGGAAACTGAAGCAATGCACTGTGGAGGTATTTATAGCTGCTGAAGCCATCTGCTGGTCGACAATTCAGGGAACAGCGGTGACGAAATCGACCGCGAAGCGACCGGACACAGCGGGAACTTGTGCCGGCGATGATGGCGAGGCACTGGCGTGCAGCGGTGCAGGATTTTGGCAGTGGATGGCACTGGCGCGAGCGACGAGAGAACGGTGAAGTGAAAGCTCCATCGACGCGTGGCCGAGACGTGTCGAACGGGCGAAGCTGGACATGCTGGTTCGCGGGCTCGCGCGCGGGGAAGAAATTGGTTGTGCTGGCGCGGCCGAGGTGGCGTCCACGGCGGTGCCACGAATGCGCACGGGTGTCAGGTACGTGGCAAAGGTGGTGGCAGCTCTGGAAGTTCACCGGCGGCGAAGAACGCGGCGAAGCTTTGCGGCGGTTTCTGTTGAAACACAGCCAGGGGCCTAATTGCAATAAAAAGGACTGATCTGCAAGGAAAGTTTGAAATAGAATTGGGCTTGATTGCAAATCTGGAGATCTAAGGGTCCGATCTGAAATCTGATTTCGCAGATAAGTTGCAAAAGATTATTAGAACTTATCCGGCCAAAGTTTGACAAGATCGGGCAAGATCTGAAGGGTTTCGACAAAAGTTGGGGAAAACGACTTTAGGGTAAAACAGGGTAATTAGGGTTTCAAAAACGGCGAGGGTCGAAACTCAGGTTTAGGGCAGGATTTGGAAATTCTTCCAGAAGGGAAAAATGTTCAGAATAGTGAATGGGAGATATTCACTGAATCAGATCAAAGTTTGGAGGTGGTCTGAGACTTTTAGTCTTTTTGGGCTTCTGACAAATCTGAAAAGGGCTGATTTGTGAAAAGGTATGAATGACAAGAGTTTGATTGCCAACCTTTTTGGGGTAAGCTGCTGGCACAACAGGGATCTCGTTCTGAAATAGAAAGGGACAAGACACGCCAGGATTTGGGAAAAATCAGGGTGTTACAAAGGCGATCCACCCCGTGGGCAAAGTAGATCTTCCAATGACCTTCGGCACCCCGGAGAACTACCGGACCGAGCTGGTCCGCTTCGACGTAGTGGACCTCCCCTCCTCCTACAACGCGATTATGGGGAGGACGGCAATCAATCGGCTGGGGGCTGCGACCCATCAAAACTATCTCTGCATGAAGATCCCCGGGCCGCATGGTGTGATCAACATCCGGGGAGACCAAGACATGGCCCGTGCTCTATACGAGCGCGCTGCGGCCACAATCGGAAGCGTCAACCTCATAAAGACGCCCGGGGAGGAGGCTTCTCCCCTGGAACTAGACACTGCTGCGCCACCGGCCGGGAGGCCCCTCCTCAAGCCGCGTCTGGAAGGGGGCCTCCGGAAGGTCCTGCTGTCCCCGGGCAACGAAGACAAAACCGTTCAGATTGGGGCGGAGCTCCCCGAGGAACACGCAGCGCAACTTGCGGCTTTTCTGCCCGAAAACTCTGATGTTTTTGCGTGGAAGCCTTCGGACATGCGGGGTGTTGCCCGGGAGGTCATTGAGCACAAGCTCGCAGAGGCCCCCGGTCACCCCCCGGTCAAACAGAAGCTGCGGAAATTCTCCCTCGAGCGCCGAGAGGCAATCAAGGCGAAGATCACCCGGCTCCGAGAGGCGGGGTTCATTCGGGAGGTCCTGCACCCCGAATGGCTCGCGAACCCCATCCTCGTCAAGAAATCAACCGGCAGGTGGCGGATGTGCGTGGACTTCACCGACCTTAACCGCGCCTACCCCAAAGACAACTTCCCACTCCCGCGGATTGATCAGCTCGTCGACTCCACTGCGGGGTGCGAGCTCATGAGCTTCCTAGACGCCTACTCGGGCTACCATCAAGTCCGGATGGCGGAGGGGGACGAGGAAAAGTCGAGTTTTATTACTCCCCTCGGAACCTTCTGCTACGTCCATATGCCCTTCGGGCTCAAGAACGCGGGGGCAACCTTCCAGCACCTCATGACGCTGGTTTTCAGAAACCAAGTCGGCCGCAATGTTGAAGTCTACGTAGACGACGCGGTCGTCAAGAGTCCCCGCACAACCTCCCACGTCGACGACCTGGCTGAAACCTTCCGCAACCTCCGCGCGTTCGGGCTCAAACTCAACCCGGAGAAGTGCGCCTTCGGGGTGCGTGGGGGGAAGCTCCTAGGTTTCCTCGTGTCCCAGCGGGGCATTGAGGCAAACCCCGAGAAGATCCGGGCGTTCCTAGATATGCCCCCGCCGCGCTCCGTCAAGGATGTCCAGCGGCTCTCCGGCCGCCTAGCCGCACTCAGCCGCTTTGTCTCCCGGTCGGGGGAGCGGGGCCTCCAGTTCTTCAAGATCCTCCGAGGGCTCGAGGGGTTCCGCTGGACCCCCGAGGCCCAGGAGGCGTTTGACGACCTCAAGAAGTACCTCACGAGCCCCCCAATGCTCGTGAGTTCGTCTCCGGAAGAGCCCTTGCTCCTCTACCTCGCCGCGACCCCTGTCGCCGTCAGCGCGGTCTTGGTGAAGGAGCAAGGGGACCAGCAACGTCCCGTGTACTACGTGAGTGAGGCCCTCCAAGGGGCGAAAACTCGGTACACGGAGATGGAGAAAATCTGCTACGCCCTCCTCATGGCGTCCCGGAAGCTTCGGCATTACTTCCTGGGGCACCCCATCACCGTCCCATCGTCCCTCCCCCTCGGGGAGGTACTGCGGAACAAGGAAGCCACCGGCAGGATCGGGAAGTGGGGGGCCGAGCTCGCCCCCTTCTCCCTGTCCCTTACCGGCCGCTCCGCCATCAAGTCGCTGGTCCTCGCCGACTTCGTCGCAGAGTGCACCCCCGCCTCAGGGTCCGGGGACGAAGGTCTCCCTGTGCCGCCCCGACGCAGTGATCATTGGACTCTCATGTTCGATGGGTCGTTGTGTCTCGCCGGGGCTGGTGCGGGAGTAGTCCTCCGGAGCCCCGAGGGGAAGGAACTCGATTACGCCGCACGGCTCGAGTTCCCCGCAACCAACAACGTCGCCGAATACGAGGCTTTGCTCTTCGGGATGCGCCTCGCGTGCTCCCTGGGGATCCCGTGCCTCCTAGTCAAGGGAGATTCTCAGCACGTAGTTTGCCAAATGGACAAGTCTTACCTGTGCCATGACGCAAACTTAAGTCTTTATTTTCAGGAAGTGCGAAAGATGGAGAGGCATTTCGACGGCTTCGAAGCCCGGCATATCCCACGGAGGGACAATGACCGGGCCGACGCCTTGGCCCGGGCGGCAAGCGCCCGGGAATCGCTCCCCAAGGGGGCTTTCCTAGAGATCATCATGAAGCCCTCGGTGGCCTCCCCAGACACGGGCGACGAGCCTCATGTCCCGGAGGTCGCCGAGATCATCTGGACTCCGTCTTGGATGGACCCCCTCATCTCCTTCATCAAGGGGGAGGGGGACCCTCCTAGTGAGACCGAGGCTAAATGCCTCCGAGCTAAAGCCCGGGCATATCTCCTGCTGGAGGGGGAGGCTCTACAAGCGGGGGGCTTCCGCCCTCCTGCGCTGCCTCCCCCGGCCGGAGGGACTTCAACTTCTCGAAGACATCCACGTGGGGAGCTGTGGTTCTCACCTAGCCCCGCGTGCCATCGCGGCCAAGGCCCTCCGGCAGGGCTTCTACTGGCCCACGGTCATGCGTGACGCGCGAGACCTTGTCTCCGCGTGCGAGGCATGCCAGAAGATGGCCAAGGGCTCGAACCTCCCCCCTATAGCGCTGCCGACGATCCCCATCACTTGGCCCTTTGTGCGCTGGGGGATGGACCTCTTAGGGCCCTCCCCCCAGCGCCCGGGGGATACAAGTATGCGGTAGTCGCAGTCGACTATTTTACAAAGTGGCTTGAGGCGGAGCCTTTGGCCAGCATCACGTCCCGGGCCGTTTAGCGGTTTTTCTGGAAAAACGTCATATGTCGTTTTGGCGTCCCCCGGGAAATCACCGTGGACAACGGAACCCAATTCGACTCGGCTTATTTCCGGGAATTCTGCGAAGGCCTGGGGCTCGTCATCCACTTCACCTCAGTGGCCCATCCCCGGAGTAATGGGGCTGTTGAGAGGGTCAACGGCGTGATCCTACAGGGGTTGCACCGGAGACTCGAGCAAACCGCTTCTAAGCGGGGTGCTTGGGCAGAGGAGCTCCCTAGCATCCTCTGCTCCATGCGCACGACCCCGTCCCGGGTGACGGTGCGTACTCCCTTCTCCCTGGTCTACGGGGCGGAGGCAGTCCTCCCCCCGGAGATCGGCTTCCGGTCACTGCGGGTCGAGCTCCTGGAGGGAGCCACGCCAGCAGCGTACCAGGCCAACGAGGCCAACCAGCGTCTGGAGATCGACCTCGTGGAGGAGAAACGCGACCGAGCGCTTCTCCGCCACGCCATCTACGAGCAAGAAATGGCGCGCGCGTACAATCAGCGCGTGCGCGAGAGGACTTTCCGCCTTGGGGACCTTGTCCTCAAGCGTGTGACGGACCCCCAGGCCCGGGGTAAGCTCTCCCCCAAGTGGGAGGGCCCCTACAGGATCTCCGCGGTCCTGGGCTCGGGGGCCTACAAGCTCTCCAACCTTCAAGAGCAGGAGCTGAAGCACACGTGGAACTTGCGTTTACTTCGCAAGTTCTATGTTTAGCCTTACGGGCCTGTCCCCTCCCCCGGAGCGTTCACGCCGAAGGGGGAGGAGGGACACTGTATTTTCCTCCCCTTTCGCGACTTCGCAGGGGGAGGCCCTGTACTTCATTTTATTAGCAATACATAGGTCTTGCTTTTCAAACTGTCTCATTGCAGGTCTCTCTCATTACTGCCCCTAGTGGCGATGCCCTCCCCGCGAGGATGCCCTCCCCGCGAGGAAGTGGGCCAGGCCCAACAAGTCCCTACAACGGGAGTCCCACTCCCGTAGGGCGGCTTACGATCAGCCCTCGTGGACTGAGGGTCTAAGCGGCAACCCGGTCACAGTGGCTGCGGTAACAAGTCACTTTGGGAGACTAGTCCCCCGCCCAAACACTCAAGACCCGTCTTCGGGCACTTCCTTCTCCGGGAGTAGACGCTCTCCCCAGTGGGACGTCTAATGGCCTTCATGGATCTATCTTCCTCCTCCGGGACTCGACGTTATTCCAGGCTCCCCATTTTCACAGTGACCGGACAATTGGTCCCCAGCGACCTTATTCCCGGCTCCCCGTTCTCACGGCGACCGGATGAATGCCTCTCGGAGACCCTATTCCCGGCTCCCCGTTCTCACGGTGACCGGACGATTGTCTCCCGGAGAAGTCAAGGATTTCTCGGGCATTTTCTTCCCCGAAGACCCTATTCCCGGCTCCCCATTCTCACGGCGACCGGACGATTGTCTCCTAGGGAGCTCGCCTCCGGAAATCTCCACATGAGGCCTTATTCCCGGCTCCCCATTCTCACGGCGACCGGACAATTGTCTTGGACGTTTCTTCCACATGAGGCCTTATTCCCGGCTCCCCGTTCTCACGGCGACCGGACGATTGTCTCCCGGAAGGTCTTCTCCTTGAAAACCTCATTTTAAAATTTTCTAACTTAGAAAATTTCCTATGCTACAGGTGACTTCCATCCCGGGGGCCTTGTTACCCCCACAGCGCGCGGAGTTATTCTCCGGCCCGCTGTGGGCGGGGGGATAAGGAACCCCTGGGTGTCGACCGCACCGTCCATGAGCAAACTTAGCTCATCCTTGTTAAGATGAGTCGTCCAGACCATCCAAGAAGAAGAAAATAAAGAGACAATGAAAGAAGAAGCAACAACACAGCTTTATTGATTATCAAACCTGGAGGACATCTTCCCCCTCCGGTGGGCGTCGGAAACGATACAACCCGGGTTCTAACCCGGGGGATTCTCTACGCCCTAAAGGCTCCTACGCCTAAAACTCTCGAAGGCTCTCCGCTAGCTCCCGGGTCAAGTCCCGGTACAATGATCGCACGCGGCGCCGAGCGTCCCGGAGCACATCTTCGGGCCAAAACTCGTATCCCTCCGGTGGAAGTATCCGGAGGGGAGGTATCAACCAGAACCCCGGTCGCAGAGAGGACAATTCGGCACGATGATTATCAAAGTTGTCCAAGTGCCACTCCGGGCGCCACCTCAACCGGATCGGCTCCCGGACACTATCCCCGCCGCGATTCCCGGAGACAAGGCTTAGCAATATCAAAGCCGCTTGGGCGTCCCCCGGGGAGCCCCTCCCGGACCTTCGCTCGGGAGTAACCTCCCGGGAACCCTGGTAACAGTAAATTCAATTCATAGACTTAGAAAAAATTCTAACTTCATTGCATTCAAAATGTTTTTGTACAAGTGTCCGGGGCTTCTTCTAAGAAGCTACCGGAATCAAAAGTCCTAACAAAACCAAAAAGGGCCCTAGCTAAGGCCTGGGGGGAGGCTCATACATGTTCGTTGGCGTCCTCCCCCGGGGGGGCTTCTTCCAAGGCCGGGGCTGGGACGTCCCCCGCCGGAGGCGCCGGAGCCGGGAATCTCGTCCGGATGAGCCGGTCATAGAATCCTCCGGCGAGCTGCTCGATCTCCCGGCGCGACGGCTCGAAGGAGTCCAGGAAGCTTCGGGGGATGCGGCCCCCGATCACTCGGGCACCGACCCCCCGGAACTCGACGAGCCCCGCATTAGCCGCGACAACGGGGATCGCCCGGCCCCGTGCCCGAACGTCGGCAGCCTCCGGGATGGCGGAGACCTGTGCGTTGAGAAAACGCACAGCCTCCGCGAGGGTCGCCGGCGGCACCTCCCTGCTCCCGGAGCCTAGGATTACGCCAAGGCTCTCGAGGGCCGACCGGACGGAGCGGCCCGCGTCCGCCACCGCCCGGACGCTCGAGCCCTCGAGCTCCCGGAGCGCCTTCTCCCTCGCCTTGGCCTCCTCCCGGAGGCGGCCGTTGACAGCCTCGGAGATATGGACCAGTGCCCGGACCCGGGTCAATTCGGCAAGGGCCTCCTCGCGCTCCCGGAGGGCCTCCTCGCGCTGCCCTACGGAGGCCGCGGACCGGCCCTCCGCTTCCTTCAGCAGCCGGGTGACCCGCTGCTCAAGGCCCCAGGTAACAGCTGCCACCTACAAAATATAGAGTTAGAAAAATCTCAAAGTGCAGGAGTTGAATGAAGACGTCATCGACTCGGGTTACTTGGGCCCCGAGGGACTGAAGCCCCTCGAAACGCTCATGGAGCGTTCCCTCCGCGACGAAGGCCTGCACCCTCCGGGTGTGCAGGCCCTCCGTGTAGCGAGCGACTTCCCCCGCAGGAAGCAGGGGGCCCTCTCGCCCGGCTTCGGCGTCGCTGCCGGTGGGGGGTCCCCGGACCTGCAAGTCCGGTAACGCGGCCGGCGTCACCGGCGCCTTCGTGGCCGAGGTCTCCTCCGAAGACGTGGCCGAGGAGCTTCGGGCGGGGGTCCCCGCCCGGGGGGGGATCATCAGACCCTTCCCCGCCCCGGGCTGAAAGGCCCTCGGGGCCTCCTCCTCCGGAGGAACCTCATAGACCGAGGGGCTCCCCCCCTCGTCCACCGGCCAAACCCGCAGAGGTGAGGCCTCCGCGAATCTCACCTCCAGCCTCTCCGGCTCCAAAGAAGCCGGAAGGGGCAGGAGGGGCTCCACCAAGAGTGGCGACGGGGCGTAGTTCGCCGAGTCGGACGCCGCCCCGCCCGCGGTCGCCTCCTTCCCACGGGCCTCGATGGGGCCCTTCGGGGGAGGAGGTGTTGCTTCCTTCCGGGCCGGTGCCCGGGCACGCTCGCTCCCAGGGGTCTCGTCCCGGGGCTTCGCCGGTGTCGCCACCGGCGTCGTCGACGGGCCGGGGGTCTTTTGGACCCGGGCCTTCTTGGGCTTCGATCCCCCGGCCGCCTCCTTCCCCTGTTTGTGCGACCCGGGGGTGGGGAGAGGCTTCCTCTCCGGCAGCTTTAGCCCGTAGGCCGCCGCTACCAAGTTTCGGGGAGGGCCCTCCCCCACGATGCGCATGACGCGCTCGTGCTCGTCGGCGAAGGACCTCCCCAGGAGGTTCTCCGCCTTCTCCCGCGCCACCGGGTACGGCCGGACTGCAAGAGGTAAAGAGTTAGTTAAATTTTCAAATATTCGTAAGTATGATGCAGCAGGTTCCCAGAGCTCACGTCGCGTCACCGGCTTCACCGGGGGCCGCTGTTCCGGGCCCATGCCGACTCCCCTCTTCCCGCGCGAGAAGGGGGAGATCCGGAGGAGAGCCATCTCCTCGGCAGCGTCCCGCATTGAGCGGGTCTTCTTGGAGAGGATCACCTTGCCGAGGAGCTCGAACTCCTCGTCCGTCCACACCAGAGGCTTCGGTACGGACGACCGGCTGTAGGTGGGGGGCTCCGGGGCGTACACCACTGCCTCGTCCCGGACCCGGAGGTAAAACCACCTCCGGACCCAGTCACCCCAGTGGTCCCGGGAGGCCGCTGCCGGGTAGTCGATCACCTGGGATGGCAACATTTGGGCCATCACCGAACCGAAGGGGGACATGGGGCCCCCCTTCACCAGGTGAGAGGTCCGCGCCGCCGGTTCGTAGAAGTACCGGAAGGCGCGAAGGGTGGGCTCCCGCCCGGTCGCTGTCTCGTAGAGCCAGATGAAGAGGCCCATCCGGACGAGCGCGTTCGGGGTGAGGTGGTTGAGTGCCACCCCGTACTCCTTCAAAAACTCCCGGAGCATGGGATGCACCGGGAGCTGGAGCCCCGCCTCCAGGAAGGCCTCGAAGGCCACGACCTCTCCGGGCCTGGGGCAGGGGGCTCCGTCTTTCTTCACGGGGACTCGGATGTCCCCGTCCACGACGACGCATCTTTCGACCAAGGACTCGGCGTCCTCGGCCGTGAACTCCGACGCCCAGATGAAATCCGGTGGGATTTCCTCCGGGGGCACTTCCATGGTCTTTGCTCGACCCTTGGGTGCCATGAGGTTAGTCTTCTTTTTTGTTCGGTGGCTAACCTTTCAGGAGGCTACTACTAAAACTCCCGGACGTCTGCTACCGGAAAGAGCTACCGGGAGAGCAAAAATCGCTAAGGCTGAAAATTTGGAATGAGCTTCCGGGCCCCCCCAAGGCCCTATTTATAGGGGCGGGACGTGGTCTAGATGCACGCCACGTGGCACCTGCGGATCAATCTGGGTCGTAGAAGTTCAAACCGCGCGCGGGAAACGAAGGGACGGGTTCGTGAATCGAGGCGTCGGTTCGAACCGCGCGCACATTTATGGCAAAACGGCGCGGCCCTAAGCGCGGGGCACGAAAACCGAAGCGCCGCGCCTCCGGTGACTTGGCCCAGAGATCTTCCCGGTGACGTGTACCATACCCACCGGGGACTCGAGCATCGTCCTCGGCGTGCATGGGGGGCTGCTGTCAGGGGAAATCTCCGCGGGACTAAGTCCAGGTAAGTTGCGTAACGATTGCCCGGGGACCTGGCCTCCGGCACCGTCCCGGGCGCCGCCAGTGGCCTGGGGACGTGGCCTCCGGCCCCTCCCCGGGCGCCGCCATTTGGCCCCCGGGACCTGGCCTCCGGCGCGGTCCCGGGTGCCGCCATTGGCCCGGGGACATGGCCTCCGGCCCCTCCCCGGGCGCCGCCATTTGGCCCCCGGGACCTGGCCTCCGGCGCCGTCCCGGGTGCCGCCATTGGCCCGGGGACATGGCCTCCGGCCCCTCCCCGGGCGCCGCCATTTGGCCCCCGGGACCTAGCCTCCGGCACCGTCCCGGGCGCCGCCATTGGCCCGGGGACATGGCCTCTGGCCCCTCCCCGGGCGCTGCCATTTGGCCCCCGGGACCTGGCCTCCGGCGCCGTCCCGGGCGCCGCCGTTCGCCCGGGGACGTGGCCTCCAGCCCCTCCCCGGGCGCCGCCATTTGGCCCCCGGGACTTGCCCTCCGGCGCCGTCCCGGGCCTCATCGCCCTCCTAAAGGTAAAGTCTCGAATTGGTTGTCACGTGCAGGTCACGCGAGGAGCGCCTCGAGAACTAGCGACCACCTATCAAGCATCCAAGGCGTTTGGCCGGGAGAAGGACGGTCCTACCCTTCAATCCGACGGTGGCTTCCGGGGTAGTTTAGGTTTTTTGCTTCTTTTTGGGGCTATAAATAGCCCTTGTACTCCTCTGTTGTAAAGGATCGGAACCCTTTTATTGGAATAGCTAAACTCACAGACGTGCTCCGGAAGCCTCTCCCCCCAGAGAGAGCCTCCCCAGCTGACTACGGTCGGGAGCGCGTCGACAGGACTAGGGCCCCCACGGGGACCCGAACCTGTATAAATCCGTGTGTCATTTCTTGTGCTTGTCCGGCGGGGGAGGACCGGTTATCCAGTCAACCCGCGCCGCGTAATCTTTGCTAGGATCATTCTCAAAACCTGCCGGGGTATTCGCAATACCACGACACAATGTAACGCCTAACCTTGTTGCAAACCGGCAGTCACTCAGGTGACCAAGGACATACCAGCAATCCCCGTATGCGTTGAGAAACGGCTTATTTAGGAGTGACTTGTCTGGCAATGGTAATGAGATCGGCCAACGAATCTGATTAGAACGCTGTAGTGATATAACCGCCGACGACCAGCCCCCGAGTCAAGTTCGTAACGCATGAGCATGAAAGGAGATGTTCATCGTATGAAACCAAAAGACTTTTTGTTTTTTTAAAAAATGCTAATTGAAAAGGAAAAGGAATTGAATACTTACATGTAAAACTTGCGTAGTTGATCGATGTTCTAAGTATTGGACAAAATTCGACCATCCTCCATGGCTAATCGAGCTGACCCTGGTCGCGGCACCGAAACAACAGTGTAAGGGCCTTCCCACTTTGGGGAGAATTTGTTGCGATTAAACTGGTCTTGAATTTTTCATAAAACCAGATCGCCCACGTGGAGACTACGTGGTCGCACCCTATTGTTATGGTACTTGCGCAAAGCTTGCAAGTATACCACGGACTTGATCAAAGCGCGATCACGCCTTTCTTTTAAGAGGATGAGATCCTGTGACCGCTGCTCGGCCTGATCAACTCGTTCGAATTGCTATGTCCGAACAGATCCAATACTTACTTCCATAGGCAATACGGCCTCAGCCCCGTAAACCAGATTGAAGGGCGTCTCACTGGTGGCTCGACTAGAAGTAGTCCGTAGTGCCCATAGAACGGTATAGAGCTCGTCTACCCAAGCCCCCAAGCGAGTTTTAAGGCGATCGAAAACACGTTTCTTGATGCCTTGCAGTATCTGCCCGTTGGCACGTTCTACGACACCATTGCTCTACGGATGTGCCACAGAAACAAAGCACACCTTGGTCCCAATCTGATCGCAGTAATCCAAGAAAAGACCACTGGCGAACTGCGAACCATTGTCGGTGATGAGACGGTTTGGAACACCGAATCGAGCAACAATGTCCTGTGCTGCTGATGCGGTAATATTTCATACCGGTTCGGCCTCAATCCATTTTGTAAACGTATCAATGGCTACGAACAGAAACTTGTACCCATTGACCGCTTGTGGCATAGGACACAATATCCATCCCCAGACCGCAAAAGGCCATGCAAGGGGAATGGTTTGTAATGCATAGGCAGGTTGATGAACCTGTCTCTTGTGAAACTGACACTGAGGACACATTTTGACCATGTGCTTGGCATCATCGAGTGCCGAAGGCCAGTAGAATCCTTGTCGAAAAGCTTTTCCAACCAGTGTCCGATATGACGCGTGCGCACCACATACACCGTCATGTATTTCCTTCAAGAGGGATTTACCTTCCTCCTGAGATATACAGCACATGAACACTCCTTGAGTGCCCTTTCTATACAAAACTCCTTCTATGAGTTTGTACAGACGCGCTTTTCGAATCAACCGATCGCTTTCGGTTTCATCCTCGGGTAGGGTCCCATCTTCAAGATAGATTCTCAATGGATGAGTCCAATCCTGTTCTTGACCGAGGTTGGTAACGCAGACTATTACCAAATCATCCTCGACCGAAGTCATGATCGAAGGATGTTCCAAGTGTTCAACGAACACCCCTGTTGGAGCAGATGTGCGTGAGGACCCAATTTTAGATAATTGGTCTGCGAGAATTTTGTCCTTTCGCGGGATATATTGGACTTTGAAATGACTAAAGTGTTTTTCCAATCGCCTCACTTCCCCCAGGTAATGAGCCATTGTCTCATCGGAGGTGCTGTACTCCTTGTTTACCTGATTTACGACTAACTGTGAGTCTCCCCTCACCACTAATCGACGGACTCCGAGGAATTTTGCTGCCTGGAGCCTTGCAAGAAGAACTTCATACTCTATTGCGTTGTTGGTCGCAACAAAGTGTAGTTGAATGACATACTTAAGCTGTTTGCCCTGAGGCATAACTAAGACCACTCCAGCCCCCGAGTGTTGAAAACTTCGGGAACCGTCAAAGTACATTGTCTAGTGATCGGGGCATTCCAATTCCTCGGGCACCTGCACGGGTGGCTCAGGGTTGGTCCATTCGACCACAAAGTCGGCCAAGACCTGACACTTAACCGCCGTGCGGGGTGTAAAAAGGATATCGAAAGTACTGAGTTCGACCGCCCATTTGGTGATTCGACCAGATTTCTCTGGATTTCGGACAATATCCCCCAAAGGAAAAGAGGAGGGTACTGTGATCTTGTGAGCTTGGAAGTAATGTCGTAGCTTACGGGAAGCCATCAGTAGTGCGTAAAGTATCTTCTGGACCTCAGGGAATCGCTCCTTAGGACCATGAAGTACCTCGCTAACATAGTAGACGGGTCTGTGTATTCCTTCCCTATCAACGATCAGGACAGCGCTGACCGCGTGCGGGGTGGCCGCCAAATAGAGAAGTAATGGTTCTCCTTTGTCGGGAGACACCAAGACCGGCGGACTGGATAGATATGTCTTTACCTCCTGAAATACTTTTTCGGCCTCATCGGACCATGTGAAATTGTGATGCTTCCACAGGGCCTTGAAGAAGGGTAATCCCCTTTCGCCTAGTCTCCATATGAAACGACTCAAGGCCGCCATGCGACCAGCCAGGCGTTGAACATCTTTTATGGTCAAGGGTGACCTCATCTGTTCGATGGCCCTGATTTTTTCAGGATTGACCTCAATGCCTCTTGAACAAACAAGGAAACCAAGAAGTTTTCTTGAAGAAACCCCAAAAGAACATTTCTCCGGGTTCAATTTTATTCCAAAGCGACTCAAATTACAGAAGGTTTCAGCGAGATCGTCCAAATGAGACAATCTCTTAGTGCTTTTTACAACCAAGTCGTCTACATATGCTTCGAGATTACTTCCTATCTGGGAAAGAAAGGTCTTTTGCATCAAGCGCTGGTACGTGGAACCTGCGTTCTTGAGACCGAACGTCATTCTGACGTAGCAGTAGGTGCCGAACGGGGTGATGAAGGTAGTCTTCTCTTCATCTTCTTCTGCCATGCTAATTTGATGGTATCCTGAGTAAGCATCCAGGAAGCTCATCAGTTCGCAACCCGCGGTTGAGTCGACCAGCTGGTCGATGCGGGGAAGGGGAAAGTCGTCCTTTGAACAGGCACTGTTGAGGCTAGTGTAGTCGACGCACATGCGCCACTGCCATTTGACTTGCGGACCATGACCGGATTGGAGAGCCATTCCGGGTGATCGACCTCGCGAATAAACCCGGCCTTTAGGAGTTTGTCCAACTCCTCTCGAATGGCTTCTTGTCGGTCGACAGCAAAACGCCTGACCTTTTGCTTTATTGGTCGCTGTCCAGGTTGAATTGCTAACCTGTGCTTGATTACTTCCCTTGGGACACCGGGCATGTCGGACGGTTTCCACGCAAACACATCTGCGTTAGCCCGGAGGAAAGTAATGAGCTCGAGTTCCTATTTGTCATCCAGGCCTGATCCGACCCGAATTGTCTTGGATGGATCATCTGGGCACAAAGGAACTAGTTTGAGTTTCTCATCTGGTCGAGGAGCAGCCTTGATCGCGTCAGCGGCGACAGTGGCGACCTAAGCGTCCTAGAGGGGAAGTTGGTCGACCATCTCCAGAGATAGCCGGTCACACGTTAGTGCCACGTTGCGATTGCCTCGGATCGAGATGACACCTTTGGGGCTGGGCAATTTGCCGCACTGATAAGCATAGTGCGTTGCCATCATAAACTTAGCAAGAGTTGGCCTGCCAAAGATTGCATTGTAAGCCGAATCACAATCAATTACATCAAAAGTAACCAATTCTGTTTGGAAGTTGTCCGGTTCTCCCAGTGTGACCGGGAGGACCACCTGTCCCAATGGTATCATGGAGGGACTGGGGATTGTCCCATAAAATGGATGGATTATGGGCTTAATCTTGGAACGAGGAATTTGCATCTCGTCGAACACCTTGACCAATAAGATGTCCAAGGAGCTTCCTCCGTCGATCAGGACCCTTTCGACTCTCGCATTACTGATGATCGGGGTAATGACCAAAGGGAGCCTCAATGGTCGAGTAAGCCCCACAGGACAATCAGTGCGATCAAACGGCAAAGGTGTATCCGACCAACGGGGATACTGAGGTTCACCAAGGGATGTTTCCGTTTGGTTAACTTCTCGATAAAAGGCCTTAAACTACCTTTTGGAAACAAAAGAGGAGGAACCCTTGAAAATAACATTGATATGATTATGAGGTACCTGGTAAGACATCTCTTCGTCCCCGTCGGCGTCTCTAAGTCCGCATGCTTGTTCCTTGGCCGGTAAGGTCGGCATCGGTCCAACCCCTTGGTAGAAGTCATCTAACTGCTTCAGTCAACTCCTGCAGTTCTTGAGGTCGTGGCCCGCGGAGTTGTGGAGTGGACACCACTTCTTGCCTTCCTGCGGGTTAGTCGAATTCTCTGGCTGGTCGATACTACGGCCACCAGAAGCAGTTTTATTCTTAAATGAAGGCTTGTTACCTTTGGTCGAAGGAGGCTTCTCTGCAACTGCGACCTCGCAGTACTATCCAGAGCAGTTCCTTTTCGACTTCTTCGACTTCCCGCCCGACGAAGATTCTGGCTTCTTGCTTGACTCTTCTTTCTTAGCATCCTTGAGACCTGGTTGAGGCGGTAGGTTACCTTTATCGACCATCCGGTTCCATTCGACCACTTCGGCCGCGTCGGAGTATCGATCAGCCATATCAAAGAGATCGGCTACTGATCGAGGAGGATGGATGAGCAAGTCTTCAGTGAATCTCTGATATCGAACGGCATGTTTAAATGCCCTGATAACGGAGCTGTCAGATATGTTCGGGATGGTATTCCTCACCCCGACAAATCTCTTGACAAACTGACGAAGAGTTTCGGTCGAAGTTTGCCATAGTCGATGAAGGTCGTCCCCTTTACCCGGCTTTTGATAACAATTTTGGAAATTACTGAGAATAGTGTCACACAGCATTTCCCAGTTATAGATAGAACCTTCGGGCTGATTAAACAATCAGGTTCTTGCCGGTCCTTCATGGACTGTTGGCAGGTAGTTGGCCATGACCCGGTCATCGCCTCCTGCCGCTTGGATGGCAGTAATATAGATTTGAAGGAACTCGGATGGGTTCTGAGTTCCATCGAACCTTTCTATGGCCCCTGGTCGAAATTTGTCCAACCAAACGACCGCGCGAAGGCCGGGCGAGAAAGCTTTACAACCAACGTAGGGACCGTGGACCGTCCTGTGACTTTCGACTAGATCACGAGCGACCTCACGCAATGGAGAAGTCACTCGTGGTCCTAAGCGAGAATGGACAGCGCCCGATCCCTATCACGAGAATCCTGTGCCCGCCTGGACTTGTCCTGGCGGGGTGGTACAGGCGGCGGGTAACTTCGTCGACCAGAAGCAGAGTGAGAACACTCTCGGTCGCGGGAACGTGTTACCGACTGGGAAGAGGGCATGGGGGTCGCCTCAGTTGCGACCTCATCCAACCTCTCCGCTAGGATTCTGGTGAAGGCCAGTTTCTGCGCATCCGTGACCGGAGGAGAAAAATTACGCATGACCTCCGCGATAGATCGGAGTCTACCATGAGCACTTCTCCTAGGGGCACCAGGTGTTACCTTTTCTTTGTCTACCGGCAAACGCACCGGAGGCAAAGAAGGGGTCTAGTCGCGTCTGCGACCATGTGATCGTCGGGAAGAACTCGGAGCAGCATCGTAACGAGCCTGCACATCTTGAAGAGCCTCTAGGGCAGTTCTGCATAGTTCGTTATCCTGTTGCTCAAGATCTTGATCCTTCTTCTGTTTGCGTTCCTGTTCTTCCCTAGCAGCCCGCTGATCAGGAGTTTCCGCCGATAAGGCGGCAAACTATCTAGGGAGAGAGGTCGCCGAGGGAGAAAACATCTCGGTTTGTTCTGAGTCGGACTCGAAATCAAAGAGATGGTGGAGGTTATCAGGGTCGAACCTCCCCGGGCTGATTTCCTGGTCGATATCACCCTTCCCCCCAGTGGGGTCGTATGACGGACCGGACTCACCCTCTAGCGCATTAAAAACCTCGGTGGGTTCTGACCTTGCGCTAGTCGCCCCCTGGTCGATGGACATGACCTGGAGAGTCGATTCGACCTCTGGGAGATTTTCGCCTCCAACTTCTTCCATCGGAACAGGATCTCTCGGAGAAGGCATCAAAATGTGAGCATAATCCTCGAGATCGAAATCGTTCTCAGAATCATATGCCCCAGCCATAGTTCAGCGAACCTCCGGATGAAAATTACGATGCCTTGAGAAAGGCCTCACGGTGGGCGCCAGTTGTCGACGATTCGGACTCGGAGTCCTTAGCCGAACTTATGCAAAATTTGTAGGGTGTGAAACCTTTCAGGGTGTCCTTCCGGGAAGGTATGTTGAATTATGGAGAATTAGAGCACAGAGAGATTTATACAGGTTCGGGCCCTCGATGGTGGGAGTAATAGCCCTACGTCCTGTTGGGATTTCGCTATGTATAGTAAAAGGATTTACAAAGTGACGGAAAAGATCTTTACAGGCGAAGATTTTCCCTATGTGTTTATACAAGATGAAGCCTGGAAGGCTTATGGAAGCTATCTAGTCTAGGCTATTGTCTTCAAGTTGGTTGTTCTATCAGTTGATCTCTGGATGAGATGTGCTCTGACCGCGCGATGTTGGCTGACTGCGCAACATCTACAGCTTTCTATTCGCGTATAGCATACGAACTCCTGAACGCGCACTAGCTGTGGTCTGATCACGTAAGGCTTGCGACCTCGGGCTTGTGCTCCTCATAATGACTTGAGTTCGCACCGCCAGGTGCGTGTCTGGCTCGAATCTATCTTGAACCAGTCATAGATTCATTTGAACTGACTCGGGTGTCCATCCTCGTCACCGGCGACTGGTGAAGCTCAAACTTGGGGATAGTTTCGATTCGAGCTCAATTTCAACATCTTGATGCACTGACTTGCTAAAAATAGCTCACTGATTAATTTGTTCTACTGAATCAAGGGCTAATTTGGATTGAATCGAGTTGTAAAGCTGGAATAGGGGTTCTGGCAAATCCGGCAATCACCGGTGATGTGGGGCACGGGAATTCAATTAAATGATACAGCATAGAGGATTTGATGAGGGGAACTCACTGGTGGCTTCAATTTGAAGGTTGGTGCAGTGGAGCGTGCTCGCGTCATCGACCTCCTCGGCGGCTCGCCGGAGAAGAAGACAAAGACGAAGGAATGTGGTTAATTGCTGAGGAGTTTTGGAGAGCAGTGCTGGAGATGAAGAAGCTGCTCTGGGCTGCTATTTAAAGGCAAGGCAAGGTGAAGCGATGCTCACTGCTTGGAGGCTAAGATACTTGCGCCGGTGGAGACCTCAGGTTGAAGCAACGGCGAGCAAACGAGAAGGTGTAGCTTCTCTCTAGCGCGCGAGCTGCTGTTGTGATGGACAAGGACTGCCATGGCGATAACTGAGGTGCAAACACATGTGCGCATGCAAACACGGCCGTGAACGAGCACAAGCGAGCACGGCGCTGATCGGCGGCAATAGGTGCGGTGACACGGCGCACTTGGTCGTGGTCGCAGCAACGCTAGTCGAAGCTATGCACTGCAAGCTGTGGTCGCAAATGGCGGCTCCGGTTGTGAACTGCAGGTGTGGTCGAGCCAGGGACCTGATTGCAAGAATTTTTATTTGAATCTTGGACTAATTTGTAATTTCTAAATAAGAGATAGATAATTTGCAATATGATTTCATAGATGAGTATAAACTTATTCCTTGTACTCATCCAGCAAGAAATTTGGTAAAACATTGGACACTCGATTCCAGGGACAGAATTCTTTGCGATGCCCATGCTGTCCGCAATGAAAACATTGGACACTCGCGTGAGGACAGCTCTTCTGAAGGTGGTTTCCTCTGCAATTGGGGCACATCATTCTTATTGGTCTGGGAGTTTGGTATGATGGTTGAAAACTAGGGTTGGTAGGGATTCTCCTTCTAGTTGAGTTTAGTTGTGGTTGCACTTGTTGAGGCATTCTTCTCTTCCTATCCTCTCCCTCTATATTTACCTTCTGTGGAGGATTGGAATTCTGAGATCCTTGCTGAAACAAAGGGTTTCTTGTCATAATATCTTCTTCCTGAGGAGTCTGTTCCCCGTCTTCTCCATTGAGTTGAGATCTTCTTCTTGCATCAACCATGGTGGCTCTGAAAAAAAAATTTGGGTTGATCTAACTATCTAGGGCCAACTAAGACAGCAATGCAGAAAATAATGCAAACTACTTTAATGCATGAAATACTTAGGCTACTAGCCATAATACACAAGTTAACTATTGCAAAAGCAACAGCGAATCACAAACTATCAAGAGCATCACTAGCTCTATCTACACCAACCTCTAAACACTCTGAAACAACAGAACGCATTCTCACAATCTTACCGAATTTTAGAAAATCCAAATAAAATTTTAAAATAAAAGTTTTCAAGAGCTACAAAGCTCATTATTTTTATCAAAATAAAATTTTCATCAAATAGTTTTCTAAATAAATTACGTCTTCCTGGCACGGCCAATCCCTAAAGGAGTCGTCCTACAGTCAAGTTCTCATGTTGCTCTGATACCAACTTTTCTGTCGCGCCCCGAAACTGGGACTACGACTACTCCTGTAGAGACCTAGCTCCCTGCAGCTAGTCCCATATATGCATAGCATACACATACCCTTGACTTCCCAGGATAAGTCAAGCACAGGAGTATATCACATTGCAACAGAGTAACTTACAAAATAGTTAAGCAGTCTGGCCTGCTGGCCTTGATATTACATAAGAAGATTACAATGCCTTCACGGCATACATGGTTTAGCAAAATAACATCTACACAGCAGAAGATAGGTGACCCACCCACAAAGAGAAGTGGACGGCAAAACAACACACATCAGGGCAATGACGGGACTGACGCTCCTCCTTCTGGATCCAAGAAGTTCTCCACGCCTTCATCTTGATTGTTGATCGCTCCGTCTATTGATTTGTAGGTTGCAAAGGTGAGCACTTACGTACTCAGCAAGTCATAGGTAAGAGTAGATACATATAGTAGTGATGATATGAACCTAGACTAGTCAAGAATTATGGATATTTATAAAATAATCTTTTTCTTTCTCATCTCATCTTATGGCAGCACTTTTCATAATATAACATCATCAATCATGTTCACTAGATTATAGCACTACCGCGACACGTCGACACACGACAGCCCACGGCAGCACTCCTTATCATGACAACACATGTCATTTGGGTAATCTTGATTAAACATATTTTATTCAGAAAATAGTACTTGTGTCACACCCCGTGGATTTAATCCACCGCAGCAGACTCCTATAAACCCGGGAGCTCGGAGTATTCGAATACATTTTTAACTCTGCAGAGAGGTAACAATTTACCCGCAAGATATTCCACTTTCAAGCCCATCCTATCAAAATGATTAGACCCCTCCTCACAACCATGTGTGAGTGGCAAGGTCGAGATAACAAGAACTTTTGTTATGCATCACTACAATTCACCCCCGACCCTGTGGCTCTCAGCGAGACACAGTTGTGGCAGGTTGTATCCAAACCTCCACCCCTTTGCTTATTCCCATTACTGGGTCAGCGTGCTTGATCACCTTCAGTGATATGTGTGGGAGCCGCGCTCCCTGTTTATCGTGCATCACTACACATCTCATGCAGGGGTTTCATGTGCGATCCACATAATTACTTGTTCAGGCCTGTCCCATACCAGGCTTGCAGTTAGCACGTTGTTCATGCCACTAGACGCACAACACAAGGTTCTAGTCCTTATATGCCAGTGACCAGACCATCCACAACCCTGCACCTTCAGTGCCTGCATTCCTTTGCAGTCTAGCACCTCCAGTGCTACAGCCATTCCACACCATTTTTCTGGTCACGGCTAGGGGTTTTATTTCATGAATATAAGTATATAGATACATATAATAGTTCATGGCTTAAAACTTGTTTATTTCACATTTCACAGATAACCAGTCTAGTACTGCCAATTGATAAATCAACCATTCTCAATATTTCACATGCAATATTGCCTATATTCAAGGTTATGTTTTAGCAACATTTAAAATATAGGTTCAAGATGACCAAGGATATGACTTGCCTTCCGCGTCGTAAGAAACAGCAGTTGATGACGGGTCAACAGCGAAGTCCTCAAATTCAGCTTCTGAATCTGCTCGACGACAAACCAAACAATACACACAAATATTACTTATATATATATTAAAATGATTTATGATCTATATGCAGATATGCTTTACAAGAGTGACTGAACAATACTGGAGATAATTGAGATTACAAGCTGAACTGAGTTGAGATCTAGGGTTTCAAGGAATTGGCTAGGAATAGGTGTTAGATGCTCTTAGGATCTCAAGGTTACAATAAGAACATCAGTTTTGTGGCTGGTTTGATCAAGAACAGCGAATGTCAGCAGATCGACATTCGGATCAAAGCTCTGACATAACTTCAGGGAAAGCTAGAGAGCTTATCTCAAGTTATGACAGTAGAAGAAAGTGTAGATCATAACTCTACATATTCAATGGACAAAGTGGCTTTCAAAATGCACAATCAGAAGTGGGTAAACAAGGCCAATGCCATTTGCTGGCATGCATTGAGACAGTGTCAAAAATTAGGGTTTAGCAGCAAATATAATTCAAGGGCTCAAATCAAGTTGTGATAGAAGAAGAAAATGTAAATCACAACCTCAGGAATCTAAGAGACAAAGTTATGCCCAAAATGCACATCTGGAAGGAAGTGAAAAGGGCTAATGCCACTGACTGACATAGTCTGGCATTGAATCTGACATGGCCAGAAACTAGGGCTTGGCATAACTTTTGATCTAGGGCTCCAAATGATGCACCACTTTGTCTGGGAGGTAGGAAATGATAACAGGAACAAATCATTCAACAGGATCTAGGGCAGAAGTGGCTGGAAGGTGATGAAATTCAAAGGAGAAGTGTGGTGGCGACACGGCACAGTGAAGCCACTGGACAGGAATCTTGGCATGGCTGTAACTTGAAATCTGGGCAGTTTCAGAGATCGAGCTAGAACACAATTATGCTCAGGAGGTTGAAGCACACCTGAATGACAAAGTAGATGAAGCTGAAACGGCCGGGAAAGGATTTCCGGTGAACTGCGCCGGAGAAGAAGACATGAGATTTGGGGCTTTTTGATACAGGTCGAATGAACTCGATTCCAAGCTTGGAGAGTGAAAGAGCGGTAAGAGGAAGCTACCTGCACGATCAATTTGGCCGGAGGATGGCCGGAGAAGCCTAGCGACGATCGCCGATTTCTGGAGAAGCTCAAAATTGGGGAAAACTTCGATTGTAGCTCAATCTGGAGATATTGATGCATAGGCTTGCTAGAAATGAGTCACTGATCATTTTCTTCCACAGAAACGAAAGCTAATTCGAAGTAATTTGGCCTGCATTGCCGGAACAGGGCATTCTTCGAATTTCAACCATTTCCGGCGATCACCGGCGATAAGGTGCAAGGTAATCCAATTAGATGGTACAGCACGATGAGAGTGGCGAGGGAAACTTACTAGTGCTGTCAATTTTTTGGTTGAGGCTGCGGTTGAGGCTGTCACCGTGAGGCCTCGAGCTGGTCTCGCCGGAGAAGAAGACTAAGACAGAAAATCTGAGACTTGGATGATTTCCAGTGAGGTTTGAGGGAGCTGCTGAGCACAGGAGCACTTAAATAGGCAGGCGAAGCTACGAAGAGGGGACAACGAAGAGATTGGCAGCCGGTGACTTGACTGGTTGCGTGCAGGAGCAATAGCGGCGAAGAAACAGCAAGGAGCGGTGATTGCGACGGCGACAAGTCTGTAGCTGATCACAGTGTCGTTCCATCGGGACTTGGCAATGCTGTAGCAAGCGGTGGAGACAATTACTAGTGCGGCAAAGCGACGTGGAGAGGAGTTGCTGACAAAAGGCTGCTGGTCGCGCGTGGGAGTAGGCGCTGGTCGTCGACGTTGCAGCGACCTTGCCACGGCACGGCTGGAGCGAGGACACGTGCGCAACAGTATGCACGATCAAGTTGCAGGGGAAGCTTGGCCGGCGGCGAACGTGCATGGCGCAAGGAAGCAAAACACGGCGAGTACTGGTCGTGCACTGCAGCTGCTGGTCGAAATAGGGCCTGATTGCAATTTCCAATTCTTGATTTGGACTGATCTGTAAATCTGGAGATTTGGAAGGTTTGATTTGGAATTGATTCTGTTGTTTTGGCAAACTTGATTCAACAAATGATTTGGCACAGATTGAAGATAAAATTTGAAATGTTTGGATGATTTTTGATATGAACTGAAATTAGGGTATTTTAGGGTAATTGAAATCTGAATTTCAATTGATTTCGAATTCTGGGATTTAGAGTTTGATTTTGAGATACTCATAAAAGAAGAATTTGTGTTGAAAAGCATTTGGAAGGTGTTCCCTGTATCAGATTTGAATTTGGAGATGATTTGCAACATTTTGCCTTTTTAGGTTTTTGGAAAATCTGGAAAAAGGACTGATCTCCGATACTCTTAGACTGATTTGCGAAAAAGGTTCAGATGGTAAAATCTGGCTGCCAACTTTTTGGATTAAGGTATTGGCATACCCTTGATCATAATTCAGGAATAATCTGGTCTGAACTTGGCTAAGATTTTGATTAAATCTGAATTTCTGAAACTTAGGGTAAAAGATATTAACAGATATTCTGTTTGAGTTGATAAATCTGGAAGTTAGAGATAGAATTGAATCTGGGTTCTGAAGGCTTTTAGGTTTAGGATAACTGATAGATCAAATCTGGGAAGTCAGATCTTGACTTGGGGTCACAGGATAGATTTTGGAGATTTAAGGGCTAAAACTGGAGTTGATTTGGTTGATCTAGAAGAGACATATGCATGCATGACTTTTAAGAAAGAAACTTTTCACCCCAAAACTCAGGATGTTACAGATCTACCCTCCTTAAAGAAATCTCGCCCTGAGATTTACCTAAGACAGGAAAAGATAAGGATAGGTTTGCTTAAGATCTTCTTCCTTCTCCCAAGTAGCCTCTTGCTCTGAATGATTTTTCCATTGAACTTTACACAATCTGATTTTCTTCCTTCTGAGCTGACGTTCATCAGTGGCTAGGATTCTGATTGGGTGCTCAAGATAAGTGAGATTCTGCTGTAATGGTACATCTTGAACATCTATCTGGTCAGTAGGTTCCTTTAAACATTTCCGGAGCTGAGAGACATGAAACACATCATGCACTCCTGCTAATCCCACAGGTAATTCCAATTTATATGATACTTCTCCCTTTCTCTTGATTATCTTAAATGGTCCAATGTATCTTGGAGATAACTTTCCTTTCACTTGGAATCTTTGTAATCCCTTGAATGGTGTGAACTTGAGATACACAAAATCTCCTGGTTCAAATGATAATTCTCGCCGTCGTTTATCTGCATAACTCTTTTGTCGTGATTGTGCTGTTTTCAACCTTTCTCTGATGAGTCTGACATGTGCTTCTGCTTCTTCTACTATCTCTGGTCCTATGACCTTTCGTTCTCCTGGCTCATTCCAATGCAATGGAGTTCTGCATTTACGTCCATATAAAGTTTCAAATGGTGCCATCTGTATACTAGCTTGATAACTGTTATTATATGTAAATTCTACAAATGGTAAACATTTGTCCCATGATGTTCCATAATCTAGTATACAAGCTCTTAGAAGATCTTCTAGGATTTGGTTGACTCTTTCTGTCTGTCCTCCCGTCTGCGGATGATATGCAGTACTGAAATCCAACTGGGTTCCTAGGGTTTCATGCAGTCTATTCCAAAGTTTGGAGGTAAACTGTGTTCCACAATTTGAAACTATCTTCTTAGGTATACCATGCAATGCCACTATTCTTTGCATGTATAACTCTGCTAATTTACTGCCATCATAAATCTTTTTGACTGGTATGAAATGAGCTACTTTAGTAAGTCTGTCCACAATAACCCATATGGAATCATATCCTCCTTGAGTTTTAGGTAATCCTGTAATGAAATCCATACCAATTTCTTCCCATTTCCATAATGGTATTGGTAGAGGTTGTAGCTTTCCTGCTATTTTCTGGTGTTCTGCTTTAACTCGCTGACATGTATCACAGCTTGCAATATACTCTGCAATCTCTCTCTTCATATTATCCCACCAGAATCTGGTCTTCAAATCTTGATACATCGTTGTGTTACCAGGGTGTATTGAGTATGGAGTTTTATGTGCTTCATGGAGAATTATTTCCTTAAGATCTGCGTTTTGAGGTACACAGATCCTTCCTCGATACCATACAATCCCTTGGTTATCTTCAGTAAAGCCTTGAGCCTTTCCTAACTTGATTCGACTCTTGACCTTACAAATTTCTTCATCTTTTTTTCTGGGCATTTCCTATCTGTTCTTCAAGTTGAGGTTTTACTGTTAAAGTAGCTACTGTTCCCTGCGGTACTATTTCCACTTGATGATTCTGCAACTCTTGTTGTAGATAGGGGTTCTTCAACATAACCATTCCTTGTAGGTTGTAAACTTTCCTGCTTAAGGCATCGGCCACTACATTAGCTTTCCCTGGATGGTACTGAATACTAAGATCATAATCTTTGATCAATTCCAGCCATCGTCGTTGACGCATGTTGAGCTCCGTCTGTGTGAAAATATACTTGAGGCTTTTATGATCTGTAAAGATCTCACACTTATGTCCAATGAGATAATGCCGCCATATCTTTAAAGCATGCACCACTGCTGCTAACTCCAAATCATGAGTCGGATAATTTTCCTCATGTGGTCTCCATTGACATGAAGCATAAGCCACTACTCGACCTTGTTGCATTAACACACAGCCTATTCCTTGCTTTGAAGCATCACAGTAAACTACAAAATCTTCTTTGCTATCTGGTAAGGTGAGGACTGGTGTTGTTGTCAATTTCTGCTTCAGCTTCTGAAAACTTTCTTCACACTTGATGGTCCATTCAAATGCAACATCCTTCTTTAGCAGGTTTGTAAGAGGTTTGGCAATTTGGGAAAATCCTTCGATGAATCTCCTATAATACCCTGCTAATCCCAAGAAACTTCTAATCTCTGAAACTGAGGTAGGTTGCTTCCACTCCTTGATTGCAGAGATTTTAGCTGAATCCACTGAAATTCCTTCTGCTGTCAGCACATGTCCAAGAAATGAAATTCTTGACATCCAAAATTCACATTTGTCAAACTTGGCATAAAATTGCCTCTCTCGTAGCCTTTCCAAGACTAGGTGTAAATGTTGCTCATGTTCTTCCGTACTCTTGGAATATATCAGAATGTCATCTATGAATACTATGACAAATTTGTCAAGAAAATCCATAAATGTACTGTTCATGACATTCATGAATGCTGCCGGAGCATTGGTCAAGCCAAAAGGTACTACTGTAAACTCATATAAACCATATCTGGTAGTGAAAGCAGTCTTCGGTATATCTTCCTTCTTGATCTTCAGCTGATGATATCCAGATTTCAAATCTATCTTGGAAAATACTTTGGCTCCTCGAAGTTGATCGAACAAGTCATCAATTCTTGGTAATGGATACTTGTTTTTAATAGTGACTTCATTCAAAGCTCGGTAATCTACACACATTCGTAGAGTTCCGTCTTTCTTCCTCACAAACAAAACTGGGGCTCCCCATGGTGAAGCACTGGGTTTGATAAATCCCTTGTTTTCCAAGTCTTCGAGTTGATTCTTGAGCTCCTCCAAATCTGTAACTGGCATCCTATAGGGACGTTTTGCTATAGGTGCTGCTCCTGGTTTAAGCTCAATACTGAATTCTATTTCTCTGTCAGGTGGCATTCCCGGAAGTTCTTCTGGAAATACATCAGAATATTGTTGCACTACAAGCACTTGTTCCAGGCATAACTTTTGCAATGCTTGAACAGATCTTAGCGGTCTCCTGACTGATGATCTTTCTGCATAGAATAGAACTTTCTTCCCTTGGCTACTGACAAGACTTAAGGTTTTCTCTTCACAGTCTACTAGGCCTTTATGTTGGGACAACCAATCCATTCCCAAAATAATGTCTAGACCTTGCAGTTCTAGAACTAGTAGATTTGCCTCAAATTCTACCCCTTCTATATTGAAGGTTACATTTGGGCAGATCGAGTAGACAGATAATCTAGCCCCTGGAGTTTGTATAACCATAGAGTACTCTAGATGCTTCTGGTTGTGTTCTTGCCTGTATCCTGGCAATGGATGATGGAAGTCGAATCCAAGGACAAAATTCTCTACGATGTCCACGCTGCCAACAGTGATAGCATTGAATGCTCATATAAGGGTTTCCTTTGCTTCTGGTAAACATGACTCCTCTTCTTTGTAGGTTTCTCTTGGGATTCTGCAGTGATGATGTTCTAGGTGCTATTGACTGCATCCTTGCCTGAGATATGGCTATGGAACTAGGGAATCGTATCCAGGGACAGAATTCTTTGCGATGCCCATGCTGTCCGCAATGAAAACATTGGACACTCGCGTGAGGACAGCTCTTCTGAAGGTGGTTTCCTCTGCAATTGGGGCACATCATTCTTATTGGTCTGGGAGTTTGGTATGATGGTTGAAAACTAGGGTTGGTAGGGATTCTCCTTCTAGTTGAGTTTAGTTGTGGTTGCACTTGTTGAGGCATCCTTCTCTTCCTATCCTCTCCCTCTATATTTACCTTCTGTGGAGGATTGGAATTCTGAGATCCTTGCTGAAAAAAAGGGTTTCTTGTCATAATATCTTCTTCCTGAGGAGTCTGTTCCCCGTCTTCTCCATTGAGTTGAGATCTTCTTCTTGCATCAACCATGGTGGCTCTGAAAAAAAAATTTGTGTTGATCTAACTATCTAGGGCCAACTAAGACAGCAATGCAGAAAATAATGCAAACTACTTTAATGCATGAAATACTTAGGCTACTAGCCATAATACACAAATTAACTATTGCAAAAGCAACAGCGAATCACAAACTATCAAGAGCATCACTAGCTCTATCTACACCAACCTCTAAACACTCTGAAACAACAGAACGCATTCTCACAATCTTACCGAATTTTAGAAAATCCAAATAAAATTTTGAAATAAAAGTTTTCAAGAGCTACAAAGCTCATTATTTTTATCAAAATAAAATTTTCATCAAATAGTTTTCTAAATAAATTACGTCTTCTTGGCACGGCCAATCCCTAAAGGTGTCGTCCTACAGTCAAGTTCACATGTTGCTCTGATACCAACTTTTCTGTCGCGCCCCGAAACAGGGACTACGACTACTCCTGTAGAGACCTAGCTCGTTGCAGCTAGTCCCATATATGCATAGCATACACATACCCTTGACTTCCCAGGATAAGTCAAGCACAGGAGTATGTCACATTGCAACAGAGGAACTTACAAAATAGTTAAGCAGTGTGGCCTGCTGGCCTTGATATTACATAAGAAGATTACAATGCCTTCACGGCATACATGGTTTAGCAAAATAACATCTACATAGCAGAAGATAGGTGACCCACCCACAAAGAGAAGTGGACGGCAGAACAACACACATCAGGGCAATGACGGGACTGACGCTCCTCCTTCTGGATCCAAGAAGTTCTCCACGCCTTCATCTTGATTGTTGATCGCTCCGTCTATTGATTTGTAGGTTGCAAAGGTGAGCACTTACGTACTCAGCAAGTCATAGGTAAGAGTAGATACATATAGTAGTGATGATATGAACCTAGACTAGTCAAGAATTATGGATATTTATAAAATAATCTTTTTCTTTCTCATCTCATCTTATGGCAGCACTTTTCATAATATAACATCATCAATCATGTTCACTAGATTATAGCACTACCGCGACACGTCGACACACGACAGCCCACGGCAGCACTCCTTATCATGACAACACATGTCATTTGGGTAATCTTGATTAAACATATTTTATTTAGAAAATAGTACTTGTGTCACACCCCGTGGATTTAATCCACCGCAGCAGACTCCTATAAACCCGGGAGCTCGGAGTATTCGAATACGTTTTTAACTCTGCAGAGATGTACCAATTTACCCGCAAGATATTCCACTTTCAAGTCCATCCTATCAAAATGATTAGACCCCTCCTCACAACCATGTGTGAGTGGCAAGGTGGAGATAACAAGAACTTTTGTTATGCATCACTTACAATTCACCCCCGACCCTGTGGCTCTCAGCGAGACACAGTTGTGGCAGGTTGTATCCAAACCTCCACCCCTTTGCTTATTCCCATTACTGGGTCACCGTGCTTGATCACCTTCAGTGATATGTGTGGGAGCCGCGCTCCGTGTTTATCGTGCATCACTACACATCTCATGCAGGGGTTTCATGTGCGATCTACATAATTACTTGTTCAGGCCCGTCCCATACCAGGCTTGCAGTTAGCACGTTGTTCATGCCACTAGACGCACAACACAAGGTTCTAGTCCTTATATGCCAGTGACCAGACCATCCACAACCCTGCACCTTCAGTGCCTGCATTCCTTTGCAGTCTAGCACCTCCAGTGCTACAGCCATTCCACACCATTTTTCTGGTCACGGCTAGGGGTTTTATTTCATGAATATAAGTATATAGATACATATAATAGTTCATGGCTCAAAACTTGTTTATTTCACATTTCACAGATAACCAGTCTAGTACTGCCAATTGATAAATCAACCATTCTCAATATTTCACATGCAATATTGCCTATATTCAAGGTTATGTTTTAGCAACATTTAAAATATAGGTTCAAGATGACCAAGGATATGACTTGCCTTCCGCGTTGTAAGAAACAGCAGTTGATGACGGGTCAACAGCGAAGTCCTCAAATTCAGCTTCTGAATCTGCTCGACGACAAACCAAACAATACACATAAATATTACTTATATATATTAAAATTATTTACGATCTATATGCACATATGCTTTAGAAGAGTAACTAAACAATACTGGAGATAATTGAGATTACAAGCTGAACTGAGTTGAGATCTAGGGTTTCAAGGAATTGGCTAGGAATAGGTGTTAGATGCTCTTAGGATCTCAAGGTTACAATAAGAACATCAGTTTTGTGGCTGGTTTGATCAAGAACAGCGAATGTCAGCAGATCGACATTCGGATCAAAGCTCTGACATAACTTCAGGGAAAGCTAGAGAGCTTATCTCAAGTTATGACAGTAGAAGAAAGTGTAGATCATAACTCTACAAATTCAGTGGACAAAGTGGCTTTCAAAATGCACAATCAGAAGTGGGTAAACAAGGCCAATGCCATTGGCTGGCATGCACTGAGACAGTGTCAAAAATTAGGGTTTAGCAGCAAATATAATTCAAGGGCTCAAATCAAGTTATGATAGAAGAAGAAAATGTAAATCACAACCTCAGGAATCTAAGAGACAAAGTTATGCCCAAAATGCATATCTAGAAGGAAGTGAAAAGGGCTAATGCCACTGACTGACATAGTCTGGCATTGAATCTGACATGGCCAGAAACTAGGGCTTGGCATAACTTTTGATCTAGGGCTCCAAATGATGCAGCACTTTGTCTGGGAGGTAGGCAATGATAACAGGAACAAATCATTCAACAGGATCTAGGGCAGAAGATGGCTGGAAGGTGATGAAATTCAAAGGAGAAGTGTGGTGGCGACACGGCACAGTGAAGCCACTGGACAGAAATCTTGGCATGGCTGTAACTTGAAATCTGGGCAGTTTCAGAGATCAAGCTAGAAGACAATTATGCTCAGGAGGTTGAAGCACACCTGAATGACAAAGTAGATGAAGCTGAAACGGCCGGGAAAGGATTTTCGGTGAACTGCACCGGAGAAGAAGACATGAGATTTGGGGCTTTTTGATACAGGTCGAATGAACTCGATTCCAAGCTTGGAGAGTGAAAGAGAGGTAAGAGGAAGCTACCTGCACGATCAATTTGGTAGTGCACTGCAGCTGCTGGTCGAAATAGGGCCTGATTGCAATTTCCAATTCTTGATTTGGACTGATCTGTAAATTTGGAGATTTGGAAGGTTTGATTTGGAATTGATTCTGCTGTTTTGGCAAACTTGATTCAACAAATGATTTGGCACAGATTGAAGATAAAATTTGAAATGTTTGGATGATTTTTGATATGAACTGAAATTAGGGTATTTTAGGGTAATTGAAATCTGAATTTTAATTGATTTCGAATTCTGGGATTTAGAGTTTGATTTTGAGATACTCATAAAAGAAGAATTTGTGTTGAAAAGCATTTGGGAGGTGTTCCCTGAATCAGATTTGAATTTGGAGATGATTTGCAACATTTTGCCTTTTTAGGTTTTTGGAAAATCTGGAAAAAGGACTGATCTCCGATACTCTTGGACTGATTTGCGAAAAAGGTTCAGATGGTAAAATCTGGCTGCCAACTTTTTGGATTAAGGTATTGGCATACCCTTGATCATAATCCAGGAATAATCTGGTCTGAACTTGGCTAAGATTTTGATTATATCTGAATTTCTGAAACTTAGGGTAAAAGATATTAACAGATATTCTGTTTGAGTTGATAAATCTGGAAGTTAGAGATAGAATTGAATCTGGGTTCTGAAGGCTTTTAGGTTTAGGATAACTGATAGATCAAATCTGGGAAGTCAGATCTTGACTTGGGGTCACAGGATAGATTTTGGAGATTTAAGGGCTAAAACTGGAGCTGATTTGGTTGATCTAGAAGAGACATCAGCATGCATGACTTTTAAGAAAGAAACTTTTCACCCCAAAACTCAGGATGTTACAAGGGAAAATTGTATGAAATATCATTTGGAAGGGATTTGCTTACGAAATTCTGAATTTGGAGTTAATCTGAAGATTTTAGCCTTTTTGGGTTTCCAGATAACAGAAAAAGGATTGATTCGCGATACAATTTGGACTGATCTGTGAAAAAGGCTTAAATGAAGAAATCTGGCTGCCAACTTTCTGGATTAAGGTATTGGCATACCCATGATCATAATCCAAGAATAATCTAGTCTGGATTAGGTCAATATTTGGCTAAATCTGAGTTCAGAGTATTTAGGGTAATTAGGATATTAACTAAATTCCTATTTTCGAAAACAGAAAAAGATCGCAAGATCTGAGAGTTAGAGATGAAATTGAGTCTGGCTTCTGAAGGCTTTTATGTTTAGAGTAACTGATAGATTTCATCTGAGCAATCTGATCTTGATTTGGGTCTACATGATAGATTTGGAAATTTTAGGGCTTGATATAGATACTGATCTGGCTACTACTATATACATGCATGCATGATTTTCATGAAAAGGAAGTTTTCACCCCTAAACCCAGGGTGTTACAGGATCTGTCAAAACATTCTGCCAAGTGCAGAATGGCTGAAGACATCTCTTCGGTCTTCTTCTCCAAAGCCTCTTTTTCCTTCTCAAGAGTCTGTTCAAAGGAAAGAGGTTGGACCTCAGCAGGCTGATCGCTGGGGGCTACGACAATTTTGGTCTCTTGCATTCGCATGTGCTAGTTTTATGAGATAAAATGACCAGCAGAGGAGATGAAAATAATTACCAATGCTCGCAAGTGAGAGGATGAAGTATTTCCCCCAGAAAGTAGATCACCCGACAAAAGTCGGGAACCATCAAGTCGTGGAAGTGTAACTTTCCCACCAGAAAATTGATAACCCATAAAAAGATGGGGATTGCTTGATTGCAATGGAGAAAGCTAATCAGAAAAAGGAGAAAACTTCGAAGGATTGTTATGGACCTCCAAAGGTGGAGATGGAAGTTCGACCTGCCGAGTTGCATGGACAAGAAGAATTACATGGGCTAAAGGGAGAGAGAGCAATGATGCATCCCCAACCTTTGTACCACTGGAGGGTCCCTCGTCAACCTTGGGTTTCTTCCCCGGAGGAACCAGCTCTTCGGTTACCTGTGAATTTCCAAAAAGCATTTTGGAAATGATCAGAATATAAGATGGCAACTTGAACCAAAAGTTCCATAGAAGACTTACCCTCTGGAAGTCCTCGTCGAGTTCGGGCATTACTTCCTCTTTATCCTCACAATCTCAATGATGTTCTTGGAACCCTGATCTGCCATTGAGGTGAAGATGAGGTAGCTGTGGAAAGGACTTAGCCGAGAAAAAGACTTGTGAAGTTTTAGGGCTAAGGGGATTCGGTATTTATAGCCTCCAAAAGTGACGGTTCATTTTTCGAATGCCTCGAGCTCTTAAAATATATTTACGGTTTTATCTCTGGTTAAAAGACAATTCAGTGGCGCTATCATTGCTTGTCAAATATAACCCTGAGCCAGTCTCGGGAAATAAACCGCCACACTTAGTGCGTCACTAAGTGGAGAAGTTGAAGCGTCGGGTCACTTATCCGATGTAAGATTTAAATTTGAAGTAAATATGTTCCTTCGTTTTCTTCAAATTTGGGGGCTAGCTGACGAGGATTGTTACCCGAGCTAGTTCAGAGTAATGCACATCTAGTTCAAGACAGATTCGAACCAGACAATTGTTCGGAGGTCCGTTGCTACAATCTCAGGCGACCTGAGGAGCCCGGACATGTGGTCGCAGGCTTTGCGAGATCATGAGATCACAGACGTTACGCGATCATGAGACCGTAGTCAATGCGCGGTCAGAAGATCATGGACTACCCTCGACTAGTGTGACTCGGGATGACTTAAGCCCTACAATAGGCATATCCCGAGTATCACGAAGATTCTTCCACGTATGAAGACAACTGCCAGGAGGTTAACTAGTGTGGTTGTCCCTTAATTGCACGTGTTAAGCCTGCATGGAAATTAAGTGCGGTTATCAAAACTGCACCTGAGCAACAGTTCAAAGCCATTGTGCATTGGCGCCCTTTCGACCAGTATAAAAGGGTGAGCAAATGTACAGAACGAGGACAGAGCCTGGACAACCCTAACAGATCAAACAAATCAAGAAGACTACAGGCTTTCATAGGCTAGTTTAGTTGTGCTTTAGACAATCACACAGAAAAGATCTTCGCCTGTGATGATCTTTTCTACAACTCTGTAACCTTTTTCCTCATATATAGTGAAATCACAACAGGACGTAGGTCTATTACTCCCACCATCGAAGGCCCGAACCTGTATAAATCTCTCTGTGTCCCAACTGACATTGCTCATCATCCCTTCCTGGAGGGACACCCTGAAAGGTCTCACAACTCACAAATTCTGCATAAGTTTGACTAAGGACCCAGGTCCGAATCATCGACAAGGAGACGATTGAAATCTAGCACATAAGCAAAAACTAAACATGATGTCGAGTCTAGATATGGTAAGATAACGCAAGCTATCAATCATAGATCGATAAAGTTTAGAATCAACCGCTTTTCCGTCGTTGTTCATATCGAGATGTGCATTAGTGGCCATGGGAGTTTTGATGGCTTTAGAATCTTCCATCCAAGTCCTTCACATACTTGATTTGATTCATGAACGTTCCGTTCTTGAGTTGCTTGATTTGAAGTCCAAGGAAGAAGCTTAGCTCTCCAATCATCGACATCTCAAATTCCCTAGACATCATTTCTCCAAACTCATGACAAAAGGATTCATTATAAGACCCAAATATGATATCACCAACGTATATTTGACACACAAAGAGATCTTTTTCAACCACTTTTGTAAATAGCATTTTGTCCACGTTCCCAAATTTAAAACCTTTTGAAATAAGAGAGTCTCTAAGACGTTCATACCAAGCTCAAGGAGTTTGTTTAAGTCCATAAAGAGCCTTAGAGAGCTTGTATACATGATTTAGAAAATTTGAATCTTCAAAACCGGGAGGTTGTTCCACAAAAACTAATTCGGATATTTCTCCATTTAAAAAAGTACTTTTGACATCCATTTGAAATAATTTGATGTTGAAATTTGATGCAAATCCAAGAAGTATGCGAATAGCTTTTAATATTTCTATGGGTGCAAAAGTTTCACCAAAACCTAAACCTTCAACTTGCGAATAACCTTCTGCAACAAGACGTGCTTTGTTTCGTACTACTACTCCATTTTCATCTTGTTTATTCCTAAAAACACATTTTGTTCCAATCACATTATGATCCTTAGGTCTTTCTACTAATGTTCATACCTTGTTTCTAGTGAAATTATTTAGTTCTTCATGTATGGCATTTACCCAATCTGGATCACTAAGTGCTTTATCTACAAGTTTAGGTTCCAAGGAAGAAACAAAGGAAAAATGTTTATAGAAAGAAGCAATACGAGGGTGAGTTTGAACACCCTTACTAACATCACCCAATACTTGATCTAAAGGGTTATCTTTGATGATCTGTTTGAGACCTAGCCTTGGTTTTCGCACTAGGCTCGCCCAGATTCTAATATGCGGAATAACGGAATCTTATACCCGAAACTCAAAGTAATTGCACAACTCTTTATTTCAAAGAGGGCTTACACGTCGAACGTTAGACACACTTGTCTACGTCGAAGGAACTATAAGTGTCTAAAACTCAATAACCTAAACGTATTAGACTCATATAACTAATCCTAAACAGATAAGCTTAGTTATACACATTCGGATCGGATTACAATTCCGAACAGGGAACGAATTCCTTTTCCTGGTCGCGGACCAATCCATGGTCGCGGACTCATCTAGGTCGCGAATCCTTATGCGATCAGGACTTGGTCGCGAAGCCACATGCGATCAGGACTTGGAGATCCTCCCGGATCATTTGACAATGGCTTGATGTTGTCTTGGTGCTTCAACTTGTGATTCTTCCATTTGATTTGTCCCCGATGGATTAACAATAAGAGGTGATGATGTATGTTGTTCATCACACTCTATATTGTGATCATCCTCTTCATCATCATCTCTAGATTTGATGTCTCCATTAGTAATATGCTTCATCATTTTTTGAAGATCTTCGCCTACAACATCACAAGACACTTGCTCCCATACCTACCACATTTTCTTGACGATTGTTGCCAAAGGTGATCTTTTGGTCTTCACTTAAGTTATCTTCCAATAAGGTGAACAACTTTTTGTTACCGGTCATGTGTTCAGTGTATCCACTATCTAGCACCCAATGTTTTCCACCGGTCTTGTAGTTCACCTACAAAAACAAAAGAATCAAGTCTGTTTATATACCCAAACCCTTTTGGGTTCTTCGATGTTAGCAATCAAAGTTTTGGGCACCCGAATAGATTTCTTCTTTTTATTTAGCATGGGTGCTTCAACAAACTTTGCTATCACATATCCTTTCTTTGACCTTTTAAGTATGTAGCATGCATCAAAATGAGTTGAAGTCATTAAAGGACAAGCATCATGTGAATGACCAATTTCATGACATCTAAAACAAAATTTGTTGCATGGTTTTACAAAAATAGTTTTTATGTTTAGTTTATTTCCTTTCTTTGGAAAGTATCCAAGTCCTTCTTTTCTAAATGAGCATTTTTGCTCACTAAGAAGAAAATCGAGAGATTCTTTCTCTTTGTAACAATTTTCTAAATCTTTACTAAGTTTCTTGATTTGAGCCTTTAGTTCATTGTTTTCATTTAAGATTATTTCATGGTAGTGCAAATCTTTATCACTAGAGCTAGATGAACATGGTGTATCAATTAAATCATTGCAACTAACCAACATATCAATTTTTGAGACTATATTTGGTATATCATCAACTAAGTCACAAGATAGAGCAACATCCCTTTTAGTTAGTGAGTTAGTAAGATCCTTGATGAGTAGACCTTCATAAGAGTCTTTTAAATCAGACTAAAGAGCAAGTAAAGAAGAGTGCTCTTCTTTAAGTGCTCTATACTTCTTCTTTGTGATTCCAAGAGCATCATTTAATTCACTAATCATTTCAACTAGATCTTCTCATCATCTTTAGCCATAAGGCAAAAAGATGAACTTGTCAATGTATTGTTTTTTCCAAAAGCTAATCCATCTAGCTTCTTGGAACAACATCCCTCATCATCGGAGTCAGAATCGGAGCTCTCTTCTCCAGACATCCATTCTCTGAAACATGCTTCATTGTTTTCGCCATTGATTTTCTTGAAGAATTTCTTCTTCTTAGGATCTTTCTTCTTCTTATCCCAAGGCTTGTTCTTATTGGACATCTTGAAGCTATATGTCCCTTTTCATGACATTCATAGCATATGATGTCTTTGAAATTTGCTTGTTTTGACCCCTTTGGTCTCGTGTTAATGTTGACTCCCTTCTTGTGCAACTTACGAAGAAGTTTTTTGGTGTTCTTTACAAGAAGGGCTAGATCCTCATCAGAGGAGCCATCGTTTGAATCACCTTTGGAGTCGGCTTTGAATGCCAAGTTCTTCTTTTTCGTCTCCGATGATTCAGTCGTCTCCTTCTTCTCCTTCTGATGCATCTCATAGGTGATGATGAGGTTCCCATAGAGATCGGTAGGTGCAGTGGATGATAAGTCGGAGTTGGTGAGGACCATCACAAGAGTGTCGAAACTTTCTGGAAGAGTCCTAAGCATTTTTCTTACAATCTCAATGTTAGTAAAAACAACTCCGAGTCCTTTGAGCTCATTAACAATGTTGTTCAACTGAGTGAAAATGGAATCCACGGACTCGGTTGGTGACATGGTGAATGTCTCATATCTTTGCCTAACCATGATCAATTTTGCCTCTTTGACCCTAGTGGTGCCCTCATATATCTCCTCGAGGGTGGTCCAAACTTTGTGAGCGGTGGTAAGGTTGCTCACGCAATTGAACTCATTTTGGGCCAACCCGGCAGAGAGAGCATTTTTGGCACTGGCATTTAAGTGGAGTTTTCTCCTATTGTCATCGGAGTGACTTGCTGGATCAACCGAAGGAGTAAACTCAATCTTAACAATGTCCCAAACATCAAGCCCCATGGCCTCTAGAAAAACCATCATGCGCACTTTCCAATAGGGATAGTTAGTCCCATTAAAGATAGGCACACGTCCGATGTGACCAAGATGAAAACCCTCATTTGAAGCCATCCTCTCTCTAGGTGGTGAAGCCTACTCATAAGAGAGATCGCACTCTAATACCATGTGTAGGATCGAGGATGCCGACTAGAGGGGCTGAATAGGAGACTTTAAAATCTCTTTGAATAAAACAACTTTTGCAAGATTAAAGCTTAAATAAACTAAGTGCAAATAAAAACCGAATCAATTCAACAATTTATATTGCACAAACAAAAATGAGAGAAAGAAAATCAAACACAACGATGTATCCTGAGGTCTTGGAGACTCGCCTGATCTCCCCTATTCCTCGTTGAAACACTCAAATGAATGAGTCTTGTTTCAATATCCACACAAGATATTATCCACTAGGGTTGCTCCTTCTCCTCTCCAGAAAGGTGAGAACGAAACCTCTCACAAACACACCGAGCCTCTCCAACAAGTTTTGTCAATGGAGAGATCAACGGCCACACCACAAAACCATCAAGTTGCGAGATCTTCTCTTGACCTCCAACGACCACAGAGAAACTTTAAGGATGCAAATGATGCGAATGAATGCTCTCAAAGGCTCTCTCTTAATCACAAAGAATGATTCTTGATCAACAGATCAAGATTTTAACACTAGGAAACTTTGGCTCAAGTGTATATATGAATATGGCTTAGAGATATGTTCAAAAACTGCTCAAAGGTGTATAGAAAATCTGCTCAAAAATTGCTCAAAAGTTGCTCAAAAAACTGCTCAAAATCTACTCAAAATAACTGCTAAAAAATGTATAGAAAATCTGCTCAAAAATGTGTACAGAAACTTCTCAAAGGTGTATATGAGAATGTAGCTCAAGATGTGTTGAAATACTGCTTAAAACACATATATATATATACAGCCCAACCTCTCAGCTAGCCGTTATGGTCGAGTAAGGAAAGAAATCAGTACAGCCAACAGACAATTTCGACCTCTAACGGCTATTAAGTAGCCGTTGGAATGAACCGTGATCGGAAAACCTTTAGTCAAATGAACAGTGCTCAAGTGATCTCTGGTAGAATGAACAGTGCTCGAAAGACCAGTTTCAGTCCCTCTTTGAAATCTATATATTTTTCTTAGATTTGACCAAGATTGTGAAAGAAAATGAATGCAACATATGACCTAAGAGTTTCTCAGTTTTTGTCGAAACTAAAACATACTTTGCAACCCCACTTAATAGTACGATTAAAAACTAAAAAGAATTTCTATAAATTTGGTCAATACTCCAAACACCGAGACCACTACACTAAACAAGCACTTACCTTAGGTCTTTACGGCTTTCTTCTTGCCGACCTTGCGCTTGCGACCTTGGCTCGCGACCTTGGACTGCGATCTCAAGCGACACGGCGACCTTGTGCTTCAACTTTGGTTCGTGACCTTGGACTGCGACCTGCAAATTCTCCCAGATCACTTGCAGACATTACAGAAATAGCTCTGCATACAAATAGCTCAAAAACACGGTTAGTCCAAGATACTTAATGTCATCTATAATTAAAATCAACCAAAAAGGGCCTAGATGCAACATCTAAGACTTCAACAAGTTCGATATCTGATTCAACCCGATGATCTATAAGGTAAATCTAAGTTGGATGATCTATCTATCCTATTACAAGATATTTATAGTCCAATCGATTGAGATCATATCAGACTCCACAACTGATAAAACCTAATCGTATAGGACTCAGTTATATAGTTTATATCAGACTACTACCGACCATATCGGATTACTACTGACCAGACAGAGTTCTAATCCAGTACCCATTCGACCTGCTGATATCCTCCCAGATCATGACTCCCCTATTGGAAAGGAGCCAACTCACGTTGGTGACCAACTCAATGAAAACTAGAGATGTGGAAATTGAGACTGACCATCTTCACGAGTGTACCACTTGACTGCTTGTGCACGTTGACCTTTTTGTCCCACTCGAAAAGACTCTCGTGTGCCTCTTCGGGTGGTCATCAGTTGCTTTTCCAAGATCGCGTCTTAAGGAAGAGGTGTTTCTCGTTGATAGACCAAGTCTTCAACAGATGGTACTATGGTATCAGGCTCATCATCCAGCATCGAAGGTTCAAAAAGTTTAAGGTGCTCAATATTGACAACCGAGTAAATATCCATGTATGGAGGTAACTTGAGCTGACAAGCATTAGTACCAATTTTTCGCAAAATCTGAGAAGGACCATAACGAATTGGTTTAAGCATTTTACCTTCACCTTTAAGCCTTTCCTTGCTCAGATGTAACCATGCCAAATCACCTTAAAATTGAGCTTCAACTCGATGTCGATCATGTCGCGCCTTATACTTGAGCTGAGTTTTAAGCAAGTTCTGTTCAACCTCACCATGGAGTCGTTGAATACCTTCCAGGAACTTTTGTGCTTGATCCTGATCTGATTCCTCCTTGTTGTTCTGTGCTGAGATAGGGATCAAAAACTCCATGTCGAATGGACTCTGTGGTAGAAATCCCAAACAGACCTCAAAAGAAGACTTCCCAGTCAAACCATGCACTGCTCGATTAAAAGCAAACTACTTTTTATACCTCAAGATATGAACGACTGTTTGACTTACCATCTCGGTTTGACCATCAGTTTGAGATGAAACGTCGTACTCCTCTTTAGCTTAGTATCCATCATCGTCCAAAGTGATTGCCAAAAATGACTAAGTAACTGGGTATCACGATCAGACACAATAGAATTTGGCAAACCAAAATGTGTCCAAACGTGCTAAAAGAATACCCGAGCGGCTTCTTCTCTCGTAATAGTGTTCTTAAAAAGTATGAGAACTATCATCTTGGAGAATTGATCAACGATCACAAGAAGATAGTCGTTGCCACGTCAGGTCTTAGGCAATCCTCCTAAGAAATCCATGGATATACTTTCCCATGTTCATGACAGAACTGGCAAAGGAGTGTACAAACCCAATTTTTGGTTTGCTGGTTTCAAGATGCTGCAGAAACCACAGCCTCGAACAAAACTAGCCACATTCTGCTGCATCCACGGCCAGAACACATGTCGATGAAGATTTTGCAAGGTCTTCGTTACCCCGAAATGACCAGCAACTTTTGATGTATGCGCCTCTCGTAACCACTGTACTCAAGATGCTCCACGAGGTATACAAACAAAATTGCCTTTGTATAAGAGTCCTTGATGAACAAACTCTGTGGATTTCTCTGTTTCGAGCTCAGCCAGTGCTGATCGAAACTCAGGATCTTCACTGTACATCGTGGCATAGTCCTCATGACATGAAGGCTCAATCTACATGAATACTGATAAGCAGAGGGCAGTAATTGGTGGTCGTGACAACATGTCAGCCAATTTGTTGTGTACTCCCTTCTTGTACTTAATCACTAGGTTGAACTGCTGTAGAAATGACATCCACTTCATATGTCAAGCCTGTTGTAGTTTGGATTGAGTTTGCAAATATTGCAAAGGCTGGTGGTCGGTGTGTACCACGGTCTCTTTACCCAAAAGGTAACACCGCCAATGTTTTATGGCCTGATGCAGTGCACATAACTCCTTGTCGTATGTCGGATAGTTCTTCTAAGCTCCTTGGATTAAATGGGAGTGAGATGCTACTGGTCGACCTTCTTGCACGAGCACGGTGCCCATTGCATAACCTGAGGCATCGGTTTCTAGCTCGAATGGATTTTGTAGATTCGGTAAAGCTAGGACAGGTGCTTCACTGATCTTCGTCTTTAGCAAGAGGAAGGTATCCTCGTGCTTCCCATTCCACTCGAAATTCTGGTTGATCCTGGTTAATGCATGCAACGGAGAAGCCACTATCGAAAAATGTCATATGAACTTCCAAAGGTTCTAGCATGCTCCCAGAAAACTGCACACTTCTGTTATTGTTCGCGGTGGAGGCCACTCATGTATCACTTTTACCTTGTCAAGGTTGATTTGCAATGTACCCTTGTTGACCATCAATCATAGGTAAAGTAGAGTTTGCTGGCCGAACTCGCTATTATTATGGTTGAGGCGAAGTTGATGTTGTCGCAACTGCTCGAACACCTTTTCAACATGAACTAGGTGCTCATCCCACGAACGATGAACTGTCGTAATATGTCATTCATGAGATGCATGAAAGTGGTCGGGGCATTGCAAAGGCCAAACGGCATGACCAACCATTCGAACAGACCTTGTTGCGTTTTGAATGCGGTTTTCCAAGTATCATCCTCTCGGATGCTGACTTGATGATACCCTGATTTCAGATCCAATTTCAAGAAGACAGCAGCATGCTTCAGTTGGTCTAATAGGTCGTCGATATGAGGAAGAGGGTACCGGTCCTTGATGGTGAACTTGTTCAGCGCTCGGTAGTCAATGCACATCCGCCAAGTCCCATCCTTCTTCTAAGATCCCTGGATCCATAAGGCGAATTACTTGCTTGAATGATACCATCATTCATCAATTCTCCAAGTTGTCTTTTGATCTCTTCATTCTCCAATACTGAGTTGCGATACATACTCATATTGGGAAGTGTCACATCTGACATGAGCTGAATATCATGCTCGACTGGACATTTCGGTGGACGACCCTAAATACTTTCGAACAGATCACTGTATTTCTCCAGTAGTCTCGATAAACAACCAAAATTCTCTCGGCGAGCCAACCATAGTGCTGCTCGAGTACTATCACTCTGACCAACTGGTCAAATCATAACAAGCACATATTATGACATGCGTTGATGATTCGTTTGGCCTGATTTGCAGTAATCAAGTCTGAAGTATTGACATGGGTGTCTCTACTGATAACGAACTTAACCCCATTTTTCGTGAGCTCATACTCTTGTGCCCTTCGATGGAAATGAGCATCCCAATCGTACAAGAACGGACTCCCAAAGATTACCTAACAAATATCGATAGGAACAACGTCGCATTGGACCTCATTAATATAACGTGCAGAGATCGCAAATTTCAACACACACTGACTCATAATCTGTTGGTTTATGTTGGATGTAAACCAACCCAGGGGATACGGTCGTCGGTGTCTAGTAATCTTCAAATCAATTCGTTGAACTAGTCCAGCGGAAACCAAATTCTTCTAACTTCTGGGATTGAATATTGTTGCGACCACCTCGTGCTTCACCTGGATGTTGCTAGTGAACAAGTCTTCCATTGAGTGATGGTCATGAGATGAATCCAAACCTTTCTCCTTCGGCATTGCCATCAGAGACAAGGTTGTATCCACCTCATCAACTGAATTCACTCAAACAACTCCTTCTTCGGGTGGAGTGGTAGTAGTTGTAGCTATTCTTGTCCTGGTCCATTTCTCTTTTGGTCAAAGCTCAGGATGGAGCTTATATCATTTATCCTATGTGTGCCCAGCAACATGACAATGTTCACAAGAGATGCTCGTACTAGACTTCGGAGTACTTTTCTTCCGACTCAACTTCCTTTTCGATGAGTTCGAATTCTCCTTCATGTTCTTGTCGTTGCGGGATTTATTCTTCTTCTCGATCGCCATAGCAGTCGTGCTTGCAATCGTGATGTTTTGGACGCCGAACAGGCTTAGCTCAGCACTGATCAATTTCTAAAGCCTAGACGTATATTTTCGAAACACTTGAGGATCAAAGAGTGAGATACCAATGACCATTGCTTGTCTCTGAAACTCCGTCGTATAATCCTAAACGGATTGATCGCGCCATTGGTACAATCTATGACAACGAACCCATCTCTCTTCGAGATAACCTATCGGGTAGAACTCTTGTCGTAAGAGTCACTTGAATTATCGCCACGTGAGGTCGTCTGATTCCCCACTGGCAATAAGGGCCTTCCACCATGTCTTGGCGTGGTCCTTCATCTTCAAAGGTGCGAACTTCACCTTTTGAGTGCTACTGAAACCTCGTAGGTCAAAGTAGGTCTCAAGCTGATCAATCCAAGAATCCAATTTCTCGGCATCGATCACCCCATCATATATGGATATCTCAACCTTAGCTTTGACCTTAAAAGATTCGACAGCTAAGGATGTGTTGGTGAGGTTGTCGGCCCTGTAGTCACCTTCATCTTCATTTTCATCTGGCCTACACGAACCTTGCCCAATATTCACACCAGTTGCCTTTCCTTTTGAAGCATCAACTTCAGGAGGCACAGTCATGGCCTGCTGCTTAATCTAAGCAAGCACGGTATCCATGTCGGTTGAGAGTTTAGCTACTTGTTCAGTTAGGTTAGCTTGAACAGAGGTTTCTACAGACATTGTCGGAGACGCAACTGTCGGTACCATTGGATGTTCGCCTTCGGCTTCTTGCAGAATTTCACTGAAAGTTTTGTAACCCTGGTGAGTCTTCACCATCCACAGAACAGGATAGTTGCTCTGATACCAACTTGATCCGATTGAGATGTAGATGGGTTTCGACTATACTTGACCAGATGCAGAATAACGAGATCTTACTCAGAAATACTGAAACCCAAGTGTTCGAAAACACAATTCAAAGGAATTGCACAACTCTTTATTTCAAAGAGGAGCTTGTACACATCGAACGTTGATCGCACTCGATCTACGTCGATGAACTAGGTGTCTAAGACTTGAACAAGTTCAATATCTAATTCGATCCGATGATATATCAGGTAGATCTAAGTTGGATATATCATCTATCTATCTATTACAAGGTATTTATAGTCCAATCGATTGAGATCGTATCAGACTCGACAGCTGACTAAACCTAATCATATAGGACTCAGTTATATAGTTTATATCGGACTACTACCGACCATATCAAATTACTACCGATCAGATAGAGTTTGAATCCATTATGCATTCGACCTGCTGAGATCCTCCTAGATCAGTTTATATTTAGACCGTATGTGCTCGTGATCATGGTCAAATTATAATTCATAACACTGTCATTATGATGCATATAGTAAATAATGTTCATTGTACCAACATATTAAAAAAATAGATTGTCACCACAATATGATAAATAAAAGTTTGCAATTGTCACTACAAGATTAACAGTCACACATTCATAACTGTTAATTGAAATATTAAAATTTGTATTTGTACATAAACTGCAAGAGTATTTGTACATAAAAATGACATTTACTCAGATTTGTTTGCTTGTATAAAAGTTGGTAGATCCTTCTGCAAGTTCAGTACGTGGAATATGAAGTAATACATATACTCTATACTCAGTGCTTTTCTCCTGCATAAAATTTATATCAATAATGTTGCATTGCTAACATATATCAAAATAATATTGAAAAAACATAACTATAAAATGCCACTTACAAGGTCGATATTTTCTGTCAATTTGTTCCTGTCCCATGATTCCATATACTTCATCGCAAAAAAACCACAGTCATTTACCAACTTTTGCTTTGGCATTTTCGTATAAACATGATGAAATCATTTAATTTTGAAAGCTTTCTCTTTCCATATGCTTTCTCAACCAATTGGCCAAACCTTATGACCTACCACATAAAACATGTCGATATAATCAAACTATCGTACATTAAGTATTATTATAGTATTGAGTTAAATAACACTTAATAACTTACAATTTGATAAAAATAGGGCTGTGGTGATCATCTGGGTCACCAAATTCTCTTCTATCCATTGAATCTAGCATATAAATGGTTTTGTTTATTAAGTTGAAGCAGTATACTGTCCAATGTCCAGAGTGTAACACTGGAATGAATATCTAATGTTGTTATGATATGTCAAATGGTTAATAATTCATAGTATTAAATTGTGTTACTATCATACTAACTTAAATTTGCTACTTTCACAGTTTCGATTTACTGCCTAAAACAACTTTATTGACTTACAAACTATTTTTATTAATTTAAATCTTACCAATTTACCATCAACCAAGCTAAATCCAACTGTGTTCGCCGTCACAGAGCTTAATCCAAAATCTACAAAGAATTGTGTCCCATGGTGCTCCACACAGAGTAATATCTCCTGTAAAACATAAACGTAGTGTTAAACATGAAGACTGTATCATATCAAAGCCAACACATAGTGTTCAACATAACAAATACAATAGATTGGTAAAACTTTCAGAGCATTGGGGTTGGATAAATGCCCTGTATCCTGCTGATGCAGTCATGTATTTGTTGTCATCGTATGTCATGGATTGGTAGAATAATTTTATAAACAAATTCTCTAACTCGCAACCTTGTTGAATGAGCTTTTGGCATCTCTGTCGTTTAACACAATACCATTGTCGGTTAAGATTATAGTTGTCCTGAAAAATCCAAATTAACAACTCTTTATTCAATAAATAAAATTCAAATTAATAACTATCAATAAAAGAGGTACTACAACTTACCTATAATAAGACTCGCCCTTTTTGTACAACTCATCATATATGAGAAAGCATCTAAACTCAGCTTGCCTTTCTAGTGCACTAGACTTGCACTTAAATGGATATATGTACTTGGGAGTTGCCTTTGTCCTGCACAATCCTCTGCTGAGCTTTGTTTCAACTCTAAGGGCTGCAACGATAGATGCTGGCTGTGGAGCTGCGACGACTGCTATAGTCGATGCCTTTGGATCATTGATTATTTTGTTGATGACATCATTTGCCCTCTCTAACTCTTTCATCTTCATAATGTCATCGACATCTTTCATTATTGCACTGACTGGTCCAAAATAAAAAAATGTAGTTTAACTGTTACTAACATATCAGATTGTATGACATATGAATCACAATTTACTATCCTTCGAATATCTATTAACTAGTCTTTCGAATATCTATTTGTTGTCCTGGTACAACATTCATATATTCAAACTGTTACATGCATGTCCTAATATGAGCTTTATTTATGTACTAACGTGCCTATATCGAAATATATATAAATGGTTCCAAAAATAAAAACCACTATTTGTATGTCGTATTAATAAATTTACTTCTTTTTATTATAGATTATTATCATATTTATGTCACTTTACTATTCCATATACTTCATCACAATTTACTATCTTATTACAATCACTTTACTGGTAGGACAGTAAAATGTTATTGATAAGACAATAAATTGTGATTCTTCATACAGTAAATTTATTGGTCCATATATCTTCAATATATTCGACCACGATCAAATTACTAGAAGGACAGTAAATTGCTTTTGATAAAACAGTACATGATGATTGTTCATACATTAAATTTATGGGCAGTAAACATACATAATGTTTCATGTTTAATTGTTATAATGGTAAATTGACCTTGTACATGCATAGTTACTAAACATTACGTAAATCATAACGATATCTTCAGGTCCATAGTGCGCGGTCAAAAAGCCATAGACAGTGCGCGGTCAGAGGGTCGGGGGTACTTGAGTCTTTACCAAGCACGTTCCCAGGATTAATATAACTTATCCCCCGTATGAAAACAACCGTCAAGAGGTTAGCATGCGCGGTTATCCACAATTTGTACATGCCTAACCAGCGAAGGAGATGAGTGCGGTTACACAAACTGCACTGGAACAACCATCCAGAACCGCTTCGCATTGGTGCCCTTTTATTCAGTATAAAAGGAGGATCAGCGCACGATCTAAAAGGCAGTTAACAAGCGAGACAACGAGTCAGCAAAGCTTGAGAACTTAGGCATAATTAGATAGACAAAAATACAGAAGAGATCATCGACTGTGATAATCTCTTCTCCCTGTAAACACTTTTACCCTATATAGTGAAATCACAACAGGACGTAGGGCTATTACTCCCACCATCGAGGGCCCGAACCTGCATAAATCTTAGCATTTCTTCTGACATTACTTATTCTATCTTCCCTGAGGACCACCCTGAAAGGTCCCACAACTCACAAATCTGCGTAAGATCGACAGGGGACCCCGGGTCCAAATCGTCGACAGCTGGCTCCTACCGTGGGGCCTTTATCAAGGTGTTCTTTTTTCATCAGGAGATTCGGTAAGCCATGTCTGAGGCGTACGATTCCAAGAACGATTTTGATCTTGATGATTATGCCCATATACGTATGCCTTCACCGAGCGATCCCGTTTCGATGGAAGAGGTAGATCACGAAGATGTTCCTGAGGAAGATCATGAGGATGCGTCTTCTCCCACCCAGGTCATGTCCATCGACCAGGAGACAGAAAAGATAGGTCAGGAACTCCATCTGAGTCCAACCACTTTGGAGGCTGAATCTATACCACAACACCTCGCTGTCAAGGACATGAACAATGATGACCGAGGGCTCAGTCCTGTGAGGTTTGATCCTGACAACCTCCAATATCCCTTTGATTTCGAATCCGATTCGGAACAAACAGAGATATTTTCTCCTTCTACGACCTCGCTTCCCTGAGAGTTTGTTGCTTTATCGGAAGAGACTCCTGAGTAGCGAGCGGCTAAGGAGGAACAGGAACGCAAGCAAAAGGAGGAACAAGAAATAAAGAAAAGGGAGGATGAAGAACGCAAGCGACAGGATAACGAACTCCGCAAGACTGCGTTGGAAGATCTGCAAAATGTGCAGTCTCATTATGATGCCGCTCCAAGTTCTTCCCGTCGTCCTCATGGTCGTAAGAGCGACCAGACACCCTCTTTAGCCCCAGACTATCTGTCGGCAAACGAAGAAATGGTGACGCCTGACGCGCCCAGGAGGAGTACGCATGGGCAACTTCACTCTATTGTAGAAGTCCTACGCAACTTTCCTCCTATTGTTGAAGATGCGCAAAGACCAGCTTTTGCTAGAATCCTGGCGGATAAGCTGGACGAGGTTGCGTCCGATGCAAACCCGATAGCCTTGTCCCGGTCTACGATTCACTCCCATGAAAGGGAGTATTCTTACTCCAGTCAGGGCAGACGTAATCGATTACCACTAGGGTCATTTCGGTATGACAAAGCCAGGCAAGTCAAGAACTCCCGCGATCGTGATCGTGTTCCTGTTCATTCTCGTTTGGGACCACGAGGTGTATCACCACGGCGTGAGATCGCCCGCGATCATGTTGAGAGTCGCAGAACTCTCCACAGTTCCTATGTTGGCTGCAAGGCTTTCTCACCCGAACAAGTCAAGCCCTGAACAATTGAAAGATTTGATGGAGCTCAGAATCCATCCGAATTCCTTCAAATCTACATCACCGCTATTCAAGCGGCAGGTGGGGATGATCGCGTCATGGCAAATTACCTGCCAACGGTCCTCGAAGGATCGGCAAGAACCTAGTTGTTCAATCAGCTAGAGGGTTCAATTTATAACTGGGAAATGTTGTGCGACGCTATACTCAACAACTTCCAGAATTGTCACCAAAAACCTGGCAAAGAGGACGACCTCCATCGTCTCCACCAGACTTCTTCCGAGACTCTTTGGCAGCTTGTCAAAAGATTTGTTGGAGTAAGGCATACCATCCCGAACATATCCGACAATTCCGTTATTAGGGCGTTTAAACACGTCATCCGATATCGGAGATTTACTGAAGATCTACTTATCCACCCCCCCTCGGTCAATAGCCGACCTCTTCGACATGGCTGATCGTTATTCCGATGCGGCTGAGGCCATGGAATGGAATAGGATGGTGGATAAGGGAAACTTACCACCTCAACGAGGTCTAAAAGATGACAAGAAGGAGGATTCAAGCAAGAAGCCGGAATCGTCATCAGGCGGGAAGTCAAAGAAGTCTAAGAAAAACCGATCTGGACAATACAGGGAGGTCGCAGTTGCCGAGAAGCCGCCGCTGGGAAAAGGTAACAAACCTCCATTTAAGAATAAAACTTCTTCTGGTGGCCGCGATAGCGACCAGCCGGGAAAACAGACTAATCCGCAAGGAAGTAAGAAGTGGTGTCAGTTCCACAACTCTTCGGGACACGATCTCAAGAACTACAGGAATTGGTTGAAGCAATTAGACGTACGACTTCTACCTAGGGATTGGACCGATGCCAACTTTACCTCCAAAAGAACAAACCTGCGGGATCAGAGACGCCGACGGGGACAAAGAGATGTCCTATTAGGTACCTCGTAATCATGTTAATGTTATTTTCGGAGGTTCCTCCTCTTTTGTTTCTAAACGTCAGTTTAAGGCATTGTACCATGAGGTAAATCAAGCAGAGGCTCCCCTTGGTGAGCCTCAGTACCCCCATTGGTCGGAAACTCCATCGAGCCGATTGTCCTATTGGGCTTACGCGGGCATTGTGTCGCGCCCCGAAACTGGGACTACGACTACTCCTGAAGAGACCTAGCTCGCTGCAGCTAGTCCCATATATGCATAGCATACACATACCCTTGACGTCCCAGGATAAGTCAAGCACAGGAGTATATCACATTGCAACAGAGTAACTTACAAAATAGTTAAGCAGTGTGGCCTGCTGGCCTTGATATTACATAAGGAGATTACAATGCCTTCACGGCATACATGGTTTAGCAAAATAACATCTACACAGCAGAAGATAGGTGACCCACCCACAAAAGAGAAGTGGACAGCAGAACAACACATCAGGGAAATGATGGGACTGACGCTCCTCCTTCTGGATCCAATAAGTTCTCCACGCTTTCATCTTGATTGTTGATCGCTCCGTCTATTGATTTGTAGATTGCAAGGGTGAGCACTTACGTACTCAGCAAGTCATAGGTAAGAGTAGATACATATAGTAGTGATGATATGATCCTAGACTAGTCAAGAATTATGGATGTTTATAAAATAATCTTTTACTTTCGTACCTCATCTCAGGGCAGCACTTTTCATAATATAACATCATCATTCATGTTCACTAAATTATAGCACTACCGCGACACGTTGACACACGACAGCCCACGGCAGCACTCCTTATCATGACAACACATGTCATTTGGGTAATCTTGATTAAACATATTTTATTTAGAAAATAGTACTTGTGTCACACCCCGTGGATTTAATCCACCGCAGCAGACTCCTATAAACCCGGGAGCTCGGAGTATTCGAATACGTTTTTAACTCTGCAGAGAAGTACCAATTTACCCGCAAGATATTCCACTTTCAAGCCCATCCTATCATAACAAAATGATTAGACCCCTCCTCACAACCATGTGTGAGTGGCAAGGTGGAGATAACAAGAACTTTTGTTATGTCTCACTCACAATTCACCCCTGACCCTGTGGCTCTCCGCGAAACACAGTTGTGGTAGGCTGTATCATAACCTCCACCCCACCTCATTTTCCCATTACTGGGTCAAATATCAGATCACCTTCAGTGATAGTGGGAGTCAGCCTCCAAGTCAATCATCACAACACAACTCATGCAGGGGTTTCATGTACGATCCACATAAGTACTTGTTCAGGCCTGTCCCATACCAGGCTTGCGGTTAGCACGTTGTTCATGCCACTAGACGCACAACACAAGGTTCTAGTCCTTATATGCCAGTGACCAGACCATCCACAACCCTGCACCTTCAGTGCCTGCATTCCTTTGCAGTCTAGCACCCCCAGTGCTACCGCCATCCATACCATTTTCTGGTCACGGCTAGGGTTTTATTTCATGAATATAAGTATATATATACATATAATAGTTCATGGCTCAAAACTTGTTTATTTCACATTTCACAGGTAACCAGTCTAGTACTGCCAATTCATAAATCAACCATTCTCAATCTTTCACATGCAATATTGCCTATATTCAAGGTTATGTTTTAGCAACATTTAAAATATAGGTTCAAGATGACCAAGGATGTGACTTGCCTTCCGCGTCGTAAGAAACAGCAGTTGATAACGGGTCAACAGCGAAGTCATCGATCTCAGCTTCTAGATCTGCTCGACGACAAACCAAACAATACACACAAATATTACATATATATTAAGATGATTTAGGATCTATATGCAGATATGCTTTACAAGAGTGACTGAACGATACTGGAGATAATTGAGATTACAAGCTGAACTGAGTTGAGATCTAGGGTTTCAAGGATTTGGCTAAGGATGGGTGTTAGATGCTCTTAGGATCTCAAGGTTACAATAAGAACATCAGTTTGTGGCTGGTTTGATCAAAAACAGCGAATGTCAGCAGATTGACATTCAGATCAAGATTCTGACATAACTTCAAGGAAAACTAGAGAGCTTATCTCAAGTTATGACAGTAGAAAAAAATGTAGATCATAACTCTACAAATTCAGTGGACAAAGTGGCTTTCAGAAAGCACAATCAGAAGTGGGTGAACAAGGCCAATGCCATTGGCTGGCATGACTGGAATAGTGTCAAAAACTAGGGTTTAGCGGCAAGTATAATTCAAGGGCTCAAATCAAGTTGTGATAGAAGAATAAAATGTTGATCACAACCTCAGGAATCTAAGGGACAAAGTTATGCCCAAAATGCACATCTGGAAGGGAGTGAAAAGGGCTAATGCCATTGACTGACATAGTCTGGCATTGATCTTGACATGGCCAGAAACTAGGGCTTGGCATAACTTTTGATCTAGAGCTCCAAATGATGCACCACTTTGTCTGGGAGGTAGGCATTGATAACAGGAACAAATCATTCAACAGGATCTAGGGCAGAAGATGGCTAGAAGGTGATGAAATTCAGTGATGAACTGAGGTGAACTAGTTGCACTGGAGCAGTTCTGGACAAGATTTTGGCGTGGCTATAACTTGAATTCTGGGCAGTTTCAGAGATCGAGCTAGAAGGAAAAAATGTTTAGGAGGTTGAAGCACACCTGAATGACAAAGTGGATGAAGCTGAAATGGCCAGGAATAGGTTTTCCGGTGATCGACGCCGGAGAAGAAACACTGCCATTTGGGGGTTTTTGATTTAGGCCGAATGAACTCAATTCCAAGCTTGGAGAGTGAAAGAGAGGTAAGAGGAAACTACCTGCACGTTCAATTTGGCCGGAGGATGGCCGGAGAAGCCTGGCGACGATCGCCGGTTTCTGGAGAAGCTCAAAATTGGGGAAAGCTTCGGTTGAAGCTCAATCGGGAGATCTTGATGCTTAGGCTTGCTGGAAATGAGTCACTGATCATTTTCTTCCACAGGATCGAGAGCTAAATCGAGTTAATTTGGCCTGCATTGCCGGAACAGGGCAATCTTCGAGTTTCAGTAAATTCCGGTGATCGCCGGCGATAAGGTGCAAGGTAATCCAATTAAGTGATACAGCATGATGAGAGAGATAAGGGGAACTCACTGATGCTGTTAATTTGGCAAGAGATGCTGCAGATTGTGCTGGCACCGTGAAGCTTCTTGCTGGACTCGCCGGAGAAGACGACTGCAGCGAGAGAATTTGCAAAATTGGCTAAGTCCTGGTGAAGAGGAGATGATACAAGGCACTGGTGGTTTAAATAGAGCAGTGGGCGAAGCTTGCAAGGTTTAAACAGCATTGAATTGGTGTCAGATGACAAGATTTGCAGGGCGCAGCTGCAACAACGGCGAGCGGTGACGCGACTGTGCACTGGCAAGGCGAAGCTGTGCTACATCGGGTCTCATCAATGTCGGGCGGTGCAAGGCAGTGGCGACAAGAGTTGGCAAAGCAAGCAACGTGGCAAGAGGATGCTGACAATGGTTGCTGGTCGCCCGCGGGAGCAGGCGCTGGTCGACGATGTTGCAGTGGCGCTGCCACGACACGGCCGGAGCGAGGACACGGGCGCACCGGCATGCACGGTCACAAGTGCGGCAAAGCCTCACCGGTGACGAGCAGCTACGGCGCACAAGCACAGCAACTCTGCTCGTGAGCACAGCAAACGGCCTGGTCGAATTTGGGCTTGATTGCAATTTCCAATTCTTGATTTGGACTGAACTGTAAATCTGGAGATTTGGAAGGTTTGATCTGATTTTGATTCTGCTGTTTTGGTATACTTAATTCCACAAATGATTTGGCACAGATTGAAGATAAAATTTGAGACATTTGGATGACTTTTGATATGAACTGAAAATAGAGTAGATTAGGGTAAAATAAGTCTGAATCTTATTGATCTCGAATTCTGGGATTTATGGTTTGATTTTGAGATACTCATAAAAGAAGAATTTGTATTGAAAAGCATTTGGGAGGTGTTCCCTGAATCAGATTTGAATTTGGAGATGATTTGCAACATTTTGCCTTTTCTGGCTTTTAGAAAATCTGGAAAAAGGACTGATCTGCGATACTCTTGGACTGATTTGCGAAAAAGGTTCAGATGGTGAAATCTGGCTGCCAACTTTTTGGATTAAGGTATTGGCATACCCTTGATCATAATCCAGGAATAATCTGGTCTGAACTTGACTAAGATTTAATTAAATCTGAATTTCTGGAACTTAGGATAAAAGGTAATAACAGATATTCTGTTTTCGAAAACAGAAAAAAGTTGATAATTCTGGAAGTTAGGGATAGAATTGAATCTGGGTTCTGAAGGCTTTTAGATTTAGGATAACTGATAGATCAAATCTGGCAAGTCAGATCTTGACTTGGGGTCACAGGATAGATTTGGAGATTTTAGGGCTAGAACAGAATAAAGCTGAGGCTGATTTGGCTGATCTAGAAGAGACATATGCATGCATGATTTTTAAGAAAGAAACTTTTCACCCCAAAACTCAGGATGTTACACATTGAGGCTACCTTTGGTCATCACCCCAATTATTAACAATGCTTGAGTCGAAAGGGTTCTAATCGATGGGGGCAGTTAATTGGACATTTTATTGGTGAAGGCACTGAACGAGATGCAGATCCCTCATTCAAAAATCAATCCCATAATTCATCCTTTTTATGGGATAATTCCTGGTCCTTCGATGATGCCGATGGAACAAGTGGTACTCCCAGTAACACTGGGGGAGCAGATAATTTCTGAACAGAATTGGTTACCTTCGATTTAATTGATTGTGATTCGGCATACAACGCTATTTTTGGCAGGCCAACTCTCGCTAAATTCATGATGGCAACACACTATACTTATCAGTGCGGCAAGTTGCCAAGTCCCAAAGGCGTTATTTCGGTCCGAGGCAGCCGGAATGTGGCATTAACTTGTGATCGGTTATCCCTGGAGTTGGTGGATCAACTTCCCCTTGGGGCGTCAAGATAGCGACCACGGCAGTGGATACGATTAAAGTTGCCCCGCGACCAGATGAAAAGTTCAAACTAGTTCCATTGTACCCAGATGATCCATCTAGAACAATTCGGATTGGATCAGGCCTGGATGACAAATAGTAACTCGAGTTCATTACTTTCCTCCGGGCAAATGCAGATGTGTTTGCGCAGAAACCATCCGACATGCCTGGAGTATCCGACATGCCTGGAGTCCCAAGGGAGGTAATTGAGCACATGTTAGCAATTCGACCTGGACAACGACCAATAAAGCAAAAGCTCATACGCTTCACTATTGATCGGCAAGAAGACGTCCTAGTGGAGTTAGATAAGCTCCAAAAGACAGGATTTATTTGCGAAGTCGATCATCCTAAGTGGCTCACAAATCCAGTCATGGTCCAAAAGTCAAATGGTAAGTGGCACATCTACATCGATTACACCAGCCTAAATAGTGCGAATTGATGAGCTTCCTAGATGCTTACTCAGGGTACCATCAAATTAACATGGCAGAAGAAGATGAAAAGAAAATTGCCTTCATCACACCATTTGGCACCTACTACTATGTCAGAATGCCATTTGGTCTCAAGAACATCGGTTCCACGTACCAGCACTTGATGCTAAAGACCTTTCTTTCCCAGATGGGGAGTAATCTCAAAGCTTACATTGATGATTTGGTTGTAAAAAGCTTGAAAAGTGTGAATCATTTAGATGATCTCGTGGAAACCTTTTGTAATCTAAAAAAATATGGAATAAAGCTGAATCCGGAGAAATGTTCCTTCGGAGTTTCATCTGGCAAACTACTAGGTTTTCTTGTTTGTTCTAGAGGGATTGAGGTCAATCCCAAAAAATCAGGGCCATTGAGCAAATGAGGTCTCCTTCAACCATCAAGGACGTCCAGTGCCTAGCAAGTCGCATGGCGGCTTTAAGCCGGTTTATATCGCGACTAGGCGAACGAGGACTACCTTTCTTCAAAGCTCTTCGAAAACACAATGGTTTTACCTGGTCGAATGAGGCCGAGAAAGCATTTCAAGAGGTTAAAGCATATTTATCCAATCCGCCAGTGTTGGTTTCTCCGAACTTAGGAAAACCACTACTCCTTTACTTGGCGGCCACCCCTCACACAGTCAGTGCGGTTCTGATCGCAGAAAGAGAAGGGATGCAACAACCTGTCTATTATGTAAGCGAGGTACTTCATGGCCCAAAGAAGCGTTAGCCTGAGGTACAGAAAATACTTTACGTACTTCTGATGGCTTCCTGTAAGCTACGACATTATTTGCAGGTGCACAAAATCATTGTGCCCTCGTTCTTCCCATTGGGAGATATAATCCGCAATCCGGAAAAATCTGGTCGCATTGCAAAGTGGACAGTGGAACTGGGAGCATTTCACATCCATTTCACCCCTCGCACAGCAGTTAAATCTCAAATCCTTGCAGACTTTATGGTCGAATGGACTAATCCTGACCCTCCTATGCAAGAATCCAAAGATTTACCATGCACCGACCATTGGACGATGTATTTTGATGGCTCTCATAGTTTTCAGCACTCAGGGGCTGGAGTGGTCTTAGTCACGCCCGAGGGTGACCAACTCAAGTATGTCATTCAATTATACTTTGTTGCGACCAACAACGCAGCGGAGTATGAGGGTCTCATTGCAGCGCTCCGGACAGCTAGATGGTTGGTTCAAAAAGCGCGCTTGTACAAACTCATAGAAGGGATTTTGTACATGAAGGGTACTCAAGGAGTATTTATGCGCTGCATATCTCAAGAGGAAGGCAAGTCCCTCTTGAAAGAAATTCATGACGGTGTATGTGGTGCACACGCGTCATTTCGTACATTGGTCAGAAAAGCTTTCCGACAGGGTTTTTACTGGCCTTCAACACTTCATGATGCCAAGCATCTGGTAAAAACATGCACACAGTGTCAGTTTCATGCGAGACAGGTTCTACCTTACAAACTATCCCTCTAACATAGCCTTTCGCGGTCTGGCGAATAGATATTGTAGGTCCTATGCTCCAAGCGGTCAATGTGTACAAGTTCCTGTTCGTAGCCATTGATACGTTTACAAAATGGATAGAGGCTGAACCAGTCCGCAACGTTACCGCTGCAGCGGCAAAGAAGTTCTTCCACAAGAAAATCGTCACTCGATTTGGTGTTCCAAGTCGTCTCCTTACCGATAACGGTTTCCAATTCATCAATGGTCTTTTCCTGGACTATTGCGATGATATCGGAACCAAAGTGTGCTTTGCTTCTGTAGCTCATCCGCAGAGTAGTGGCGCCGTTGAACGTGCCAATGGGCAAATATTACAAGACATAAAGAAACGTGTTTTTGATCGCCTTAAAATGCGCACGGGGGCTTGGGTAGATGAGCTCTACTCTGTTCTATGGGCACTACACACTACTTATAGTTGGGTTACTGGTGAGACACCTTTCCAATTGGTATATGGCACTGAGGCTGTATTACCCATAGAAATTCATATTGGTTCTGTCCGGGTAGATCAATTGGATCAAACTGATCAACTTGAACAACGTACTCAAGATATAACCCTCCTCAAAGAAAAACGTGATGGGGTGCTGATAAAATCAGCAGAATATTTACAAGCTTTACGTAAATATCACAGCAAAAGGGTGCGGCCGCGTAGTCTTCATGTGGGCGACCTGGTTTTGCAGAAAATACAAAACCAGTCTATCCGCCACAAATTCTCTCTTCATTGGGAAGACCCCTATACTGTAGGTACCGCGGCCAGGATCGGCCCAATTAGCTATGGAGGATGAGAGGATCTTGAACAATACTTGGAACATAGATCAATTACGCAAGTTATGCATGTAAGTTTCTCATTTCTTTTATCTTTTTCAATTAGCATGATTTGTTAAAAAAATTGTGTGTATTTCTCTTCAGATTATGTTACAGGTTTTTTCTCTTTTGTCACACCCATACCAAGCTATGCTTGGGATCTGATCGCCGATGACCATCTTACTATGGTAACCTGATCGGATTCGCTGGCTGACCTCATGGTCGCATCTAGATAAGACATCCCAGAAATAAGTCGTTTGTAAACGCACACAGGACTTACTGACATGTTTCTGATCATTGAGTGGCTGCCTGTTCGCAATAAGATTTGGTGCCATATTGGGATCAATATCGATGCGATCAGGCGATCATATCTGGGTCAAAACATTTCTTTGTAAACTGTTTCTAAACGTATAAGAAACTCACTAAATATTTTTGATTGTCAAAAACCCATATTTTTCCTGAGATTATAATAATGCGTCTTCAGTATGTATGATCCCAGGAAGGGGCTAAGAGAATATGGTCATAACATAAAATGGAGTTAAGTACATTTCTTTCAGTTAAAAACCTAAGGCATGCATTTTCATAGTATAAACTCTATATTTGCAGGTATCGGTAAAGAATAGAGGAGCATTGTTTCTTACAATGATTCAGGGTAAGCCTAATTCCTTCAAGAGATCTTCGATAAGAGGTTTGACTTCTTCAGATATGGCCTCGAACTGATCATCACTTTCGAACTCGGCATTTCCCACCACTGGACCCAGATTCAGATTTGGGCCATGGTGAAGTCTTAATTTGCACAGAATGGCAAAGGCTATAGATCTCACGTTTGTCTTCCTTGCCTCTGCTTGCCGTCTTGTGTCTTCAGGGACATATCGAGAAGTGATCACATCAGCTTTGAGCAAAGTTGCCACCATCTTCAATTTTTCAAATGTATTTGATTGAGCACTACTGCAGGATGAAATCATTGCCTTTAAGGTTCAATTCTCTTCGCAGACAATGTCAATTTTCGAACTTTGAAGCTCAACAGTCGCCCGAAGATCATCTTTCTCTTTTGAAAGGAGGCTTATTTGATCCTCTTGTACTGCATGAATGCGATAATCGATTTTACGGCAGTTCATGTAACAAAATAATTTTCGGTCGGAGGTAAACTCACATGAAAGCTATGACTGCGCCTCATGAAGTTCCCTCTCTAGGGAAGAAAATCTTGCGGCTGCAGCTTCTTCTTGATTTTCCCAATCAGCCATGCTCTTGTTTAGGAAGGCATATTCCCTGCGACAAGGAAGACAATAATTATACTTAGATGAAAGTTCAAGTTAGTATGGACGAGATGCATTACACTTACTACTGTAGCCTGCTGATCTCCCATTGTGCGACCTCAATATGCTTCGCTAAAGCTTTGGACCTGGTCGCCACCCGGGTTAAATCCTGAAACGCAGTAAGATATGGATCTTGAGACTTGAACATTCCTAAGTATTAAAAATATTCAAAAGCGTTAAGAGAATCTTTATCTCTACAAAGTTTCTAAATGAACTACTCTCAGGTTCAGCTACAGGTTGAACCTTGAAGCTCGTTTTATCCATGGCAGCAGGGGCAGTAAATGTTTTTTCTTGGTGATCCACCCCTGCAGTCAGGATTGCGGTTTCCATCTCCTGAGATTGGATGTCTGCTATTATTTCCTCCATGATGGCTTGAGAGGTTTCCTCAACCACGGGAGTGGGACCTGTCTCGCCCGCGATCTCCACAGTAGTTGATGCGCCAACGGTTGGTCGAATCGCCGGGGCAGTAGATACAGGGTCCCTACGCCTAAGTATTATAACTTAGAATGTTTCTTGTTGATAACGTAGAATTAACAAGGGATGGTATACTTACTTTATACGAAACCTTGTCCAAGGTTTGGATTTCGGAGATGAGCTCTGGGGAGAAAGAAGCCCACTGGTTGCCCCTGTTGAAGTATGGTCGATATTTGTCCTTGTTTTCATTTTCTTGAAGAGGACAGTGTCTTTTTCTCCCTGCATGTTCACAACATGATTGGTATATACAAGTCCTTACCACAACCGTCCCTTCGATAATCGAATGAGGGGCTACCAGCCCTGGGGTTTCCTGGGCCTCAGGATTGGGAGTTTCCTCCATGACCGCAAGATCTTCTGCGGTCACGAGATCCTTTGCCGCCGTTTTCGTCCCCGCTAGGGGGGACAAGACCTCGGCGATGATAGGAGAGGATGACCTCTCTGGAACGCTGATCTCCAGAGGGTCAGAAGCTTTCCTCTTGCGGTGGATGAGAGGAACTTTGTCTTCCCCATCCTCGCTCCCCTCACCCTGTATGACTAAGAAGTAATTCCTATTCGCACTTGGGAGTACAGGGGACATAGAAAATCTTACCACAGTATCTTTTGTGGTTGTTATCTTCTTTTTTGAAGAAGCCCCTCCTAGGATTTCTTGGATTTTTCAGGAGCCGGCTCCTTCACCTTCTTCTTCGAAGGGGTTCTCTTTGCCCTCTTCGCCGCTGACCCCCCAGAGGGTCCAGCATTGTCACCAGGATCCTTCGTCCCGGCGATTCATCCTTTCAGCAGTTGTATCATAACAAAATACTTGGTTTGGCGTTCCAAATCAATATACGACCTCAAACGAGTTCTATGGAAAAGTTCATGCCTTTTGACATTCCTGTTTTAGATCGTCGTTGCTATGTATTAAGCTTTGAGGATGAGGTGATCCTTGAGCTCCTTTTGTTGCAGCATTATAAGACCGCAGGAGGCTATTTGTCCTTTTTTTGATCTCAGACAATGATAACACTGCGTCACAAAAGGCAAGTTAGTTGATATGACATCTTTTCATCAGTATAATTGCGTGTTTTGTGGACCAGAAAGACGTACCTGTATTATAGTCCAGGGTGTTGTCCGCCATGGATTCTATCTTCTAAGCAGGATGTTCCCTCTTCCACAGGGGGCTCACCCTATTCTTCACAAAGTCGGGGATGATATCCCGTGCTGTTAATCCCTAATGGACTAAGTGAAGAATTGCTTGGGCCTACTTCGTCAGTTCCGAATCAAGATCAGGAACAGTATCCATTTCGCTGCTCTTCTCTGGTCAATTATTCTCAAACCAGAGGCTGCTTTCTGAAGGCAGAGTGTAGTAGAACCATTTGTGGTGCCAAAAGTGCACTGAATCCCACAAAGGAAGAAAAGGGTACTCTTTCTTCTCCCTTATGCGGAAATATATGCAACCCGCGGCGTTGGTACCTTTTGACCATGCTGAGTAGTAGAAACGTCGGAAGAGATCCACGCTGGGCATAACTCCGACGAAAGCTTCGTACAAATGTTGGAAGATCGCCAAAATCAATATGGCATTGGGGTGCAGATTCACCAACTCCAAGCTATAGTGTGCCAGAACTTCTTGCAGGAACTTGCTCTCAGGGAATCGAAACCCGCAGTGTGCAAGAAATCTTCAAAAATCACTAGCTCATTCTCTTGGACAACTGGGGTTTCTTGGTACTTCTCCGCCGGCCGCCAGTTGATTAGCAGCCGCGAGGGAAGGATCTCCTCTTTCTCGAGCACTATTAGGCTCTCTTCGTCGTGATGGATCGATCGGCTCCAGGACGCCATTGATGGTGAGGTCAGTGGAGAAAGGCTATGGCTTTGGAAACAATGAGAGCAAGGTGTGCAAATGAGGGTTTTGTGCGGCGAGAATGGCTAAGGCAAACAAGGGTTTTTGATGTGAAACTTCTCCAGTAAGCTATCTCTTCCTTTTATATGCCCGAGATAGCTCCTCGCCAGGCACATTATTTTAATGATTTCCCATAATGGGCGTCTTTCCTATTGGAACCCATTATCATATTAGATACCCTGTTTGTGAATTTGAAACAAAATGTATTTGTCTCCGATAAATCATTTTATTTCACATTCGGGGGGCTATGGTACATTTGTGGGAAATTAATAAATTTAGCACAGTCATAATCCTAAAAAAAAAAGGGATTCTTGCGAAACATATGATCGCAAAGCAGTTTTTCGACCTCAGTGTTAAGTATGGCCTCAACATTAATTTGAGACTGAGGTCCGAATTCGGTTTCGGACAGAAGACATAGTCTCTGTGTGTATTCTGATCGCAGACGTATTTTCCTATCATCATTTTTCACACAGAAAGCATCATTTTGATGATTATCAGTCATACATGATCATTCAAAAAGCCAGATAGATACGGAAAAGAAATTTTTATTTCTTACAATCCTTGCATACATAAGGGATACAGACGACCAAAGCGTCAACCTGATCCGAAAGATTTTTACAAAGTTCTCCTAGGAACGTATTGGCATCAGTGGGATATACACTGGCTGCCCTAAGAGAACTAGCAACCGCTCGAAGCTTATCTACATCATCTCTCAGCAAAGGAGTGCAGCTGTTCCTTATGGTATCGGAGAGTTCTCGCTGCTGCCGAGCCTAATCTCTCTCTGACCGAAACCTAAGCGCCTCTTCACGGGAGCCATCATAACATTCTACCAGATGCAGAATAGCCGAAGACATCTCCTCAGTGCATTTCTCAAGAGCCTCCTTTTCTTTTTGGAGAGTTCGGCATAAGGCTACTCTCTCACCAAAAAGGCTCTGGACCTCAGCAAGCTGATCGCTGAGGGACCTAGAAGTCCTTGCCTCCTACATTTATGTCTGCATGGGTTAGTTTCGATCAGAAAACGTAACCGGGAGACAAAATGGAGGTCATTACCTGAGAAGCAGAGGAGAAAGACAGGCTTTGGGGTAGATTTAGGCGTAGGAGTGAGAGATTTTCACCAGAAAGTTGATCACCCGACAAAAACTGATGATCCAAAGGTGTATCATCTGGTCATGGTGATATGAGACTTCCTCCAAGAGAGGGAAGGTTTGAAGGATTGTTGTGGATCCCCAAAGGTGGAGATGAAGATGCAACTGGATAAGTTGTTGGGGCCAAAGAGAAGGGTAATGTGACAACCCAGGTCTCAGTCCCCTTTGGTGATTTTGATTCCACTGGAGGATCCTTCGTCATTTTTCGTTTTGTTCTTTGGAGGAACCAGTTCCTCGAACGCCTATGAATTTCAAAACGCACTACTTTGAAAAAGATCAGGATGTAAAAAGAAGAACTTACAACAAGAATTTCGGAGAATATTTACCTTGTGGGAATCTTGGTCAAATTCGGATATAAATTCTTTTTCTCCCTCATCACTCTCAATCTCAATTATGTTCTTGGAGCCTTGGTTCGTCATTGAGGTAGGAACATAATAGGGAGGATGGAACAAGAGAGGAGAAGTAACTTTGAAAGACTTAGCCACAAACTTGTGATTCTTAAGAACTGAAAGGCTCTGCTATTTATAGAACCAGAGGCGATGGTTCGCTTGCGCGGATGCCTCGAGGTTTTAAAAGTGTGTTACTGGCTCTCTAAGTCAATGAATTCATGATTACCTGTCAATAAAAATTAGAGTTTTTCTTGGGAAATAAACCGCCACATAGCGGAACAGTGCCAGCTGAAGAAGTTGAAGCATCGGGTTTCAGAATTCGATAAAAATTAAATTTAAAGTAAATAAGTCTCTTCATTTTCTTCAAATTTGGGGGCTAGCTAACGAGGATTATCACCCGAGCTAGTTAGATTAACACATGTCGGGTTCAAGTCAGATTGAATTCAATGTGTGTCTATGAGTTTGTGTCTTAATAGCCGCTATGGTCGCCGAAGGACACAAACTTAGTCTATGATCGCAGCCTTTGCGCGATCATGAATTCGCAGACAGTGCGCGGTCAGAAGGCCGTAGATAATGCGCGGTCAGAGAGTCGGGGGTACTTGAGTCTTTACCAAGCACGGTCCCAGGATTAAGATAACTTCTCCCTGTATGAAAACAACCGTCAGAAGGTTAGCATGTGTGGTTATCCACGATTTGCATGTGCCTAACCGACGAAGGAGATGAGTGCCGTTACACGAACTGCACCAAAGCAACCGTCTAGAACCGCTTCGCGTTGGCGCCCTTTTATTCAGTTTAAAAGGAGGATCAGTGCACAATCTAAAGGGCGGTTAACAAGCGAGACAACGAGTCAGCAAAGCTTGAGGACTTAGGCATAATTAGATGGACAAAAATACAGAAGAGATTATCACTTGTGATAATCTCTTCTCCATGTAAACACTTTTATCCTATATAGTGAAATCACAATAGGACGTAGGGCTATTACTCCCACCATCAAGGGCCCAAACCTGTATAAATCTTCGCATCTCTTCTGACATTACTTATTCTATCTTCCCTGAGGAACACCCTGAACGGTCTCACAACTCACAAATCTGCGTAAGATTGACAGGGGACCCCGATTCCAAATCGTCGACAGGATGTAAAAATAAACATACCCTCATAGATTTTGTATGGCTTCCTTTTGTCGGATCAAAGGAGAACACCAAGGCCTTTTGACTATCCAACACAATAACCTTTCTAACCTTCTTAGGGATCTTGCCAGTAGCCTTTACAGTACCCTTTTTAGACGACATTGTTTGCAAAATAATACTGAAAAGGTAACAAATTTGTAGTCATGATACAAATTTACTGTCTAAAGTTTACTATCTATTCTTGTACTAGAACGGCTATCCAAACAGCAACGTCAATTTACTGCCGATTTACTAGTAATATAGATAAAATTTACTGTCCGACCAACTACAATATTATTCTCCTTGTACTTAATTTTACAAGGATAGCCGTTCGAGTAAATTGATGTTGTCTGCAAAATAATACTGAAAAAATATAACAAATTTATAGTCATAATGTAACAAATTTACTGTCTAAAATGTACTATTTCTTCTCGTACTAGAACGGCTATCCGAACAAATCAATTTACTGTCGATTTACTGGTAATGTAGATAACGTTTATTGTTTGATCAACTACAATTTATTGATGGACAAGTGTAAATTTACTGCCAAAATCTAATTCTTACCTATTTCAAGATCACAATCCGGATCTGGAAGAAATTTATAGTCATAATATAACAAATATACTGCCTAAATGTACTATCTTTTCTCGTACTAGAACAGCTATCAGAACAACATCAATTTACAGCCGATCTACTAGTAATATATATAACATTTAATGTCCGATCAACTACAATTTTCTGATGAATAAGTGTAAATTTACTGACAAAAATTTAATTCTTACCTATTTCAAGATCGCAATCCAGATCTGGCACAAATTTACAGTCATAATACAACAAATTTACTATCTAAAATGTACTATCTCTTCTCGTACTAGAACGGCTATCCGAACAACATTAATTTACTGCCGATTTACTGGTAATGTAGATAACATTTACTGTCCGATAAACTACAATTTACTGACGAACAAGTGTAAATTTACTGACAAAAATCTAATTCTTACCTATTTCAAGATCGCAATCCGAATCTGAAACAAATTTACAATCATAATACAACAAATTTAATGCCTAAAATGTACTATCTCTTCTCGTACTAGAACGGTTATCCGAACAACATCAATTTACTACAGATTTACTAGTAATTTAGATAAAATTTACTGTCCAATCAAATACAATTTACTATCAAATAAGTGTAAATTTACTGACAAAAATCTAATTCTTACCTATTTCAAGATCGCAATCCGGATCCAGTGTCCAAATGCGGCAAATATGTTCGAGCAGTTGCGGTCAAGACAAGGTGTTGCGGAAGCATGAGTCGGCAACACGAGCATGCTAGACGATGGATAAAAAGCTATCGTGATCAGAAGTGCGTGAGATCCAGTGACCAAAAATACGACGAACCGGCTGTGGTTGAGACGCAGCATTGCGGTCGCGCAGGGTGGCATTGCTGGAGCGATGGTGAGAATTTTTGAAGGCGCTGAACTGAAATTCAAGAACAAAATGTGGGAGCATAGCGGAGAAGATGAAGAGACGGTTGATGCGTATATCGATCAGTAACAATAAAATATTTCAAAAACTTACTGTCGTTATTTTTCTTTAAACAGATGATAAGCACTATCTCTATCCAATAATTGTAATTTGGTATAGTAACTTAGCTCAGACGGCTCTTAGACTGGATATAGAATAGCTATACTAGGGGTAGGGGTGTGTGTGTGTATGTGTGTATATATATATATATATATATATATATATATATATATATATATATATATATATATATATATATATATATTCTTAAAGATATTGCAAATTTTTTAGGATCCATGGTTAATTGAAAACCATGTTGTGCTTGATATGCATTCGTTTATAGAAGAGTTCAATTTCAATAATTAAATTGTTCAAGAATTGCATTATTTTATTTACATTTAGTAAAAACACCCAATGCACTACACACACACATTGAAACATCAGTTAGACCAATGGCTATATATATGCTCCTCCTATTCGAATTGGCTAGGTTGATCAAAGGAATTGACTTAAGAGAGAAATGCACAGATACAATTAATCGTTGGGAGAGATGATTGTTAAGACACGTGTTTTGTGAGATTTATTCTGGCTTGTGACTATACTTAAATAAAAGTGACATTTGTTTGTCGTTGTACCTAAGACCTTTGCATGCTTGCTATGTTGTCTTTGTCATCAGACAAACCCCTTCGACTTTTAAAAATATATATAAAACTTGTGCTTGTCTTAATGTCTAATATCTTGAATATTAAAGGGTTTTATTGAATACTATATCCATCCCGTTCAATGTGACTCGCTGTTCATCCTTTGTCAATGGCTGGTGAGTGGGGTTAAATAAAATTAAATGGAAGAAGCAGAAATCCAAAGAATAGATCCTAGACACATTTATTTCCATATCACTCAATGATATCTACTAAGGAGCATCTGCAAATGCTGAAACCAGTCGATTACCGCCGGTTACAAACAAAAACAGGCTATCAATCAACAAAGAATTAACAAAGAGAAAAGGCACAGTTGTATTTATGCAAACCAACTATATTTCATACGAGATCATTACAAACACATCGGCATGCATTGACAAAGAGATACATAGTCGAAACCAAATACATGCATGCATGCTGTGATGAGATCACGCCTAGTTTAACAAACCACAGGGACACAACAACACCATCAGCAAACCTACATGCACGCTTGAGCCATTGATTAAGCAACAAATGGTCTCTTATTTAGTTACTTTACTCAGACACCAGGATGCGTGCATATATATCTTCCTTCTTAACAGTTGCAAGGGTTGCACTTGCAGTTGGAGCCACAGCTGCATCCGTGGGCAGCCTCTCCGGACTCAGCAACCTTCTCCAACCCCACAAGGTGCCTGCAAACCAAGTACAACCATCGTAACATGAACATAACATCTAGTTCGTTTCTGCAGCATAACTTTCTCCTTGAAGGATGCTCTTGAATAGCGTTGTTTATATATCATGGTAAAATTAAGCACATACCCCTTCTCAGGTGTAACACCGAGGATGGTAGTAGCTGAGGCAGTATTATTGTTCTTCTCCACTAAATCGGGATACATCTTTCTATAATCATCAAAAATAACACAAGAAATTCGTCAGTACCTTGCTAATTGTCTAAAACTCAAGAGCCGCCATCAGATCAACAAGAAGAAAAATCAACTAAAACTAGTGTGATATACCAGCCGATCACTGAGCTGTTTAGCATTGATCTATGGTGAAAAGTTTAGCTGGTTCTATCCTTTCTGAAAATTAATTATGTGTTGAAAAATTAAAAATTCAAACAAGAATTAATATATGTACCCGCACTTGCAGCTCGAGCCACAACTGCAGCCGCCTCCACAACTGCAAGACATATCTCTCTGTTGTAAGTAAGCCCAAACGACAAGCAAATAAAATGCAGAGGGAGAAGAGATTTTGATTAGTTGAGTTAAGCATAATGCGTTAGACCATCCATATTTATGAGGATTCGACACATTAAAGTATGTAGTTGCGTGTTGGAACGAGTCCTTAATTTTCTGATGGTTGTTATTATCTTTTGATAGTGAAACCTTTTAGTGGACTTTTTTATTTTCATATTTTGCCGAATACAGTCTTTGTTTGTCCTTCTATGTATGTACATACATATGTTAAAATTAATGTGGTTGCTTCCTGCTAAAGTACCAAATCATAGTTGACCTCTCTCATTAATTCTACCAATTAAACAAACACGTTAATTGGTAGCAAGGCTTAATAATAGTATATATTGGTAAGAGAGGCCGGCAAGAGATGTGCCATCTATGTTCCTTCTAATCAATTCTTTTTGTCTCAAATTAAGAACCTTTCTGTTCATTATTTTTTAAAAAAAAATATCTGGAAGTACCTGTTCTACAAGGAAAGGCAATCTGTATGACGGCATCAAGCAACATAGAAGGAAAGATTTGTATATACAGGTTGCTTTTTTAAGAAAACAAACCTTTTTTCGAGAATAAAATAACTGTGAGCGGGGAAAAGCCAATTACAGAGCAAAATCTAGGAAAATTACATTCAGACTATTTTCTTGATGCATTTTTTGGTATTCGTAACCGCACGTAATTAAATGCTCGATAATATTCATGTCAACTACGTGATATCACTTGGAATACATCTAAATTAGTATATCTGTAGTGGCAAGTAATTACTATTTCAATTCTTAGCGACAACCAGTTTTGTATTATTAAGCATAGCACATATGTATAAAAAAATGGTATTAAACTGCACTGCTAGCTAATCGTAATTATCGATACTAGCACACAAGAAATCTTCCCCATAACATTTATTAATAGGTGTGAGGCTATATGGCCAACTTGTCCGACTGAGACAACAATAAAACATCACATCAACACGTCAAGAATATATACATCCAGCGCATCTACTTCTTTAGTGTTTTTATGTATCTCTTTTCAAAATTCTATATAAATGATTATGAAAAATTCTATAAAATTTTGAGATTGTGTACATATAAAATCAATATACCATCTCACAAAATTTCAAATCCAAATTCAATCTACACAAAAAGAAACAAAAAAGACAAATTCAACTGAAAAATAAATCCAAAAATAAAAAATAAAGATAAAAATTACTATTAATTGAAATTCATTATTTTTGTTTCTCCTAATACATTGAATTCAGAGTTAAAATTTTATAGACTACTTGGCTAACCTAATATATACCTTATCTAACTTTTATAGAATTTTCATAACTATTTACATGGTTTTTAGAGATGCAATACATAGAAGCACCAAAGAGGTGGGATGCATATATACACACTACTACATAATTGCTTTTTATTATCGGTTTAAAATCGCCTCTACTATCGGTTCTCTTACCACTAGTGATCGGCACGATAGAAGAAATGTAGCACAATTCTATCGGTTGCAAACCGATAGTAAAATACCTACGTTCCAACGTTCACTACTAATTGCGAATGATAATTTCTTCTATCGGCTCAGTGAACTCAACCGATAGTGATGTTAGATTTCTTATAACGGTTCTACACTGGAAACCGATAGTACTGTATAGTTTTTCTATCAGTTAGTTACTCGACACGGTTAGTACTGGAAATTTTCTTCTATCGGTTGTAGGATATGAACCGATAGTATTACAAAAGATCATTAACAAATACAGCAATACAGAGAGACACACATTGGATAGATTAATCAATTATTCAGAGATTGAATTTATTCACAAATACACTAATACAAAGATACACACATGCATTGGACAGATTAAATCTAATTATTCAGAGATTGAATTTATTCACAAATACACTAATACAAAGATATACACATGCATTGGACAGATTGAATCTAATTATTCACATATTGAGTTTATTCACAAATACACCAATACAAGTACACACATAGACCAATTAACACATTCAATGTATTTTACATAAGTTATTTACGATCGATCGTTGATAGTCACTTCATCCATTACATATTGAGCCCAAATTTGTCGCAACTGCTTCAACTGAGGCAGCTCGTATTGGTCTTTCAACATGGCGCTCTACATGCTTATATGAAGTTAGGAAATTGATTTCATTTCAACTACTCTTTCCTAAAGATTGCCTGGTTCTAATCAAGTTCAGTATCAATTTAAGAAACTGACACGAGCGGCAAGAACAATTCTAATCGGGTTGGTCAAGAACACTTACAGTTCATGGAGTGGCCTACGATGACACAATGCAATGGCCGGCGGCGGTGGAGAACCCAAATGCGAGCGGCAATGGTGGTGCAAGAGCGAAAAAGGGGACATCGGGGAGGCTAGGGTTTTCCGTGCGCGAGTGGAGACTTATTTGGAAATGTGTTTGGTTGGACTGGAGGGAAAACTCCCGCGTGTTTAACCCATTATAAAGGTCTTGTACTATTTTACTATCCGTTCAAAAACACAACCGTTAGTGAACTTTCCTCTCTTCTAAATGTCCCCACTATCATAACCATTAGTATATATGACGTCCTTTTACTATCGGTTGAATAAACAAACCGATAGTAAAATTTTACCTCTTCTATCGGTTCGTACACTAATAACCGATAGTAAAAATGACGTAATTTTACTATCGGTTCTGTTGGGGGAAATCTCCGCGAGACTAAGTCCAGGTAAGAAGCTGCGCCATGTGCCCGGGGACAAGGCCCCCGGTGCCTGTCCCGAGCGCCGCCTTTAGCAAGGGGACAAGGGCCCCGTTGCCTGTCCTGGGCGCCGCGTTTGGCCCGGGGACAAAGGCCCCCGGTGCCTGCCTCGGGCGCACCGGGCGCCGCCATTTGCCCGGGGACAAGGCCCCCGGTGCTTGTCTCGGGCGCCGCCATTTGCCCGAGGACAAGGCTCCCGGTGTCTGTCCCGGGCGCCACCATGTGCCAGGGGACAAGGCTCTCGGTGCCTGTCCCAGGCGCCACCATTCGCCCGGGGACAAGGCCCCCGGTGCCTGTCCCGGGGGGCCTTGTCCCCGGGCGACGCGATCTGTCCGGGGACAAGGCCCCCGGTGGCTTGTCCCGGGCATTGCTGTCCTTCTAGAGACAGGAGTCTCCAGTCCCGGGTCACGTGCAGGTCACGCGAGGAGCGCCTCAGGAATCAGCGGACACCTGTCAAGCATCCGAGGTGCCTGACCGGGAGAAGGACGTTGCTACCCCTCGATCCAACGGTAGCAGGCGGGGTAGTTTAGTCTTTTTGCGTCCTTTGGGGCTATATAAGCCCTTGTAACACCTCATGTAAGGGACAATTGCTCATTATTGCTAGGAATAGACAATCTCACAGGTGTGCTACGGAGCCATCTCTCCCCGAGAGAGCTCCCCTAGCTGACTCCGGTCGGAAGCACGCCGACAGGACTAGGGTCCCCACTGGGACCCGAACCTGTATAAACATTCGTGTCATTTGTTGTGCTTGCCCGACGGGGGAGGACCGGTCACCCGGTCAACCCGTGTAGTAGTTTCTTCGCTAGGATCGTCCACAAAACCTGCCGGGGTATTCGTAATACCACGACAGTTGGCACCGTCCGTGGGGAACCGTGATGAGACGCCATGGCTCCCCCAAGAATGAGGGCCCGCGCCCTTCCCGGTGACGCCGGTCCCGGTGACCCGGCGCCACCCTTCCGGGACACAACCGTCCTGGCGCTTCCGCCCGGAGGCGGCCAGACCCAGGTACCACCTCCCACCTTCCCTGTTAATTTTGGTGGTTCGACCTCCGGGTCAGTCCCGGTGACCGCGGTCGCCTCAGCCGGGACCAATCTCCCCCCGACGGCTTCCCCGGCTCCCCGGGACGCCTTACTTGAGGCTTTAGTAGAGGGCCAGCTCCGCGCCCAGCGCTCTATAGACGAGCTGCTCCGCGTCATGGCGCGGCCACCGGCCCCCACATACCCGTAGTACCCATACCCGGGGGCTATGCCCCCGTTTATGGGTCACCCGGTGGCCCCTCCGGTCTCCGGAGGCCCGGCCGCCCCGTACGACCCCGCCGGGGGGTACCCTCCCCCGGTGGGTCATCCGTCCGGAGCCTTCCCGGAGCCAGGAGCCTTCTCGATGCCGGGGGGTTACTTCATGCCCAAGTCCTTCGAGGCACCGGGGGGATACCCTGTTCCGGGCCCATTCCCGGGGCCAGGGGCCCATTACATGCCGGGGGTTTTCCCTGCGCCGGGAGCTAGTCCCGCCCCACAGGTCGCGTTTACCGCACCGGGGGCGGTCGACAGAGCAGCTCCCGTGCCGCAACGGACCTCCCCCCGTAATGGCACTTCGGTTCCGGACATCACCGTGGGGGCTCCCCCCTCGCCGGTTCCAGATAATACAGGGGTTCTCCCCTTTCCAGTTCCGAACGTCGCCACGGGGGCCCCCTCCCCGGTTCCGGATAATATAGGGGTTTCCCCCTTTCCGGTTCCGGAGGTCGCCACAGGGGGCTCCCCCTTACCGGCCCCGGTAGCGCCTGGGCCAGTAGCTACAATGCATGAGCTCCCTCCTCCCTCGGGGCCGCCCCCGAGGGTGCCTCTGGTGGACCAGGTCCGTTTTTCCTGAGAGGAGGTCGAGCGAATGCGTACGGCTAAGTCCGGGGAAGAACTTCCCCCAGGTCGCGGACGCGGAGAGCTTCGCTCCCGCACCGGCCAGGGGAAGAGACCCCTCGAAGAACCGACCTCTCCGGGGGAGAGCCCGGACGTCTTCGAACTCAGCCCCGGCCCGGAAGAGAAGCGTCGTTACCGCCATGCCGGTGGACCTCTTGGGCGACTTCCCGACTCCGACAACGAGCGAGCGTCCCCTGTCAAGGGAGAGAGCGGCCGGGACTCTCCTCAAGAAGTGTAGGGGGCTAACCAGCCGCTATGCTGCAGACTCCGGTGCATCCGATGGCTGCGGCCTTACCGCCCGCCGCACATCGAGCATTACAATGGTGAGGCCGACCCTTATGAATTTGTGCAGGTGTATTCCACAGCCATATCGGTGGCTGGGGGGGACGAGACAGTGCAATGCAACGTCTTCCCCCTCTACCTCACCAGGATCGCCCGCTCGTGGTTCTACAATTTGAAGGCCGGCTCCATCAAGTCATTCGCGCAGCTCAAGCGCGGGTTCTGCGTGAACTTCCAGGGGAACTATGTGCGTCCCCTGGATTCCTCGCAGCTGTATACCATCCGGCAGAGGACGGGGGAGACCATTCGCAGCTTCTTCAAGCGCTTCGCTCAAGTCAAGAGCAAAGTGGCTCACGTCCCCGACTCCACGGTCATCGAGGCGTGTAAGAGCGGGATCCTCCTGGGAGAGCTCCACCGGAGGCTCTCCCGAAGCTGCCCCCTCCTCCGCCGATGAGCTCTTCAATGTACTTGAGAAGTATGCTTGGGCGGAGGAGGACGACCTCTGGAAGAAAAACTAGGGGGCTCCTGTAACACCCCTGTTTCTGCCAAACCCTAAAATAGCCAAAATCCACATCTGGACCCCAAACCCTAATCTGCTTCAGCCATTCCCTTCTAAATGTTGTTCAGAACATTTTTCCCTTCGGGACCATCTCCAAAATCTCACCCTAGAGCTGAGTTTCAGCCCTCGCCATTTTAAAACCCAGATTACCCTATTTTACCCTAAACCGTTTTCCCCAATTTTGTCGAAACCCTTCAGATCTTGCCTGATCTTACCAAACTTTGGTCAGATAAGTTCTGATAATCTTTTGCAACTTACCTGCGAAATCAGATTTCAGATCGGACCCTTAGATCTCCAGATTTGCAATCAAGTCCATTTCCTATTCAAACTTTCCTCACAGAACAGTCCCTGGAACAAGTTTCAGAATTGCAGAACAGCCCAAATATTCTTTTCAGGTCCATTCGACCAGCACCTGGTTGTGGCCTACGACCAGCGCGAGTCGCCGTTGCCGCGCCGTGGATTTCGCCGTGCTTGCTCGCCGCCGGCCACCGCTTCTTGTCGCCTGCGTTGTGAACAACCGAGCCACCCCGTGCGCACGTGCCAGCACAGTGCGTCGCCTTGCCCAGCGGTTAAACGGCCGTACTCCAGTAGCGTTTCGCGCGCGCTCCCGTTGCCGTGGCATTTGCATGCGCGTACGTGTCGTTGCAGGAGCTACGCTGTCGCCTCCACATCTGGGCCGTCCCGGACGAAGTTCCAACGCAACTGGCAAAGCTGCAGCACCGCCTGAACGCGATCGCATCGCCGTCGCCGTCGTTGCGCCTGCGCCCGACAAATTTCTCCCCGGCGCAAGCAACCACTGTCGCTTAAACCCTCGCAAGCTCCGCCCTTGGACCTATTTAAACCCTCCCTGTACTTTGAGAGCCTCAAACCTCCAGAAAATCGGCTAAGTCCCAAACCTCGCCGTTTTCGCTTTCTTCTCCGGCGAGCCAGTGAGTGAGCTCACGGTGCTAGCCCTTTCCACAGCCCCTCTCTTCGATCCAAGTTCACCAGTGAGTTCCCCTCGTTCCCCTCTCTGTGTCATAGCAGCCAATTGCACCAGATCGATCCTCATCGCCGGTGATCGCCGGAAAACCAGAAAACCCCTGTTCCCTCAATGCTAACCATTTCATCCCGAATTAGCTCTCGTCCCAGTAGTAGAAATTGATCCTTAGCCATTTCCTAGCAAGCCTGTTGAATCAGGATCCCCAATTAAGCTCAAATCGAAGAAATCCCAAACTGGAACCTCAGCCGTTCGCCGGACTTCGGCGCCAAGCTTCTCCGGCCGATCTCCAATGAAATTAACCCCTCCAGTAGCCTTGTTGTGCCCTAGAGATCATCCCCAAGCTTGGAATTGAGCTCATTCGCCCTGTATCAAAAATCCCCGAGCTCCAGTGTCGTCTTCTCCAGCGCCGGTCGCCGGAATTATTTCCCGGCCGATCTAGCCCCTGAGACCTTGTCCCTTAGATAGATTCCAGTACCCTGAGCAATATTGTCCACTAGCTCGATCCCTGAATCGACCTGAATCAAAAGTCATCCCAATGCCAAGATCACTGTCCAGTAGCTCAGTTCATGTCCAGGCCACCGTGTTTTCTCGCCGGATTTGGCCACCCTCCGGCCATTTCCAGCCCTTGTGCCTGTTGAGTATATTGTTCCTGTTAGTAATGCCTACCTCCCAGACAAAGTGGTGCATCAATTGGAGCCCTGGATCAAAAGTTAAGCCATGCCCTAGTTTCTGGCCATGTCCAGCACTATGTCAGTGCATGTCAGCCACCGGCATTAGCCTTGTTTGACCCCTTCTGGTTGAGCAATTGAAATGCCACCTTGTCCTTTAGATTCCTGGAGTTGTGTTCTACATCTTTCTCTACTATCACCTCTCCAGAAAACCATCCTAAGATCAGTTTAAAGTTACGCCAAAGCCATGAACCGAATGTCGACCCTTCGACGTTCAATCCTTTTTAGCCGTTTCTTCGACCAGAACCCTTGTGACCTTGCCCTAACCTTTTCCCCTGCATGCATGACTTATTTACTTAATAATTTCTATGGAAACTATTTTCTGTATGCTTATGTGGTATGTGTTTGTGTGTTGGTTGATTGCCGCAGAGTCAGAAGCTGAAGGAACGGAAGAAGGCTTTGAAGATCCATCTGAGTATTTAGACCCAACGTCGCAAGGCAAGCCTCATTCCTTTGATCATGTCTCACCCAATATTTTCATATGAAGTATATTCACTGTTTCTTACTATGCATGCTTAATTGAAATACAAGTTATGTTTGAATGACATGAGTAGATATTACCTAATGAATCATGAAACCCCTTTTGTTATTGAACCTTCATATATATATGCTTTTGTCACCCTAGGACTCATATACTGAATATTCACATTAAACTTGAGGTGGTCAAATACATGAGAAGTTATAATGAAAACCGTTTTGACAAGAAAACTGATAAAAGGGACAGTAGTGAGGATTGGTTTGTATGGAGAGGGTGCGGTGCGCACCAGGGAATGTGAATGCTCCTCACTATTGGTTCATAAGGACGAGAACCTTGTGCTGTGTCTCTATGCGAAATGTAAACGTACCAACCACTTGCCTGGTATGGGACAGGCACAACTTAGTAGCTTTTTGGTATTAACAGTTCCCTGCATGGTTTGTCGGTCTGGTTTCTCGCGTGGAAACTGGTGGGCCGCAGTTCGGCCATGAGCGGTGTGAGTTCAGAAAAATAATGAGAGGTAAAGGTGGAAAGAAGGAAGACGCCCTACGCCTCAGATTAAGCCGTGCGCGGTTGTAATCTTGAACGGTCATATGTCTTGCGTGGACACAGACCAAGGCTATGTGTCTTGCGGGAACATAAGCCAGAGGCTAGGAAGTAAGGCAGTGGGGAGGACCCACAACAGTACTTGAGACTTAATTGTCTATTTACTGGGCGGGGATACTGTTAATACTGAACTGTAAAAGCGTTGTGTGATCTCGGCCTTGTCACATGTGTATAAGTCACATGGAGCTGATCCGACTTGAAAGCCGAGTGAACCAGTGGATTTAAAAAGAGGTACACCTTTGCAAAGCGTAAAAGAAGTATCAGATACTCTGTACTCCCAGGTTCAGGAGTCTTTTCGTAGTGGAAGTTATCCATGGGTTATAGCACAAGTAATGTTTTAGAATGTTTTCATAATGCGGTTAACAAAGTAGTGACTCATGGGAGACCACTACATCTAACGTTTTATTGAGTACCTGTCTAATGTTTAAAGTATCATTTTCATGACAAAAATACCGTTTTACTGAACAAATGACTTGGAAATTTATATATATCTCTATCCATATGAAACTAAAACCCCTGAATCATATGTTTCACCCTCATATAAGTACAATTACAATAATCCCTGGAATGAGTGTTGCTGAGCACCAAGTGCTCACCCTTGCATTTATATCCAACTGTAGAAGAGGGATTTGAGGATCCCGATTCCTTCAGTTATGAGTTCCCAACGGAAGATGGAAGTGTCCCAGACGAGCCCACGTTCTAGGAGGATTGCGCACCAAGTCAAGTCAGATGTGGGAGAAGCCACTCCAACCCCGCTGCGGATGGAAGTCAAGCTGTTTGTAGTTGCTTTGTGCTTTATGTTGTGTGTTCGGTACTTGGATACCGATTCTGGTTCTGATAAACTAGTTATTTTCTTAGCAACTCTACTTAGTGCCATTTTCGGTGCTTTGGCTATGTAATATTGGCCATGCTGGCCTGCTACTTGTTTAATGTTATTACTATGCTTGTGTGGTTTGGAGCTCATGTGTCATCCTGCTGTGTGTAACTTACCTGGGCGGTTACCAAGGTGATCCTCAAATGGGGGTCTCACAGCTCCCGCCCCCGTCGACCGGGGGGCTAGGGACCCCCTCAAACGCCCCAAGCAGGGGGGGTCGTAACGAGACACGGCCTTGGGACACTTTTGTCCTCGAGGGCGGAGGCGGCTCCCGCGACGCCCTGAGGGGCAATCGCCCCTTCCCCAAGCCGAAAGGCTGTGGGAGAGGATGGTCATCCCGCGGTCGGGAAGGCCCCACGACGGGAAGCAGGGAAGGCCCGTGGTGCACCATCCACAGGTCCAGTACCCATGCCACCCGAGAATGCCATCAGCTGCTATAGCAGTTTGCCGCGTTCCTCAACCAGCATGGGCAGGGAGGGGACTCTGGCCGCCTTGCCCCCTTAGCCGGCCTTGCCAGCCCTTCCTGCTCCTGCGCGGGGTCAGCAGGGGCAGACGCGGGAGGGGGAGCCGTCAGAGACTCTCCCCTTCCAAACTTCCCAGAGGCGTGTCAACGTCATCATGGGAGGGTTCGCTTCTGGGCGGGACTCCAAGCGTGAGCGCAAGGAGTACGCATGAGAAGTAAAGGTGGTGGGGGTGCTACATACGTCTCCGCCACCCAAGTGGTCGGACGTCCCCCTCACCTTCACGGTGGAAGACGCACGCGGGGTTTGCTTCCCCCACGATGACGCACTCATCGTCTTCGCCACCATCTACAACTGCCACCTGGCCCGCATCCTCGTAGATGGCGAGAGCTCCGCCGATGTCCTCTACCTGAAAGCCTGTAGGGAGATGCAGGTGGATGAGAAGCTCTTGCAGCCCGCAACAGGGCCTTTCCAAGGATTCGTCTCGGGGAAGGCGATCCACCCCATGGGGAAGGTGGACCTCCTCATGACATTCGGCACCCCAGAGAACTACCGGACTGAGATGGTCCGGTTTGACGTGGTGGACCTCCCCTCCTCCTACAACGCGATCATGGGGAGGACCATGATCAACCGCCTGGGAGCGGCCATCCACCAAAACTACCTCTGCATGAAGATCCCCGGGGCCTCACGGCGTGATCACCGCCCGGGGAGGCCAAGACGTGGCTCACGCTCTATACGAGCGCGCCGCTGCAATGATTGGGAGTGTCAACATCATGAAAACCCCGGGGGGAGGCCTCTCCCCCGGAGTTAGACGTCGCTGTAATACCTTCCGGGAGGCCCCTTCCCAAGCTGCGTCTGGAAGGGGGCCTCCGGAAGATCCCCCTGTCCCCGGTCGATGGGGACAAAACCGTCAAAATCGGGGCGGAGCTCCCCGAGGAGCATGTGGAGCAACTCGCGGCTCTCCTACGCGAAAACTCCGACGTTTTCGCATGGAAGCCCTCCGACATGCGGGGCGTCGCCCGGGATGTCATCGAGCACAAGCTCGAGGTGGCCCCCGGTCACCCCCCAATCAAACAGAAGCTAAGGAAACTCTCCCTGGAATGCCAAGAGGCTATCAAGGTAGAGATTGCCCGACTCTGAGAGGCGGGGTTCATTCGGGAGGTCTTGCACCTCGAGTGGCTCGCGAACCCCGTCCTCGTGAAGAAGTCGAACGGCAAGTGGCAGATGTGCGTGGACTTCACCGACCTCAACCGCGCCTGCCACAAGGACAACTTCCCGCTCCCGCGGATTGACCAACTGGTCGACTCTACCGCGGGGTGCGAGTTGATGAGCTTCCTGGACGCATACTCGGGCTATCACCAAGTCCGGATGGCGGAAGGGGACGAGGAAAAGACGAGTTTCATAACTCTCCTCGGAACCTGCTGCTAAGTCCACATGCCCTTCGGGATGAAGAATGCTGGAGTAACTTTCCAGCGGCTCATGACGCTAGTCTTCAAGGACCAGATTGGCTGCAACGTCGAAGTCTACGTCGACGTCGCGGTCGTCAAAAGCCTCCGCGCGGCGGCTCACGTCGACGATTTGGCGGAGACTTTCCGCAACCTCCGTGCGTACGGGTTGAAGCTCAACCCAGAGAAGTGCGCCTTCGGCGTGCGCGGGGGGAAGCTCCTAGGCTTGCTTGTGTCCCAGCGGGGCATAGAGGCAAACCCCGAGAAGATCCGGGCGTTCCTAGACATGCCCCCGCCGCACTCAGTCAAGGACGTTCAGCGACTCGCTGGCCGCTTAGCCGCGCTGAGCCACTTTGTCTCGCGGTCGGGGGAACGCGGCCTTCAATTCTTCAAGATCCTCCGGGGGCTCGAGGGATTCCAGTGGACCCCCAAGTCCCAGGAAGCCTTCGATGACCTGAAGAAGTACCTCACGAGCCCCCCAATGCTCGTGAGCCCATCTCCGGAAGAGCCCTTGTTCCTCTACCTTGCCGCGACCCCGGTCGCCGTAAGCGCAGTATTGGTAAAGGAGCAAGACGGGCAGCAATGTCCCGTGTACTATGCGAGTGAACCCCTCCATGGGGCCAAAACTCAATACACGGAGATGGAAAAGATCTGCTACACCCTCCTGATGGGGTCCCGAAAGCTTCGTCACTACTTCCTGGGGCACCCCATCACCATCCCGTCATCCCTCCCCTTGGGGGAGGTGCTCCGAAACAAAGAGGCCACCGGCCGGATCGGGAAGTGGGGGGCCGAGCTTGCCCCCTTTTCCCTTTCCCTCACGGGGCGCTCCTCCATCAAGTCATAGGTCCTCGCCGACTTCGTGGCGGAGTGGACTCCTGCCTCCGGGCCGAGGGATGAAGACCTCCCCGCGCCGCCCCGACGCAGCGACCATTAGACACTCATGTTCGATGGCTCCCTGTGTCTCGCCGGGTCTGGTGCGGGAGTAGTCCTTCGAAGTCCCGTGGGGCGGGAACTCGAGTACGCGGCGCGGCTCGAGTTCCCCGCCACAAACAACGTCGCCGAATATGAGGCTTTGCTCCTCGGGTTACGTCTTGCGCGCTCCCTGGGGATTCAACGCCTCCTAGTGAAAGGAGACTCTCAGCTAGTAGTTTGCCAAATGGACAAGTCCTACTTGTGCCATGACGCAAACTTGAGCCTTTACTTGCAGGAGGTGCGCAAGATGGAGAAGCACTTCGAAGGCCTTGAGGCCCGACACATCCCACGAAGGGACAATGACCGGGCCGACGCCCTAGCCCAGGCAGCCAGCGCCCGGGAACCACTCCCCAAAGGGGCCTTCCTGGAGATTATTGCGAAGCCCTCAGTGACCTCCCTGGACGTGGGCGATGAGCCCCGCGTCCCAGAAGTCGCCGAGATCACCCGGACTTCGTCTTGGATGGACCCCCTTATCTCCTTCATCAAGGGGGAGGGGGACCCTCCCAACGATACCGAGGCTAAGCGCCTCCGGGCCAAAGCCCGGGTATACCTCCTGTTGGAGGGGAAGCTCTACAAGCAGGGGGATTCCGCCCTTCTCCGCTGCCTCCACGGCCAGAAGGGCTCTGGCTTCTTGAAGACATCCACGCGGGAAGCTACGGGTCTCATCTAGCCCCGCGCGCCATCGCGGCCAAGGCTCTTCGCCAGGGCTTTTACTGGCCCATGGTGATGCGCGACGCGCGATACCTTGTCTCCGCATGCGAGGCTTGCCGGAAGATGGCCAAGGGTTTGAACCTCCCCTCGTAGCGCTGCAGACTACCCCCATCACTTGGCCCTTCGCGCGCTGGGGGATGGACCTCCTAGGCCCCTTCCCCCCAGCGACCGGGGGCTACAAGTATGCGGTGGTCGCGATCGACTACTTTACCAAGTGGGTAGAGGCTGAACCCTTGGCCAGCATCACGTCCCGGGCGGTACAGCGATTTTTCTGGAAAAACGTCGTTTGTCGTTTTGGTGTCCCCTGGGAGATCACTGTCGATAACGGGACCCAATTCGACTCGGCGTATTTCCGGGAATTCTGTGAAGGCCTGGGGGTCACCATCCACTTCGCTTCAGTGGCCCATCCCCAGAGCAACGGGGCCGTTGAAAGGGTCAACGGCGTAATCCTGCAAGGGTTACGCCGATGACTCTAGCAAGCCGTTTCCAAGCGGGGTGCATGGGCAGAGGAGCTCCCTAGCATCCTCTGCTCTATGTGCACGACTCCGAGCTGGGCGATGGGACGCACCCCCTTTTCCCTGGTATACGGGGCTGTGGCAGTCCTCCCCACGGAGATTGGCTTTCCTTCCCTGCGGGTCGAGCTCCTAGACGGAGCTACGACTGCGGCTTACCAAGCCAATGAGGCGAATCAACGACTGGAGGTCGATCTTGTGGAGGAGGAATGCGACCGAGTGCTCCTCCGCCATGCTATCTACGAGCGTGAAATGGCGCGCGCATACATCCAGCACGTGCGCGAGAGGGCTTTTCGCCTCGGGGACCTTGTCCTCAAGCACGTCACAGACCCCCAAGCCCAGGGCAAGCTCTCCCCCAAGTGGGAGGGCCCCTACAGGATCTCGGCGGTCCTGGGCTCGGGGGCTTACAAGCTCTCCAACCTTCAAGAGCAGGAGCTGAAGCACACGTGGAACTTGCGTTTACTTCGCAAGTTTTACGTCTAGCCTACGGGCTCATCCCCTCCCCCAGAGCGATTACGCCGGAGGGGGAAGGGGGACCTTGTACTCACTGTCACCTCCCCCGGAGCGATTGCGCCGGATGGGGAGGGGGGACATTGTAATCACCGTTCCCTCCCCTGTCGCGATTTCGCGGGGGGAGGCGTTATATTTTGGTTCATTGTTAATACAACTGGATTTTTTCTTCAGTTGTCTCAATGCAAGTTTTTTACATCATCGCCCCTCACGGCAATGCCCTCCCCGTGAGGAAGTGGGCTATCACGACCCAACAAGTCCCTACAACGGGAGTCCCACTCCCGTAGGATGGCTTACGATCACCCCTCGTGGATTGAGGGTGTAAGCGGCAACCCGGTCCTCAAGGACCGTGGTAACGAGTCAATTTGGGAGACTAGTCCCCTACCCAAACACTTAGACCCGTCATCGGGTGCATCCTCCTCCGGGAGTCGATTGTCTCCCCAGTGAGACGGAGTTCTTGGATATTTTTTCTCGGAGATATTATTCTCGGCTCCTCGTTTTCACGGCGACCGGACGGTTGTCTCCCGAAAAATTACCTCCAGAAATTTCGTCTCGGATTTTCTTGGATGTTTTTCCCCGGAGACCTTATTCTCGGCTCTCCGTTTTCACGGTGATTGGGGGGTTCTCTCCAGGAAAATTTCCCGGAGATATTGGACTTCCCGGAAACCCAGTTCCCTGTTTTCACGGTGACCTGCAGGTTTTCCCCCGGGGAGAATTCTTTGGAATTTCGGGATTCTGGTATTTTCTCCCGGAGACCTCGCTCCCGGCTCCCTGTTTTCACGGCGACCAGAGAGTTCTCCCGGAAAAATTCATCTTGTATTTTCTTGGACGTTTTTTCCCAGAGACCTCATTCCCAGCTCTCCGTTCTCACGGAGACTGGAGAGTTCTCCCAAAAAAATCTGTTTTTTCTGGAAACCTCTCTCCGGCTCCCCGTTTTCACGGCGACCGGAGAGTCCCCTCCGTAAATTTCGTCTTGGATTTTCTCAAACGTTTTTTCCTGGAGACCTCATTCCCAGCTCTCCGTTCTCAAGGAGACTGGAGAGTTCTCCCGAAAAAATCTGTTATTTCCGGAGACTTCGTTCACGGCTCCCCATTTTCACGGCTCTGGTAGCTTGTTCTGGAGATTTTCTCGGTAACATGAACCATTCCCTCCGGGAACTCGAGCATTGTCCCCGGACGGCATGGGGGGCTGCTGTTGGGGAAATCTCTGCGAGACTAAGTCCAGGTAAGAAGATGCGCTATGTGCCCGGGGATAAGGCCCCCGGCGCCAGTCCCAGGCGCCGCCTTTAGCCCGGGGACAAGGCGCCTGGTGCTTGTCCTGGGCGCCACCTGTAGCCCGGGGACAAGGCCCCTGGTGCCTGTCCCGAGCACCGCCTTTCGCCCAGGGACAAGGCCCCCGGTGCCTGTCCCGAGCGCCGCCATCTGTCCGGGGACAAGGCCCCCGGTGGCTTGTCCCGGGCATTGCTGTCCTTCCGGAGACAGGAGTCTCCGGTCCCGGGTCACGTGCAGGTCACGCGAGGAGCGCCTCGGGAATCAGCGGACACCTGTCAAGCATCCGAGGTGCCTGACCAGGAGAAGGACGTTGCTACCCCTCGATCCAACGGTAGCAAGCGGGGTAGTTTAGTCTTTTTGCGTCTTTTGGGGCTATATAAGCCCTTGCAACACCTCATGTAAGGGACAATTGCTCATTATTGCTAGGAATAGACAATCTCACAGGTGTGCTCCGGAGCCATCTCTCCCCGAGAGAGCTCCCCTAGCCGACTCCGGTCGGGAGCACGCCGACAGGACTAGGGTCCCCACTGGGACCCGAACCAGTATAAACCCTCGTGTCATTTGTTGTGCTTGCCCGACGGGGGAGGACCGGTCACCCGGTCAGCCCGCGTCATATTTTCTTCGCTAGGATCGTCCACAAAACCTGCCGGGGTATTCTTAATACCACGACAGGTTCAAAAACACAACCGTTAGTGAACTTTTCTCTCTTCTAATGGTCCCCACTGTCATAACCATTAGTATATATGACGTCCTTTTACTATCGGTTGAATAAACAAATCGATAGTAAAATTTTATCTCTTCTATCGGTTTGTACACTAATAACCGATAGTAAAAATGACATAATTTTACTATCAGTTCAAAAACACAACCTTTAGTGAACTTTCCTCTCTTCTATCGGTTCATACACTAATAACCTATAGTAAAAGTTACGTGCTATTCACTAATGGTTTCCCAGACCATAATCGTTAGTACAAAACCTCTTCTCCACTACGGTCCTCGTACACTAATGGTTTTCTCCCAGATTGCATATAACTGTTAGAAGATAGGGGTTAGTGGACTGCATTTCTGTAGTAGTGATAGTTTATACTTAGATATAAAACTCTTAGTTTATACCTATCTCATCCACCATCTATACGCCTTAAGATTTGTGCCCCATCCTACCTACTATTTTGAGAAAGCTAACATCGTTTACTCCTTTTCCATTGGTAACTATCCATTATTTTTCTATCAAATATCGACCACCTATGTCTTTCTTCACCAAATTTTTCACTCTCCTCTCCCAATCTCCTCTTATGTCTCCATAGGTAACACATCTGGCTCCAACATGGCGGCTCCTCCATGCCAGCACATCCATCCTCTCCTCCAATGTTGTTACAAGCCATCGTCTTCTCTATGACGCCAGATGATGTTTCCCCTCTCTTGGCGATGCTATGTGTCGCATCCTTGTAGTTCTCTACATCGAGCACATATAATGCTCTTCTATGATATGGAGCAAACCAATGATATTCTTTGTGTTATATCTGAAATTTTTTTGCAAATTTTTTATTTTATGTGTTTTTGTATTTTCGTCAGAATTATGACTTTGTCTGTAGCAACATTTTTTATGTATGTAACAAATATGTCTATAAGCTATAGTAAGTTCAAAATTCTAGTTATTACAAGATCATTAACAGGTGTTATTTTTGTCTTATGTTGACATAATGCGGGTATCTTCAACAAGGAGAAATCCTATGATAATAAATATTGTGCTAGATCTAGAGTTTTCTCTTAATATATTTGATTCATGTGTTCGAAATTCTTGTCAAAATTCGGATCTCATCAATAACAACTATATATATGATTAGAAATAAATAAATATTTTAGTGATAGCAATGTTTGGCATATGCCTACTCCAACCAAAATTTTTGATGAAAATTTACAATTGTCACAAGGTTTTATGATTATTCTGATATTTTTTCATAACATAAAGTACAATTAGCATGTTATCCCCATAAATAAATGAGGTAATAATTGTGCTTCAACATTGTATATGAATTTTGTTCTTTGAAAAAAAAATTTCATATATCGTTGAGTTCTAATCAGACATGTAACGTTATTTATTCCAAATGTAGCAAAAATTTATTTAATTTATACTAACAATAAGAAGTAATTAATTGGGGTAATGTAGAAATCATACGTTGAGTGTTGATCAATTCTACTATTTATGTGTAGTTACTACTTAAAACAAATATTGTGTATTCCTTAAAATGAAAACTATTCTCAGCGCGGATGAAACTATTCTACTAAATAAGAGAGTTGCAACAATTGTATGAAGGAGATGTAACAACATAACAAAAAAATATCTATGTCAATAGTAGAAGCTGCACTAATGAGTTGTTGCAACGCTACTAATAAAGTATAGCAATGTCGCAGTGCTGGGAGGATTGACTACCAGGTTGAACCTTCTTGAATTATTAGCGTTGCCAGCGTTCTTGTAAAGCTCCATAATCTGTGGAGACTTATCAAACTCCAACTTGGTTGCGGCTACCGCTGTACCAAAAGTGCTGAAAGTCTTAAGCTCACACCTTGAAACTTCAATTGACCAATGTTGTTGCATCCCATGGACGCACATGCGAATGGCCTCCTCTTTATGCATTTCCCTGGTGAGACACACATAATTATCACAGAAGCGGATCAAGTAATCATCGATCTCTTCATCACACTTCTGTTTGACTTGGGATAACTCCAAAGCTGAGATGTCTTTCTGCATAGTTATGAAGTATGTCTTGAAGAGGTTCTTCATGCCTATCCAATCGCAGACAGACCCGATCGGAAGATGGCTATATCAATGGAAAGCAGAGTCGGTTAAGGTTCCTGAGAACTGCCTCAGAAGAAGTGACGGATTGTTGGCAATGTCTCCAGAAGCTGCATCAAAGTAGGCTAAGTGCTCCCTCGCATCGCCAGTTCTACCAAATTGACGAAACTTAGGTGGTTGCCATCCAGACGGGAAGGACACTAAATCATGCCATGCTTCATAGGGCTTCTCAAACTCACTTTCTGGGGTCTGCGGAGCTTTCTCGGCTGTGATTTGCTTCAACCTTTGGTTTATCAAATATTCAACATGGCTGTGACAATCCTTCAATGTGTTAGGTGTCAGTGTAGTATTTGTAGCTGTGGTGGAAATTGCTAAAAGTAGAGGTGGAGTACCTGTTGCTGCGGCGTGTTGCTCAACATTGCCTACAAGGCGGGCTTGTGTAGAGGGATCAAGTGTAGAGGGATCGACATCTGCCCCTTGATCTTCATTAGCATTGGCTTCATCACTTGGACCGTCTTGACCTGTAGCCATATTAACTAGCGCAGTGTTATCGACACTGAAACTCATTCCAAGATATTGCTCTTCATCAGAAGCGATGGAAGGAGCAAGATTGGAATAATGTGGCGAACAAGGGAATTGTTGTAGAGAGGTTGACTCGGAGTTAGAAGACCCTCTTTCAGCATCAGTCTCAACATCTTCTTGTGACGCTTCAGTTGTAGGGCTCATGATTCTTTGACGTGCTCTTGCCCTCAAACGAGTCTTCATGCCTTGTTGACTTGCAATCTCCTGTAATTGTGCAAGGTCCTCCGAAAGACGGGACGCGATGTCAACCTAACGGTGAGAAGATTACCCCTCATCAGCATTTTTTCCAGAAGTGACAGGAAGGCAACAAACTTTTGCCACTGCTTCTTTTTGTTGATGTTAATGTACCTTGATCATTTTGTGCTTCGGCAGACTTGGACCAAGAACAGACACCTTCCAAATGAGGTAAGAATGCCATAGGTTTCGGGTTCAGAACTATCTCTTCATCCGAAGGATACGAGAACTCTTGAGTATCAGGTTGAGGCCTCCAGTCAGAGTCAATATCACCCTCGAGTTTAGATGTTACGATCCCACAAACCATGGCATCTTCTTCAATGACTTGGGTACTTGACACCTCAGTCATTGCTGCAAAAGCTTCTGTAGTCTTCTAGGGAGGGGTCATCACAGCTTTTGGTGGTGCTTCCTTAATGAAGACGTCATTTACAAGCTCAACTTCTTGTCTTGAAGCAGTTGAAGTAGCGTGAACTTGCATAGCTCCCTTAGAGAGAATGAACGATCGCAGCTGCCTTCGCCCTACAACTTGAGGTGGGGATCCTACAATGGGTAGTAGAGATGATACCTTCACCCTTTTTTTGCTCGGAACAATTGTAACATCTCCAAGTGGCTGATCATGATTCCCCCTTGGGGCTAGACGGTCAAGAAGGTAATTATACCTTCGACTCCAATCTAGCGTTGAAGAGATGCAAAACATAATGTTCTCGTCGTCAAGACAGATGCTACCATTGGGCCAGACATGAACTTGTATATTTTCATTACAAGATTTTCCAACTTTTGGCTCAATATGCGACGATTCCTTCGACACTGATCATGCTTGCGCTGATTGATTGTAGGGACACGAGGGACCCTGGGGTAGGCCAGGTGGTGTTAGAAGAAGAGGAGGAGCTTGAGAAGGAGGTATCCATTGGGAGTTTGAAGGTGCTTCACGTCGCTAAGTGTGCATCGCTTGTGGTGGCAGGTTGCTTTGCCTTCCTGGCGAAGTGGATGCCTGCTGAGGAAATGAGCCAATCCCTTGCCTAGATGAAGCCGATGCAGTTGGAGTAGTCCACACACGCCATTGTTGATGGACACGTGGGAACTGCTCTAGCCGATGAGACCACTGGTTCCAATGAGGTGGTAGTGGTGTTTTCCTATGCTAACACCTTCGACATCTTTGACTTCCTTAGCTTTAGAAAATGCACATTGCATGGTATGGCAGTATATCGGAACATTCATCAATGGCTCTTCATGCTTTTGACAACTTCTGTCATGATTGGAACATTTGGGCTCCCCTTTGCTTGATTGAATGGGGGTCTTTCTAGCCTCTGATCGGCATGGAATTTGGTGAAGTATCTTCTGGAAAAATCTTTGATTGCTCATCAAAATTTGAAATCAATTGGACCGTCGGATCGAAAGCTATCTTTGAAACATCGCTCATACGTCAAGTTAGAATTCAGCAAAATAGAGCCTGTTTGCAATGATCTTGTGGAGATTTTCTTGACTTTTGATCGAAGTGAAATTTGGAGGAACTGCTTCACATTCAATCTTTTGTTCTCCATACAAATTTGGGATTTATCGGACTTCTGGATTAGAAGTTACCATCGATCATCTCCCGCATATTAGACTGGAACTTAGCTTTGATAAAAATGTATGTTGGGGACCTCTGATTGGCTTGAATCTTAGTAGACACACTTCACATTGGATCTTCTATCCTGCATAAAAATTTCAGGTCAATCGGACTTCTGGATGAGAAATTATCATCAATCTTCTCCTATGGGACAAGTTGAAATTTCTCTAGATAGAAACTCTCTTTGGTTGAATAGCAACTTGGAGGCTTCTGATTGAATTGAAACTTAGTGGACATGTTTCACATCAGGTCTTCTGTCCTGCATAAGAATTTGGGGTCGATCGGACTTCTAGATGAGAAGTTATCATCAATATTCCCCTTGGGACAAGCTGAAATTCTTCTGGACAAAGTCTCTCTAGGCCTTGGTTGAATTACAACTTCGCGACCTCTGATTGTCTTGAAACCTGGTGGACAGGTTTGTCATTGAGTGTTCTACCCTGCATAAAAATTTGGAGTCGATCAGACTTCTGGATAAGAAGTTATCATTGATCATCTCCCGTGAGACAAGCTGAATAAGCTCTGGTCTTTGGTTGAATCATAATTTGAAGACCTCTCGTTGTGCTCGAAGTACCAAACTGGCCTCTCTTCGAATTGAAGTGCAAATAGACAACTTCTCATCAAGTGAGAGTACAATCAACCAACACTATTCGAATTGAAGTGCAATTAGACAACTTCTCATCGAGTGCAAGTACAATCGACCAACACTATTCGAAATTTAAGTGCAATTGGTCAACTTCTCATTGAGTGCAAGTACAATCGACCAACAATATTCGACTTTAAGTGCAAATTGACAACTTCTCATCGAGTGATAGTACAATCGACCAGCACTGTTCGAATTGAAGTGCAATTGGACAACTTCTCATCTAGTGCAAGTATAATCAACCAACACTATTTGAATTGAATTGCAAATCGACAACTTCTCATCGAGTGCAAGTACAATCGACCAACACTATTCGAATTGAAGTGCAAATCGACAACTTGCTTGAATCAGTGCAACTTGGTCTTGATCTAATATGACCTCCTAATCATGATCGAAATGTAATTTGGTCTCTACCCAAAAGTAACTTGAGGTTTCGACCGCAAATACAACTTCTGATCGTGTTCGAAGCGTAATTTTGGTCTCTACTCGAAGGTACTTGAGGTTTCAACTGAAAATACAACTCATGATCTCGATCTTGATCTTGATCGTCTTCAATCTCCCATTGACCTACAAAATTAAAATTTGTCGGGGCTCTCACTAGATTGGGGCTCCCTTTGCACAGATGATTGGACCTTCTGGTGGCATCATAACTGCTCCATGCTCTCTTTATCTTCATGAGCAGCTAGCACGGGCACCAACGAACAGGCCTTCACCCTCCTAATGCAATGCATGATGATGCATGCTATATATGCAGATGAACAGAACTCACCCCATAGAAACCTTCATGGCTTCGAGAACTTGTTCCTGCAGAAGGGAAGAATATATGTCTTCTCTGGTCGAATCAGAGAAGGTCTTTGTGTCTAGCCTAAAGCTACCACCTGTTTGCCTTGGTTTGGTCTTCTCCTCCTCCACCTTTTTGGTCGCTTGCAAAAGTAAGTACCGCTCTCTATTTATAGAGGCTCTAGATCAGTTGCAACCATCTAACCACTAGAGATATTTGGGGGATTTGAATTTGAATAGGAAATAAACTCTATCATTTAAATAATTAAAAGATAAAGTTAGAGATTATCCTGTTCGAGCTCAGGCTGAATGTTGGTGCGACCAGACTTGAACTTGAGTCTGACTTGACTAGTTCAAATTTGGGTCTGACTTGACCAGTCCTAGTCCGAGTCTGACTCGACCAACCCTAGTCAAGGTTTGACTCGACCAACTGCAACTCAAGTCTAACTCGATCAGTGGGGTTTTGACCATGTTTTAATCACTCTCAACAGTGTAATTTTATTTCAACTCTATTGATCACATGGGACTTTACATGATGAGTTTTATTACAAACTTTCGTCGAATAGATGGCAAGCCTTTTGTCATTTGATACCAGAATTTCCATCGAATCTAGATTGATTCGATCCATTATCCACTCGATCAAACCCCGGAAACCAATCCTATCTACGTTGAAATCAATCAAGCATCCAAATACAATCTCCCTCAACTTCTTCTTTTGTCTCCCATTCAACAACCTTACTAAATCATATATCTTTTTTGGCTCACACCAAATATTGATGCAAATCTGCAAAAAATAAAAACTATAATATTATGAACATAACACATCATTGTCTTAGTAACATCAATTTACTGCCATATATTTCTTGTAGTATCTATTATACTGATAATATATATTACATCCTGAATTTGTCAATTTACATGTATCTATTCGTGGATTGTACATACCACAGTTAGTAAATTTCCATATATATGATGGTAAATTACAACATCTAATACAGTAAAATTGTGAGAATTATTGTCACTAATTTCTAACTATGACATATAGGCATATTATCTAAATGTATTCATGTATTCAGTAAAAACTTGGGCATTTTCTCTACGTGAAACCACTCAACAAAATCATCGTCATCATCCAACATATCTACGTCATTCGGGTGAATTATTAGGTATTGATTGCCCTTGTTTTCCTGTAAATACAAAACTTACAAACTCAAATATTCTAACAGAAAAACAAAAAAATTACAAAACAGCAATTACAGGGTATATGGCAAATCAAAACCTCGTTATAATCGGGATCTTCATAGTCATGCTTTTCATGCTCCTCGACACTGAATGCCGATTCCATGTCTCTCTTTCCTCTTGCAGTAATTTGGGGCTACGATACAAAAACATATTTATACAAACAAATAACCACATTACAATTCTGTTTAAAGGATGCAAAAATAAACATACCCTTGTAGATTTTGCAGGCCTTCTTGTGTCGGATCAAAGGAGATCACCAAGATGTTTTGGCTATCCGACACAATAACCTTCCTAACCTTCTTAGGAACCTTGCCAGTAGCCTTTACAGTACCCTTTCGAAACGACTTTTTTTGCAAAATAATACTGAAAATGTAACAAATTTACAGTCGTGATACAACAAATTTACTGCCTTAAATTTACTATCTGGTCTCATACTAGAACGACTATCCAAACAACATCAATTTACTGTTGACTTACTAGTAATGTAAATAAAATTTACTGTCCGACCAACTACAATATTATTCTCCTTGTACTTAATTTTACAAGGGTAGCTGTTCTAGTAAATTGATGTTGTTTGCAAAATAATACTAAAAATATAACAAATTTACAGTCATAATACAACAAATTTACTACCTAAAATGTATTATCTCTTCTCATACTAGAACGACTATCCGAACAACATCAATTTACTGCCAATTTACTGGTAATGTAGATAAAATTTACTGTCCGATCAAATACAATTTACTGACGAACAAGTGTAAATTTACTGACAAAAATCTAATTCTTACCTATTTCAAGATCGCAATCTGGATCTGGCGACCAAACACAACGAATACATTCGAGCAATTGCTGTTGAGATGAGGTGTTGCGGAAGCATGAATCAACAACACGGGCACATTGGACAGCGGACAAAAAGCTATCATGATAAGAAGCGTGTGAGATCCATCGACCAAAAATACGACGAACCAGCTGTGGTCGAGACGCAGCATTGTGGTCACGCGGGGTGGCATTGTGGGAGGGATGGGGAGAATTTTTGAAGGTGCGGAACTAAAATTCAAGAACAAGACGTGGGAGCGTAGTGGAGAAGATAAAGAGACCGTTTGGTGCGGATATCGATCAGTAACAATAAAATATTTCAAAAAATTACTGCTGTTATTTTCCTTTAAACAGATGGTAACCACTATATCTATCCAATAGTTGTAATTTGTTCTAGTAAGTTAGATCAGATGGCTTCTAGACTGGGTATAGAATAACTATTCTAGGGATGAGTGTAGAATAGTGTTTATATATATATATATATAAGAAGTACCTAAAAAATGGTGACAAGTAGCTAATTGTCAAGTGACTTATATTTTTAGTTTACCTGTGCATCTTTCAAATAATGTTGCCATCTTATGTTCTCAATTCTAGAACATGTCCACAACAATGAAAATAATTCATTAGTGATTACACCAAAGAATAGTGCTTGGAGGGACCTAAGGAATTTTCGATGCCAAGGGGGACCTCCATCAACTTGTTGAGATGGGGTAACAATAACTTCTCCAGGCTCATCATGGCACCTTCCTTTATAATTAGTCAGTTCAGATTAGGCAAGTTTACTAATAATAGAGTCTTCAACTTGAGAAACTACCCTGTGCAAAAGATCAACTGTTCTACATTGTATGCTTTGGTGAAATCTAACTTTCATAGATTTGACAATCAAGAAAGGGACGGTAGGGGGTCCTCTTTCAACTGAGTCCAATATAATAACAATTCATACAAATTCCGCCCCGCAACTTGGAAAAGAGGAGATTCTAGTGTCCTTCACTAATTGTCCTTCCAAGAATATTTTTCCAAGATTAAGAGGTGGGGAACTCAAAGCATTCAATTCAAGAACCTAATTTTCATCGCTTGCTTGAATATAAAAGTTTGACAAGAATTTCATCTCAAGTAGAGACTTGCAAAGTTCTTCACAATATAGTCCCTTCACATTCTAAAAGGTTTTGAACTGCCTTAACTGTCCCAAATATCTAACAGACTCATCTTGTGCCTCCACTGTTTGTATTGTTTGCAATTCTATCAAATTCCATAAGCCATTGGTGGCGCACACACCACTCCATCTTCGAGGTTTCTCCAAATCGGGTCATTGACTTTTTCAGCATATAAATGCCTAAGCATCTTCAATTTGCTAATCCCTAGTGGCAACTCGTCTCTGTGGGATTGAAAAAGGTCCAATGTCAACAAAGTCGAAAGCTTCTTTATAGAGTTTGGGAGGGACTTCACCTTTGAACCATGCAAACCCAGATGACTTAGGTTCAATAGATCTCCAATCACACATGTGACCTTTTCAATGGCAAATCCTTGAAATTCTAAACTAAGAGATATTTGAACTTGCCTTATACATAATATAGCAATGTGAATGATGGCATGCTATTGTCCAATCCAATGAAGGATCAAACATGATGTAGCAGGTATGGAACTGATTGAATATCATTACTGTACTTTTATATTACTAATCAATGTGTATCCATGTTGAAGGATCTAGCTTTATTGCTCTCATATACAACACCAAAACATTCTCTTTAATATAGATCGATAGCTAACTGACGAACAATGTGATGCATTTTGCAAGCTTTTATTCTCTCAAATGAGTTGCATTCTACAAGTTGCAACATATTTCTATGGACTAGCTCTTTTAGATAGTACTCGGACAATTCTTCTACTGTGCTTTCACCCCTTTCCCCAATAAACCCCTCTACTATCCACAATTTTATAAGTCTTCTTCTATGAAGTTTGAAATCCTTTGGAAAAAGGCTGCAATATAGAAAACAACTCTTCATATATGATGGAAGGTAGATGAAGCTTAAAAGCCAAATACTCCTGACATCATCTAGCCCTTGATTATGAGCTAGTTCCCAGTTGAGCTGGTCATGTATTCGTCTCCATTCATCTTTGGTCTTCATGTAATAGCAAGAGGCAGTCCTCTATATTTGCTCACTATTTGCTCACTATTTGCTCCAATAGACTCTTGGTTATTATCCTCTACCAATACCAAGAATCACAGCCTTTGCCATTTATCTCTAAGGAAGTAAGGCTATATTGTATAGTTTGGTGGCTTGGATATATTACCCACAGTATTGTTTACTATAGCATAATCTAAAAAAAGAAGACAAATTATATCCCAATGTATTGTGCTAGTTGTATATGCATCGAAGATAAACTCACATTCTCAGTATTGTTTACCCATTCTCTTACTAAGGAGCATGAGTGAGCACATGAAGAGAGAAGAGGTAAGATGCTCTCCTCAGAATAAGAACTCACACACATATACACACAATTCAATGATGAAATATTGTTAGTTATGATGCCAAATCCAATACTTTTTTGAATCCTTATCCTTTTCTGTTGAAAAGATTTATTTCAAGGAGGAGTCCTACTACAATTCGGTTTCGCTCTAAGACTATAAATAGATGTTTGGAAGAATATTTTTTTTATAGGAGTCACTTTTTTATATTTCCACATTCTATTCATCCCTTATGTACTCATATTTTTCATAATGATTCTGCTGTTCGTCGTTTGGGGTTTTTTCCCTCTCTTCTTGAGAGTTTTTCCTCGTTAAATGCTTGTATCCTCTGTTTTTTATATTTTTTTTGGTTGAATTGGTTTTAATTGCTTTGATTTTTTCCTAACAAGTGGTATCAGAGCCTGGTTTATTTGGATCTGTTTCTTTATTTTGATCAGGTAACTTAGCTTCCTCTGGTTGTTCATTCAAAAATCAGCTTCTAGCCACTGTTAGCAATCCAATTTCCTACTGTTGTATGAAACCAAGTTGTTTCAGTCTAATTAGCTTGGCCGTTGTGCCTGTCCAACCTCTTGTTGCCCTTTGGAAATCAAGTTTGGACTTTTCTTTTACAAAATCAGCGAGTGATCTATTTTCTCTTCTCTTTTGGAATTCAATTTCATTGTGATTTTTAATCTTCAGGATGCCATCTACTAAACTTGACATCGAGAAGTTTGATGGCAAGATTAGTTTTTCTATTTGGCAAGTTTAGATTAAAGCCGTCCTTACCTAGATTGGTGCGAGAAAAGCCCTGTCCGGTAAATCAAGCAAGCCGGCAACCATGACCGATGACGAATGGGATGAGTTAGATGAGAAGGCTCTTTCAACAATACAACTTTGTCTGCCGAAGGATGTTCTGAGTGAAGGTGTTCATGAATCTACTACAACAAAATCTGTGGTGCAAATTGGAGTCATTGTACATGATGAAAAGTCTCACCAAAAAACTCCGCCTCAAAGAATGCTTATACACACTCCGTATAGAAAAGGTACTACTATTCAATCTCATCTTATTGAGTTTAATTCCATCATCATAGATCGTGAGAATATAGATGTGAAAATTGAGGATGAAGATAAAACTATATTGTTAGTTGTCTCTCTTGCCTTCTACTTACAAGTACTTCAAAGAAATTATGTTTTATGAAAATCATGATACTCTAAGTTTTGAGGATGTTAAGTAAAATCCGCTATCTAAGGAAAAATTTGATGGTGATTCTTGTTTTGAAGGGAAGGCTGAGGGTTTGATTATTAGAGTAGATTTAATGATAGAGGCAATTTTAGCATATCAAAATCTAGATCTAAGTCAAGGGAACATAAATCTAACACATTTTATCGTTGTTGCAAAAAGTCTAGGCATGAAATTTCTAATTTCTTTAGGTTAAAAAAACCAAGAAAGGAAAAATCAGAAACAACCATCTTAAAAACTTATTGAGGCTAATGTTGTTGAAACTAATTTTGGTGGTGAGGTTTTAATTACTACTTTAAAATTGATGCGTCAAAACAAATGCGTAATTGATTCCCACATAAAGATTAGTTTTCTACTTATGAGTCTATTGTTGATGGTTATGTTCTGATTGGAATGTGTCTCCGCTAGAAATTGTGGGAATTAGTTCTGTGCAAATTAAAACTCATGATGGTGTTGTTAGAACTCTAACTAATGTTCGCCATGTTCCTAAAATTAAAAGAAATATTATTTCATTAGGCACTATAGAAGTTTTGGGGCACAAGTATACCAGTGAAAATGGTGTTCTTAAGATTTCTAAAGGTGCTCTTGTTGTGATAAAAGCTTACCAAATAAATAGTTTATATTACTTGCAAGGCTCTACAGTTATAGGTTCTGCAGCTATTTCCACATCTTTGTTTGATCCTCACATTGCCAAGTTGTGGCACATTTATCTAGGTCACAAGGGTGAGAAAGGTATGCATCTTTTGAGTAAGAAAAGACTTTTAAGTGGTAATATTATTGGTAAGTTGGAATTCTGCGAACATTGTGTTTTTGGCCAATAGAAAAAAAATTAGTTTTGCTATTGCAACTCATCAAACAAAAAGAATTCTTGATTATATTCATTCTGATCTTTAGGGTCATTCTAAAGTTCCTTCTCTTAGTGAATGTCATTATATAATATCTTTGATTGATGACTTTTCACATAAAATTTGGGTCTATTTTCTGAAACACAAAAATGAGAATTTTTTCAGCTTTCCAAAAGTGGAAAGTTCTTGTTGAGAACCAAATAGGCCAAAAGATCAAGAAACTCAAAACTGATGATGGTTTAGAATTTTGTGAATGTGAGTTTAACAAGTTTTGTGCAGATCAAGGCATTGCTAGACATCTCATTGTTCTAGAACATCCTCAACAAAATGATGTCACAGAATGTATGAACTAGACACTTCTTGAGAGAGCTCATTGCATGCTCTCAAATGCAGGTTTGTGGCATAAATGTGAATTGTGGGATGAAATTGTTTCTACAACTTGTTATTTGGTAAATCACTCTCCATATTCATCCATTGAATTCAAAACTCCAAAAGAGATTTGGTTAGGTACTCTCATTGATTACTCTAATTTGAGAATTTTTTGTTTCCCTGCTAATGCTCATGTTAGCAATGGAAAATTAGAACCTAGAGCACAGTATTGCATATTTGTTGGTTATGGTTTTGGTGTTAAAGGGTATCGTTTATGGTATTCTACTTCTCACAAGTTGATTATTAGTCAGGATATGATTTTTAATGAAGATTCTTTATGTTCCCCTAGAAAACATCCTAATGTTTACTCTCATATAGATGTGCAAAAGATTATTACAAAAAAGATAGAGTTTGAGGTGGAGCCATCCACTCCAAACGCTGATTCTTTTACACAATCTAATTCTAGTACAGTATCTTCTACCAGTCATGATTATTGTATTGCTCAAGATCGAATAAAGAGAAATACCAAACTGCCAGTTAGATATCATGATACTGATAATTCGACAGCTTATGCCCTTCTTGTTGAACAGGATTTTGGTGAAATTTTTGAATCTTCTTCTTATTCTGAAGCTATTTCTTATGATACTTTTCTAAATAGTTGGCAGCTATGAATGAAGAGATTGAAAGTCTTCATAAAAATGGCACTTGGGACTTGGTAGAGGTTCCCGAAGGTAAGAGACCCTTAAGTTGAAATGGATATACAAGAAAAAATATAGTATTCCTGGAGTTGAACATGCAAGATGGAAAGCTTGGCTTGTGGTAAGAGGCTTTGATCAAAGAGATGGTATTGATTTTAATGAAGTTGTCTCATCCATTATTCATTATTTTTCTATTCATATTATACTTGCTTTTGTTGCTTTGTTCAATTTGGAGTTAGAGCAACTTGATATGCAAACTGTCTTTCTATATGAAGATTTGGAAGAAGAGATTTTTATCAAACAAGCTAAGAATTTTGTTGCTACTGGTAAAGAACATTTATTTTGTTGTCTAAAGAAATCACTTTATGGTCTCAAGTAAGCTCCTAAGCTATGGTATAAAAGGTTTGATTCTTTTATGATTGCACATGGTTATTCTCGCAGCAATTATGATAACTGTGTATACTTCAGGCAATTCTCTAATGGGTCTTTTTGTGTATTTGTTGCTATATGTTGATGATATGTTAATTGCTTCTCATGAAAAATCTTTGATTAACCAGTTGAAGGCCCAACTTAGTTGCAAGTTTGATATGAAAGATCTTGGTGTAGCTAAGAAAATTCTTGGTATGAAAATTCAAAGAGATCGTGAGGCTGGTAAATTATTCTTATCTCAGGAAAAGTATGTTGAGCAGATACTTGATAAATTTAATATGAATGATTGCAAATTTGCATCCACATCTTTTGCTATACATTTTAAATTATCTTCAAATCAATGCCCTAATGATGAAGTAGAGAAATAATTCATATCTTATGTTCCTTATTCAAGTGTTGTTGGTAGTCTCATATATGCTATGGTATGCACAAGACCTGATTGGCTCATGCAGTTAGTGTTGTTAGTAGATTTATGCATAATCCTGATAAGGAGCACTAGAATACTGTTTGAGGAGGATTATAACCCAAATTAGTCACTTCTGTCATTCTATGGTTGCAAGGCTTACAGAACGAGATTTAAATTATTTACATACCTCTCTATGGTCTCAGGGACCTAAGGGGGAGATAATAGGAAAGTCGCAATCATAAATTGGCATAATTACACATTATGACTGGTGCACATTTGCCTCCCAGCGACCCTTCAATCTCGTAACCGACGACTTACGATGAGCTATAAAAAGGAGATTCCCGGGAGAGAAAAGAGGGACATCTAAACAACACATTTGACCAAAGATCCAAGACACAAGACCTAAGAGATACAACAGTAGGTTGTTATACACTGTGTAACAAAGAATAGGAGATTGTTCCTAGTTCATCTAAGAACACCACTTATTCTCCTGTTGTAAACGTTGATATTCTTAGTGAAATACAAATAGGAGTAGGGCTATTACTCATCATTAGAGGGCCCGAACCTATATAAATTTATTTCTTCCTTAGACATAAATACCCTAATTTACTTGAGTTTCATCTTAGATCGGCTTCACACTTCATCATCTAAATTCACGTAAGTTCGACTAAAGACTAGAGTCCCAATCGTCGACAACTGGCACCCACCGTGGGGCCCATTTCAAGGTGTTACTCTTCATCAAGAATCTTGGTAAGTCATGTCAAGAGTTTATGATTCCAAAAATGATTTTTATCTTGCAGATTATGCTGATCTTAACATGGAGGATGAAACTCTCTACATGGAAGAAAATAAAGTTCCCTTAGAACCTTGTGCTGAGGAGTGACGAGGATTGACACCCGAGTCAGTTCAAATAAATGCGCGACTGGTTCAGGATAGATTTGAGCCAGACACGTGCCTGGCGGTGCGAACTCAAGTCATTCTGAGAAGTACCAGCCCGAGGTCGCAGGCCTTACGCGATCAGACCGCAGCTAGTGCGCGGTCAGGAATTCGTATGCTATGCCCGGACGGAAGGCTGAAGATGTTGCGCGGTCAGCCAACATCGCGTGGTCAGAGCACTTTCGACCAGGGAACGTGGGATTAATCTGTCCCTGTAGCAGGAATATCCCAAGTATCCCGAAGATTCTTCCACATAGAGGAACAACCGTCAGGAGGTTAATACGTGCGGTTATCCACGAATAACACGTGTTAAACCTGTGTGGGAGTTAAGAGCGGTTCTCTAAACCGCATCTAAGCAACCGTTTGATGCCGTTACGACTTGGCGCCCTTTCGACCGGTATAAAAGGGCAGCCTGATGCATCAAACAGGGGGGACAGGAGACACGACACATCTCACCTAAAGATCAACTGATCAAACAACCAAGACAATAGCCTAAATTAGATAGCTTTCATAAGCCTTCCAGGCTTCATCTTGTACAATCATATAGGAAAAATCTTCGCCTGTGAAGATCTTTTCCCATCACTTTGTAACTCTTTTACTACACATAGTGAAATCCCAACAGGACGTAGGGCTATTACTCCCACCATCGAGGGCCCGAACCTGTATAAACCTCTCTGTGCTCTAGTTCTCCATAATTCTACATACCTTCCCGGAGGGACACCCTGAAAGGTCTTACGAACTACATATTTTGCATAAGTTCGACTAAGAACCCCGAGTCCGAATCGTCGACAGCTGGTGCCCACGTGGGGCCTTTCTCAAGGCGTGCTAGTTTTCATCGGAGGTTCGCTGAACTATGGCTGGAGTGCATGATTCCGAGAATGATTTCGATCTCGAGGATTATGCTCACATTCCGATGCCTTCTCCTAGTGATCCTGTTCCAATGGAAGAAGTTGGAGGCGAAAATCTCCCAGAGGTCGAATCGACTCTCCAAGTCATGTCCATCGACCAAGGGGCAACTAGCGCAAGGTAAGAACCCACCGAGGTTCTTAATGCGCTAGAGGGTGAGTCCGGTCCGTCATACGACCCCGCTAAGGGGAAGGATGATATCGACCAGGAAATCAGCCTGGGGAGGTTCGACCCTGATAACCTCCACCGTCTCTTTGATTTCGAGTCTGACTCGGAACAAACCGAGATGTTTTCTCCCTCGGCGACCTCTCTCCCTAGACAGTTCGCTGCTTTATCGGAGGAAACTCCTGCAATGGGCTGCTAGGGAAGAACAGGAACGTAAACAGAAGGAGGATCAAGATCTCGAGCAACAAGACAACGAACTACGCAGAACTGCCCTAGAGGCTCTTCAAGATGCGCAAGCTCGTTACGATGCTACTCCGAGTTCTTCCCGACGATCACATGGTCACAGACGCGACCAGACCCCTTCTTTGCCTCTGGAGCGTTTCCCGGTGGACGAAGAAACGGTGACACCTTGTGCCCCTAGGAGAAGCACGCATGGCAGACTTCGATCTCTCGCGAAGGTCATGCGTAATTTTCCTCCTACGGTCACGGATGTGCAAAAGCCGGCCTTCACCAGAATCCTGGCGGAGAGGTTGGATGAGGTCGCATCAGAGGCGACCCCTACGGCCTTTTCCCGATCGGTAACACGTTTCCGCGACTGAGAGTGTTCTCACTCTGGTTCTGGTCGACGAAGTTACCCACCGCCTGTACTATCCCGCCAGGACAGGTCCAGGCGAGCACAAGATTCTCGTGGTAGGGATCGAGTCCCTGTTCACTCTCGCTTAGGACCACGAGTGGCTTCTCCGTTGCGTGAGGTCACTCGCGAGCCGGTCAAAAGTCACAGGAAAGTCCACGGTCCATGTGTCGGTTGTAAAGCTTTCTCGCCCGGCCTTCGTGCGGTCATTTGGCCAGACAAGTTTTGACCAGGGGCCATAGAAAGGTTTGACGGGACTCAGAACCCATCTGAGTTCCTTCAAATCTACATGCCATCCAAGCGGCATGAGGCGATGACCGGGTCATGGCCAACTACCTGCCTACAGTCCTTGAACGGCCGGCTAGAACCTGGTTGTTTAATCAACCCGAAGGTTCTATCTACAACTGGGAAATGCTGTGCGACGCTATCCTCAGCAATTTCCAAAATTATTATCAAAAGCCGGGTAAAGAGGACGACCTCCATCGGTTACCGCAAACCTCAACTGAAACCATTCATCAGTTTGTCAAGAGGTTTGTTGGGGTGAGGAATACCGTTCCGAACATATCTGACAGCTCCGTTATTAGGGAATTTAAACATGCCGTTCGATATCAGAGATTTACCGAAGACTTGCTCATCCATCCTCCTCGATCAGTAGCCGATCTCTTTGATATGGCTGATCGATACTCCGACGCGGCCGAAGCGGTCTAATGGAACCGGATGGTCGATAAAGGTAACCTACCGCCTCAACCAGGTCTCAAGGACGCTAGGAAAGAAGATTCAAGCAAGAAGCCGGAATCTTCGTCGGGCAGGAAGTCGAAGAAGTCAAAAAGGAATCGCTCTGGACAGTACCGCGAGGTCGCAGTTGCAGAGAAGCCTCCTTCGACCAAAGGTAACAAGCCTTCGTTTAAGAATAAAACTACCTCTGGTGGTCGTAGTGCCGACTAGCCAGAAAAATCGACTAACCCGCAGGAAGACAAGAAGTGGTGTCCACTCCACAACTCCACAGGACATGACCTCAAAAACTGCAGGAGTTGGTTGAAGCAGTTAGATGACTTCTACCAAGGACAACATTTCAAAGTCCAATACATCCCGCGAAAGGAAAACATTCTCGCAGACTAATTATCCAAAATTGGGTTCTCACGCACATCCGCCTCCGGCAGGAGTGTTCATTGAACACTTAGAACATCCTTCGATCATGACTTCGGTCGAGGATTATCCGGTAACAGTCTGCGTTACCAACCTCGGTCAGGAACATGATTGGACTCATCCATTGAGAGTCTATCTTGAACATGGGACCCTACCCGAGGATGAAACCGAAAGCGATCGGTTGATTTGAAAAGCGCGTCTGTACAAGCTCATAGAAGGAGTTTTGTATAGAAAGGGTACTCAAGGAGTATTCATGCGCTGCATATCTCAGGAGGAAGGTAAATCCCTCCTGAAAGAAATACATGACGGTGTATGCGGTGCGCACGCCTCATATCGGACACTGGTCGAAAAGCTTTTCGACAAGGATTCTACTGGCCTTCGGCACTCGATGATTGTAACATCCTGAGTTTTGGGGTGAGAAGTTTCTTTCTTAAAAGTCATGCATGCATATGTCTCTTCTAGATCAACCAAATCAGCCTCAGCTTTATTCTGTTCTAGCCCTAAAATCTCCAAATCTATCCTGTGACCTCAAGTTAAGATCTGACTTTCCAGATTTGATCTATCAGTTATCCTAAACCTAAAAGCCTTCAGAACCCAGATCCAATTCCATCTCTAACTTCCAGATTTTTTCAACTCCCTTCTATTTTCGAAAACAGAATATCTGTTATTACCTTTTTCCCTAAGTTTCAGAAATTCAGATTTAATCAAAATCTTAGCCAAGTTCAGACCAGATTATTCCTGGATTATGATCAAGGGTATACCAATACCTTAATCCAAAAAGGTGGCAGCCAGATTTTACCATCTGAACCTTTTTCGCAAATCAGTCCAAGAGTATCGCAGATCAGTCCTTTTTCCAGATTTTCCAAAAGCCTAAAAAGGCAAAATGTTGCAAATCATCTCCAAATTCAAATCTGATTCAGGGAACACCTCCCAAATGCTTTTCAACACAAATTCTTCTTTTATGAGTATCTCAAAATCAAACCCTAAATCCCAGAATTCGAAATCAATTGAAATTCAGATTTCAATTACCCTAAAATACCCTATTTTCAGTTCATATCAAAAATCAACCAAACATCTCAAATTTTATCTTCAATCTGTGACAAATCATCTGTTGAATCAAGTTTGCCAAATCAGCAGAATCAAAATCGGATCAAACCTTCCAAATCTCCAGATTTACAGTTCAGTCCAAATCAAGAATTGGAAATTTCAATCAAGCCCAAATTCGACCAGGACAGCAGCTGCTGTGCACGACCAGAGATCGCCGTGCATTTGCGCCTCGCTTGCTCGCCGCCGGCCACGCCTCGCCTCGCCTGAGCTCGTGCTCACTTGAATCTACATGTGCACACGCGTCCACGCCCCAGCTATCGCCGTGGCAACGCCGTTGAACAGCTTGCTCCCGTGCGCGACCGTTGTCAGCATTTTCTTGCCACGTTGCTGTGCTTTGCCAGCCCTTGTCGCCACTGCCTTGCACCGCCCAACAGCATTGCGTCCCGATGAAGCGATAGTTTGATCAGCAGTCACCTCACCAGTGCATAGTCGCGTTGCCGCTCGCCGTTGTTGCATCTGCGCCCGGCAACTCATGTCAACTGACACCAATTCAATGCTGTTTAAACCTTGCAAGCTTCGCCCTCTAGTCTATTTAAGCCACCAGTGCCTTGCATTATTTCCTCTTCACCAGAACTTGACCAAATTTCCAAATTCCCTCGCTGCAGTCGTCTTCTCCGGCGAGCCGTCGAGGAGCCTCACGGTGCCAGCACAATCTGCTGCACCTCTCACCAAATTAAAGCTATCAGTGAGTTCCCCTACTCATCCTCTCTGTGCTGTACCATTTAATTGCTCACCGGTGACCTCTAACGCCGGCGATCACTGGAAATTCCCGATTGCCCTGTTCCGGCAATGCAGGCCAAATTACCTCGAATCAGCTCTCGAACCTGTGAAGAAAAATGATCAGTGAACCATTGAAGCAAGCCTATGCATCAATATCTCCAGATTGAGCTCGAATTGAAGCTTTCACCAGATTTGAGTTTCTCCAGAAACCGGCGATCGTCGCCAGGCTTCTCCGGCCATCCTCCGGCCAAATTGATCGTGCAGGTGACTTCCTCTTACCTCTCTTTCACTCTCCAAGCTTGGAATTGAGTTCATTCGGCCTAAATCGAAAACCCCCAAATGGCAGTGTTTCTTCTCCGGCGCAGTTCACCGGAAACCTATTCCTGGCCGTTTCAGCTTCATCTACCTTGTCATTCAGGTGTGCCTCAACCTCGTGAACATTTTTTTCTTCTAGCTCGATCTCTGAAACTGTCCAGAATTCCAGATACAGCCATGCCAAGATTTTTGTCCAGTGGCTTCACTGTGCCGTGTCGCCACCACACTTCTCCTTTGAATTTCATCACCTTCCAGCCATCTTCTGCCCTAGATCCTGTTGAATGATTTGTTCCTGTTATCCTTGCCTACCTCCCAGACAAAGTGGTGCATCATTTGGAGCTCTAGATCAAAAGTTATGCCAAGCCCTAGTTCTGGCCATGTCAAGATCAATGCCAAACTATGTCAGTCAGTGGCATTAGCCCTTTTCACTCCCTTCCAGATGTGCATTTTGGGCATAACTTTGTCTCTTAGATTCCTGAGGTTGTGATTTACATTTTATTCTTCTATCACAACTTGATTTGAGCCCTTGAAATGCATGTTATGCTAAACCCTAGCTTTTGACACTATTCCAGTGCATGCCAGCCAATGGCATTGGCCTTGTTTACCCACTTCTGATTGTGCATTTTGAAAGCCACTTTGTCCACTGAATTTGTAGAGTTATGATCTACATTTTCTTCTACTGTCATAACTTGAGATAAGCTCTCTAGTTTTCCTTGAAGTTATGTCAGAATCTTGATCCGAATGTCGATCTGCTGACATTCGCTGTTCTTGATCAAACCAGCCACAAAACTGATGTTCTTATTGTAACCTTGAGAACCTAAGAGCATCTAACACCCATCCTTAGCCAAATCCTTGAAACCCTAAACTCTCAACTCAGTTCAGCTTGTAATCTCATTTATCTCCAATATCGTTCAATCATCCTTGTTAAGCATATCTGCATATAGATCCTAAATCATTTTAATATATAAGTAATATTTGTGTGTATTGTTTGGTTTGTCGTCGAGCAGATTCAGAAGCTGAATTTGAGGACTTCGCTGTTGACCCGTCATCAACTGCTGTATCTTACGACGCGGAAGGCAAGTCATATCCTTGGTCATCTTGAACCTATATTTTAAATGTTGCTATAATATAACCTTGAATATAGGCAATATTGAATGTGAAAGATTGAGAATGGTTAATTTATGAATTGGCAGTACTAGACTGATTATCTGTGAAATGTGAAATAAACAAGTTTTGAGCCATGAACTATTATATGTATTTATATATTTATATTCATGAAATAAAACCCCTAGCCGTGACCAGAAAATGGTATGGAATGTTGGTAGCACTAGAGGTCCTAAACTGCGAAGGAATGCAGGCACTGAAGGTGCAGGGTTGTGGATGGTCTGGTCACTGGCATATAAGGACTAGAACCTTGTGTTGTGCGTCTAGTGGCATGAACAACGTGCTAACCGCAAGCCTGGTATGGGACAGGCCTGAACAAGTACTTATGTGGATCGCACATAAAACCCCTGCATGAGTTGTGTTGTGATGATTGACATAAGGGACGATTCCCACACTATCACTGAAGGTGATCTGATATCTGACCCAGCAATGGGGATATGAGTAGGGGTGGAGGTTTGGGTACAACCTACCACAACTGTGGTTCGCGAGAGATCCACAGGGTCAGGGGTGAATTGTGAGTGATACATAACAAAAGTTCTTGTTATTTCCACCTTTCCGCTCACAATATGAAGTGAGTCAGGGGTCCAATCATTTTGTTATGATAAGAAAGGCTTGAAAGTGGAATATCTTGCGGGTAAATTGGTACCTCTCTGCAGAGTTAAAAACGTATTCGAATACTCTGAGCTCCCGGGTTTATAGGAGTCTGCTGCGGTGGATTAAATCCACGGGGTGTGACACAAGTACTATTTTCTAAATAAAATATGTTTAATCAAGATTACCCAAATGACATGTGTTGTCATGATAAGGAGTGCTGCCGTGGGCTGTCGTGTGTCGACGTGTCGCGGTAGTGCTATAATCTAGTGAACATGAATGATGATGTTATATTATGAAAGGTGCTGCCATGAGATAAGAAAGAAAAAGATTATTTTACAAATATCCATAATTCTTGACTAGTCTAGATTCATATCATCACTACTATATGTATCTACTCTTACCTATGACTTGCTGAATACGTAAGTGCTCACCCTTGTAACCTACAAATCAGTAGATGGAGTGTTCAATGATCAAGATGAAGGCGTGGAGAACTTCGTGGTTCCAGAAGGAGGAGTGTCAGTTCCGCCAGAGCCCTGATGTGTGTTGTTCTGCCGTCCACTTCTCTTTGTGGGTGGGTCACCTATCTTTTGCTGTGTAGATGTTATTTTGCTAAACCATGTATGCCGTGAAGGCATTGTAATCTTCTTATGTAATATTAAGGCCAGCAGGCCACACTGCTTAACTATTCTGTAAGTTACTCTGTTGCAATGTGATATACTCCTGTGCTTGACTTATCCTGGGAAGTCAAGGGTATGTGTATGCTATGCATATATGGGACTAGCTGCAGCAAGCTAGGTCTCTACAGGAGTAGTTGTAGTCCCAGTTTCGGGGCGCGACAATGATGCCAAGCATATGTTCAAAATGTGTCCTCAGTGTCAATTTCACGCGAGACAGGTTCATCAACCTGCCTATGCGTTACAAACCATTCCCCTTACATGGCCTTTTGCAGTCTGGGGAATGGATATTGTCGGTCCTATGCCACAAGCGGTCAATGGATACAAGTTTCTATTCATAGCTATTGATACGTTCACAAAATGGATTGAGGCCGAACCAGTACGAAATATTACCGCATCAGCAGCACAAAAGTTCTTCCATAAGAACATCGTTGCTCGATTCGGTGTTCCAAACCGTCTCATCACGGACAATGGTTCCCAGTTTGCCAGCAGTCTTTTCTTGGATTACTGCGATTAGATTGGGACCAAGGTGTGCTTTGCTTCTGTGGCTCATCCACAGAGCAATGGTGCCGTAGAACGTGCCAACGGGCAGATACTGCAAGGCATCAAGAAACGTGTTTTCGATCGCCTTAAGAGTCGCTCGAGGGCTTGGGCAGACGAGCTCTATACCGTTCTATGGGCACTACGAACTACTTCTAGTCGAGCCACCGGTGAGGCACCCTTCCATCTGGTTTACGGGTCTGAGGCCATACTGCCTATGGAAATCAGTATTGAATCTGTTCGGACAGAGCAGTTCGAACGAATTAATCAGTCCGAACAGTGATCACAGGATCTCATCCTCTTGGAAGAAAAGTGTGATCGCGCGTTGATCAAGTCCGCGGTATACTTGCAAGCTTTGCGCAAGTACCATAACAAAAGGGTGCGACCACGTAATCTTCACGTGGGTGATCTGGTTTTATGAAAAATTCAAGACCAGTCTAATCGTAATAAATTCTCCCCGGAGTGGGAAGGCCCTTACACAGTTGTTTCTGTGCCGCGACCAGGATCAGCGCGATTAGCCATGGAGGATGGTCGAATTTTGTCCAATACTTGGAACATCGATCAACTACGCGTGTAAGTATTCAATCCCTTTTCCTTTTCAATTAGCATTTGTTTAATAAAACAAGGAATTTTTTGGTTTCATACGATGAACATCTCCTTCCATGCCCATGTGTTACGAACTTGACTCGGGGGCTGGTCGCCGGCGGTTATATCATTACAACGTTCTAATCGGATTCGTTGGCCGATCTCACGACCACTTCTAGACAAGTCACTCCTAAATAAGCCATTTCTCAACGCATACGGGGTTTGCTGGTATGTCCTTGGTCGCCTGAGTGGCCGCCGGTTTGCAACAAGATTAGACGTTACATTGATCATAATTGTTGGTCTGATCGCACACCCCTGGTCGTTACACTCGTATTTCTCCTGTGTTTATAATACTAAGCCTTCAGTATCTATAATCACAGACGGGGGCTAGGGGGATATGCTTATAATATGAAACAACAAAAAAGTACTTTCTTTCAAAATCAAAAAGTACATGCATTGCATTCTATAGTTTATATCTATACAATTGTAGGGATTACACAATCCCGAGCTCGGTCAGGAATCTATCTACAAGGGGATTACTTCCTCCATAATCGCCTCGAGTTGCTCTTCACTCTCGATCTCTACCGTTCCCACCAGTGGATTCAGATCCATATCTGGGCCATGGTGGAGACGAAACCGGCAGAGAATGGCAGAGGCTGCTGATCGAACCCTGGTTCTGATCGCCTCTTGTCGTCGCTATGTATCTTCAGGAAGATACTCGAGAAGTGACTCCGCTTGGGCTACGACCAGTGTAGACCAATCGCTCGAACTGAGGTCATCCTTTGTGGTCTCGACCACATCAGCCCTCAGGAGACGGGCCACCATCTTTAGCTTTTCAAAGATGGATTGGCTCAGGTCTCTGTTCGCCCTTCGAGTAGAGTCAACGGAGAGCTGGAGAATTGTCTTGTCCTGATCAAGCCATTTTATTTGACTTGCTTGCGCTACAGTAAGAAGATTGTTACTAATGGTCTAAACGATAAAGTCAAGTCTTCTTAGTTGGGAATCGACTTATCAGAGAGCTGTGACAGCAAATCATTAAGCTCGACCTCTTGCTTCGAAATCATGGAGATCGACCTGAGCTTGTTAGCGGCCAGGTTCCTCTTCAGAGAAGCAACCTCCCTGTGACAAAAAAGATGATTGTCATAACAAATTTGCATCTATACAAATTAAAGGGCATTTATTCTTACTTTCGCAAGCAGTCTCTCTCTTTTTGTATGGCCTCGATGCTTGCCACCATAGCAATAGATCTGGCCATTACACGGGATAGTTCCTATAATACAAAGAGAAGTCAGTGGTGTCCTATGCACAATTCAGGTACCATAAGAGATGTTCATTATACCTCTGTGTACTCCCAAAATGAACTATCCACCGGGATGGCGGGAGGTCTGGTCGAGGGACCCGTCTCATCCTCGACAGGAGTAGCAGGTGGATGCGCCTGTTGGGCCTCAGTCGCAGGTTCCAATGCTTGTAACCGGGTCTCCGTGCCTAACTCGTCCCTAACGGCCCAGACAACTTCCTGGACCGAAGGGACAGAGCGCTTCTCACCGGAGGCCTCAGCACCGACAGAGACTTCAACCCTCCCCAGGGCGGTTGGGGGGCTCGGTGCTACATCTTTACGCCTACAAAGAAAAAAGGAGTGGACGATTACGTTAGTGCTTGCCACAATCCAATCCAGAATAAACAGAATGGAGTTCTTACCTTATTTGAAATCCCATTAGCTTCTAGGACTTCAGGGAAGGCTCTCCGTGAGAAAGAGGACAGTCGTTGTCCGTCCTAGTCTTCCTCTTCGTGAACAGGGCCTTTTCTCCCTATGTATGCTCTCCTGTAAGCATATGCATAAGAAATGATAAAGACCTAAGTGGTAAGAATTCATACCGGGGTAACCTGTTCGAGCGACAGGGATACGCCCGAAGGCCTGGGTGGCTCCTGGACTGATGGAGCCGGCATCTCATCCGCGACCTTGGCGTTGGTCGGGGAGTCTTGTTCTATCACCTCCTCTCCTGTCCGCAGGAGTGGAGGATTTGCCCCCCTAGGACTCACAAGAGTTACAGGGGGAAGTTCTTCTCCCTGTATGAGTGTAAGTCCGATAAACACACGTACAGATGAAATTGAGAAGTTAAGACCACGAGGAGGTCTTACCGTAACAAATCTCTTTGATATGGCTGATTGTTATTCTAATGCGGCCGAGGGCGTTGAATGGAATAAGATGGTGGATAAAGGTAATTTACCACCTCAACTAGGTCTTGAGGTTGATAAGAAGGATGATTCGCGTAAGAAACTTGAGTCGACCGTGGGCAGGAAATCGAGAAAGGCAAATAAAGCCATAACCGGCCAATTCCGAGAGGGCACCATCATCAACAAACAACCTCAAGGGAAAGGAAAGAAGGTTCCATTTAAGGCTAATAAATTTTCTTCTACTGATCGCAGTGACCAAACAGAAAAACAACCTAAACCACAGGGAGTGAAGAAATGGTGTTCGTTACACAATGTTTCATCACACGACCTCCAGAATTGACGAACCTGGTTAAGAAAGCCAGATGACTTTTACCAAGGTAAAACCTCTATACCTACAATACCAGGAGGGACAAACTAGCAGAAACAAGGGCGCTAACGGAGATGAGGACATGCCATATCAGGTACCTAACAATCATGTTAATGTCATTTTAGGTGGTTCTTCATAAGCGTCAATTTGAAACTGCTTGCCGTGAGGTAAATAGTACTGAAGCTCCTTTAGAAGAGCCTCAGTTTCCCCGATGGTTGGAGATTTCTGTGGAGGTTATGGTCTATCGGCAGCTCATGTGTTTACCGATAGAAAATATTTCTGAAGAGTTTAGGAAGTAATTTATGCATGTCTTTCTTTTTGTATTATTTTCCCTTTTGCCGCCCTAGTTAGTCTCCAGTCCTGGGCTGAGTTGTGGAACTCCAAGGCGAATTAATTGCCATATATATGGTTTGTTGAAGGTTTTGTAGGGGAAGACATGTCGTCGTCTTCATCGGATGGCACTAGTGGTTCGACTAGGGCCAACCCCATCGTAATTACTGAAGATGCAGCTGTTACATCCCAGCGCAAGAGGGTGGGGTGAGGCGCGACGACGTTGGGGTGTTTGGCCAAACGCACGGATCTTTCCTATGAGTTCAACCAATTTGGGAGGCCGATTGGAAAGAATGCTGGGAGGTACGCGGCCTATGTTGGGCTGTTGGCAAAAGAAAGGGTGAAGATCACCGTCCAGAGCTAGAAGGACGTGACGGCGGACGAGAGGGATAGGTTGTGGGCGGAAGTGAAGGTTAAATGAACTAAAATCGCTGAACTCTTTCGTAATCACGTTCTCTTGGCTTATACTAAAGTTTAACTAACTCGTGATTAATTGTATGCATTTTTTGGAAACAGGCTAAGTGGAACATCCCCAACGATACACCTAGGACTGCCTGCTTGAAGGACATTAACGGAACATGGAAAACCTTTAAGAGCTGGTTCGTCAGTAACTTCCTCGCTGCGGGGAAATCTCCTTGCGAGAAGTACCCCTTCATATCGGAGGAGGTATGGGAGGAATTCACCAAGCAGAAGGGGACTGAGGAGTTCAAGGCCCTTAGCGAGAAGAATAGGGCGATCCAGAAGAGGAACGACCACCCGCATCGGCTCGGATCCCGGGGCTATGCGGGGAAGGAGGAGCAGTAGAAGAAGGAAGACGAGCAAAATCCTGTCATCGACACCCCTGAGTTGCCGCTCTCCGAGATCCGGGATGAGAGGTGCAAGCGATGGTGGAGGGGGAGGGGGTCCGTGTCGTCCACGGAGTCTGTGCAGTTCGCAACCCCTGGGGACGCCGACATTGTGAGGCGAATGGTAAGTTGGCTAACCTCGTAAACTGTGTGCGCACAAGTGTATATAAGGCAATTTGTCTCACAAGGTACCTTTAAATGTAACAGATCTCTTTTGAGAAGGAGGCAGCGGAGGGATTGTTTACCCCACAGAGGGAGAACGACATCCTCACCCGGGCTCTAGGAAATAAGGAGTATCCCGGGCGGACACGGGCCGTGGGAGCCATTGTGTCGTGGAAGGCCGGTTTCGTAGATCCGGCTCCACCGAGGAAGAAGGCCCGCTCCTGGAAGGAAAAGGAAGCTGACCTCTCCGATAAGATACGGGCTGAGGTACGGGAGGAGATACGGGCGGAGATGCGGGCTGAGATATGGGCTGAGGTACAGTCTGAGGTGCAGTCCGAGGTCGCACAAATGAGGGAAGAGTTTGCACGGTTGAGAGAAGCATTGCTGGCCAAGAGTGCAGATGCGGATCCCCAGGACGACGGTACCCCGCGGGGTCGGATAAGCAGTTGCGCTTCGAAGGTACTCGCGGATCCAGTGGATCTACTTGAGGTACTGCAAGCCTTCATCTGTGCACTTAAGTTGATGCCACTCCCATTCTGTTATAGTTGTTTCGCTGACCTATTTTAATTGTTACAAATTTGCAGGGGCCGAAGGGCTGCATCCTACAGAATCACGTAGGCGCCGAGCAGGAAGTGGTTGGACACGGCTTCGTATATCCGTCTGGGCCGGATGTCCGGGTCCACTGTGTACCTCTGCGGTTGGGTTTCGCAAAGGTACAGGTGGACATGGCCATGCCGGGCTACAACGATTCTCCGTTGCCAGTCCCAACAGATGAACTGCAGACACTTGCTGAGGCAGTGGGCCCCTACGTACAGTGGCCCAAGAAGTGTCTTGTAATACAACCGGTAAATCCTACACATTTTAGATTACATCCTACTCAGTACACTCAACTTGCATAATCTAACATACGTGCTCATTAATTGAAGTGGCCTACCGCTGGGCTACCAGGGGACTGCGCCCCCAGCTCAGGTCATGAGGCCCGATCTCGTGTGACCCTGGACACATCAAAGACGGCCTCGACCCCACCCAGCGCATCCACACCTTCACCTCGGAAGAAAGCTGCCATCACCTCGCCCTTGCCTTCGAAGGTACGCGCTCAGTCCTCGGCAAAAGGCAAGGGCAAAGGCAAGGGAAAAGGGCGACAGGGACACCCAGAGAGGTTCACGAACGGGTTCCCACTCATGTCAGAGGCAGCTTTGCGCAAATTGGATCGATCAACCAGAGACCTCCACGAGTGGTACCTACACCGAGCTCGGCGCAATCTGAACTTCTTAGTTCCCTACAGGCCTGGGCAGTTCCACCGTGAGCCCGGGAGTATATCCGTGGCACACGAGAATCTGTTCGACCTCTACAACTGGCGGGAGCTCAATATGTCCATCATACGGACTGGAGTCCTGTGAGTTTGCTGATGCTATGTATTGCTGTTTTCTAACTCTGTTTGCTAACTCTGCATTGTTGTAGTTCATTTGAAATGTAGTAACTTTCTGTGCAATACTAATGTCGTCCTTTGCATGCAGGTGCATGTACAGGCTAGCATCGGAGGCTGCGTGTGACAAGGTGGGTTTCCTCGACCCAGAGAAAATAAGCCTCACGATGCTAGAGCACGACGCCGTGCACGCTGAGCAGTACATATCCAAGGCGCTGATGGCGCAGCAGGACAGGGAGTTCATTCTGGTGCCGTACCACCAAAGGTTAGTGCATTTCGTACTAATTTAACTCGATCTTGTATGTTACACCTGAGATATACTTTGAGCTAGCGGTCCTCTTTTACGTACAATGCAGGGGCCACTGGATCATCATCGTGATCTATCCGCCGAGGAACGAGGTGTACTACCTCGATTCGATGCGTGACAAATTATCGATGGAATATGTGGTCAAGGGGAATATGGAGGCGTAAGTAACTTATATGTTTGATTTAAATTTTCACCTCACTAGCTAATGATAATACATTAACGGGCAATACTAACTGAAATGCAGGGCTTTTGATAAATATGCGTCCGCTGGAGGGAGGCATGCCGCACCGCAGGGCTCCCTACTAGCTTGGAAAGAATATGAGGTACTCACGAGACTTTTTTTTTATGCTTAATTAGTTTATGGAAACAATAGCTAACATGTCTTCGCATATGCAATTATCTCAGTGCCATCAGCAGCCGCAATCGTGGGAATGCGGGTTTTATGTGTTGCGCTACATGTACGACCTAGTGCAGACAAACTTTGCCCAATTCCCCCAGATAAGCATCGATAGCTAACTCAAATTTGAAAATTGGGTGTCACGTTCTAAATTAGGAAGTTAGTTACTAAGTATTCACACATGCTTGCAGATCGCCATGTCGAAAGACTCATACGAAAATGCAAAGATTAGAGATCTTCGACAAATCTGGGCTCAATATGTCATGGAGGAAGTTGCGCCCAACCATCCGCCATGATAATTTTCTCTTTTTCGTGTACTCTGTGCATAGACTGTTTATATACATGTGAATAAATATATATGTCAATAAATGTCCACATTGGATTGCAATTTGTATTTGTCCATATATATGTGAATAAATGTGAATAACTGTCTAATGTGTCAATCTGTTCTGTGAATTTACCCTTCTTTGCATCTGTACTGTATTGTGTATCCAATCTATAATGTATTGCATCTGTACTGTATATGTGAATGTACTGTATTGTGAATGCAAATAATGTACTGTATATAAGAATGTTCTATCGGCAAATTCATTCACAGCCGACAGACCACTACAAATTTTCTATCGGTAAACTCATCCACAACCGAGAGACTACTGTAGTTTTTTCTATCGGTAAACTTGAAATTAATCGTCAGAATAGTGTGACTTTTCCTGCCGGTGAACTCATCCACAACCGAGAGACTACTGTGGTTTTTTCTATCGGTAAACTCATCCACAACCGAGAGACTACTACCCATTTTTCTATCGGTAAACTTGAAATTAACCATCAGAATAGAGTGACTTTTCCTGCCGGTGAACTCATCCACAACCGAGAGACTACTGTAGTTTTTTCTATCAGTAAACATATAATTAACCGTTAAAAGAGTGTGATTTTTCCTGCCGGTGAACTCATACACAACGGAGAGAGTACTAAGATTTTTTCTATCGATAATGTCATTTCCAACCGAGAGAGTGCTACACTTTTTTCTGTCGGTAAACTTGTCATTAACCGTTAGAATATGGGTATTTTCCCAACGCTAAACGTCAGACGACGACAGGTTTTCTATCGGTACAATCATAAGGTGCCGATAGAATTGTAATATTTTCTGTCGGTAATCATGTAATTAACCGTTAGAATAGTGGTACTTTTCCCACCGTTAATCGTCAGACTACGACGGGTTTTCTATCGGTACACTCCTAATATGCCGATAGAATTGTTAATTTTTTCTGTCGGTTATTTACCGATAGAAAATGTTCTGTCTTGTTCTATTGTGTCTATCTCTATCGGTACGAAAACCGATAGTAGAAGGGTTTTTTTTACCGATAGAAGAAAACTTTTCTGTACTAGTGTGATGGTCTTATGAAGTTTTTTGAGATGGTGTCCTCTTAGGATGGACTTTTCTTCCAAGTTATTCTTCTCTTTAGCCAACTTGGAGTTTATTTTCTTTGAACTGGTCAGATAAAGAAACAAAAGCAGTTTGATTAGTTCGTGAAAGCCCATAAACGCAATGGCAAATTCTGTGAGAATGAACTTACAATCTAAGTCAAATTGTAACTTCTCTTTTTCCCCTTGGAGAGTAGCATATAATTGTTTATTTTCCTCCAAGGATAAAAGGGCTTCAGCAAGTTTTATGTTGTTCTCCTTTAGAGCTTCTGCCACTACGGTCTCATTATCGGAGCGCTCCTTAGCAACCTCACATGACAAACCATAGTTTTCCCTATGACAACAAGAAATGTCATCCTAATTCATAGAGAACTGGGATTAGAGCAAGATACTTACTATTCTAAGCGGTTGAATTTTGTTTGCACGACCTTAAATTGTTCTATCAGCGAATTCACCAAGGTCGAATGATGAGCAAAGTTCTACAATGAAGTAAATATCTGAAGATATTACTCAGAAAAACTATAAAACACATTGGGTAAAGATTTTACTTACCTCTATGAGATCTTTAAGAAAAAAACTCAGATCCCAAGTTATCTTGCGCCTACTCAATAATTTGTAGATTTACTTCTGGAGTAGGACGCGAAGTATCAGCAAGTTGAACCGCTACTTCCAAATCCATTTCTCCCTGATGAGGGGAAGGAAGGGTTTCTTTTTTAGAGAGGAAGGAAGGGTTTCTTCGACCATGGGGGGGAGCAAAAGTTCCTGCTTGTTCCTGTAGGATCAAGGATGCCAACTAGAGGGGAGGGTGAATAGGAGGCTTTTAAAAACTTCAAATGAAAAATAAGTTTTTGCAACAAGAAGAACCAAAAGCAATTTATATATTGAAAAGACAAGATACAGAGAGCAAACACTAATTTTTACCGAGGTATCAGAGACTCGCCCAGTCTCCACTAATCCTCGTTGAAGCACTCAAGTAAATTGAGTCTTGCTCCAATATCCACAAAGGATATTATCAACTAGTGGTTGCTCCTTGTCCACTCCGGAAAGGCGAGCACTGATGCCTTGTACAACTTTGCCGAGCCTCTCCAACAATTTCCGAACAGAAAGGTCAACGGCCACACCACCAAACCATGTAGGTGAGGGCACTCACCAAGAGTAATAGGCAGCGAGGTCTTCTCTAGACCTCCAAACACGCACTGAGAAACTATAACTATGCAAAAGCAATGAATTGGAATGCTCGGTGGATCAGAAAACACTCGACTTGATCAACAGATCAAGATTTTGTGTAGAAAACTAAAGCTCAAGAGTGTATAAGAGAATGATGCTGCTTGTTATGTAAAACACATGCCCAAAGCCCCTATTTATAGCCTCAAGGATCAAAAGAACCGTTGGAGCTAGGGCTGAAAATCAGCAGCACAAACTGACAGTCAGTTACGTGCACAACGGCCGACAAAATTTACGGATAAAAAATAGCTAGCCATTTGTGGTCGTTTAAGGAAACTTGAAACCCCCAACTGACAGTCAGTTATGCAAACTGACAGTCAGTTCGACCAAAATATCAATCAAATCAAATAGAAACTCAGATAAAAACAATTGTGGTCAAAACTCCAACTGATAGTCAGTATGGGCAAACTGACAGTCAGTTTAGTACAAAAAAATTTTGGCCCGAAAAACACACTCTCTGAACAATTGTCAGTTAACACTAACTGACATTCAAACTGACAGTCAGTTCAGCAAACTGACAGTCAGCCTGAACAAAAATAGCTATAACTTTAAATTCAGAAATCCAAAAGAGCTGTTTAATAGCTCGTTTGAAAGATAATTTTAAGGGCTATATTTTTGTCAACATAAGAAAAAACCATATCTGCCTAGATCTTTCTAGAAATTTGAAAAACTCTTCTACTATCAAAAACTCAACTGAAAATCCAAATCTTTCAAAAACCAAATTCAAGAAATCCAACCAAAAGAATGCAATGCAATGACCTAAGTTTCTCGGTTTATGTTGGAAATGTAGAGAGGACTTTTGCAACCCCTCTTTATAGTACAGTTAAAACTAAAAATAATTTTCCTAAACCGATCAACTCCAAACACCGAGATCGGTAAAAATAAAAACAATATTACCTTAGGTCTTTTGCGTTTTTGCGACTTGCGTCTCATTTATATTCCTTGCGACTTGTGCTTTTATTTCCTTTGTGTTGGGTTCGTCTTGTTCATCTCGCATATCTTCCCAACTGATCTCTATATCAAATAGTCTCAAAAACACAGTTAGTCTGAAACACTTAGTTTTCATTAATCATCAAAATTAGGGTTAGGCATGAAGGCCCAGATGCAACAATCTCCCCCTTTTTGATGATTGATGACAACAAGTGTTCGATAAGAGAATAAGAAATGAAAAAGCTCCCCCTGAGTGTATGCATCATATGCACAGCATAAAACAAGTCATATCATCACCAAATCATATCATAGCATACATCACCACAATATCATGCCCATACATATATATATCAACCGATATCAGAGCATCAAACATATACCAGTATCAGAGCATAAAGAGATATCGAAACATCATATCAAAAACACAGATATATAATAAACCAAATATCCATATCCAATCATCCTTGACATAAATGCATATAACGTCCACAAAAACTAAAGACATATAATATCCAATATCTCCAAAACACTTCTCCCCCTTTGGCATCAAGCACAAAAAGGGAGCTAAAAACACAAAAAGAGCCTAAGGCTCATCATCAGAAAGCCCTAAAACTGCAGTATCTCCGGAGCCAGCTGGAGATGCAGTCGGGTCGACGACTGGGGACACCGGAGGAGTAGCAGCTGCAGCTGGAGAAGCTGGTGCTGGAGCCGCAAGAGCCGGAGCAGAAGGTCCTGGAGCAGCTAGTCCTAAAGAAAAACTCGGCGAAGAGGACGCAGGTCGGGCCCTCTTGCGAGAGACCGGAGAAGCTGATGCAGGCAGGAGACGCAGTATCTCCTCTTGCTGAGCAAGCAAGCGAAGCAACATCTGATGATGCTCCGCCTGGGTGCTGAGGATCTGCTGCTTCACCTGGATCACCTGATCGAGCAGAGAGCTGGAAGAGGATGCAAATCTGGTGCCTGTCCCTGCAGCCGGTGCTGGAGCTGTCTCCTGAGTTGGAGCCTCGTCCTCTGACTGCCCCGCAGCATCATCATCTAATGCTGGAGAATCAAGGCCAGCAGCTGCGGCAGGGTAAGCACCGAATCGGCGATCAGCCTGGCCCGGAGGATAGAAGAGCAGAGGATGATGGGGCCTCAGGAGCTCAGAATCAATGGCCCGGATATGCAGGAGCACCGCCATGATATACGGAGCGTATATCAACTGACGGCGCGGAGAGAGAAGGACGTGCTGAATCTCACTGATGATGAGATCAGCAACGTCGAATGGCTCCTCCTGAAAGATATAAATAAAGACGTGGAGGGCCAGATAAGTGATCCTAGCCCTGTCTCCGCTCATGGGGACTAGTGTGAGACGGAGGATCCGCAGGGCCAAGTCAACATCACGGCACAGTCCAACGATGTGACGAAGCTGGAAGGGGCCGGAATAGAGCATGGCCACCTCCCGACGCTCGAGATCAGGAAGAGTCTGGAGCTGGCGGCCAGAAGGAGGGCAAACCAGTCCAAGCACTGTCTCAAGCTGCTCCTTTGTGACGGTGTAGACATGGAGGTCCGTCATGAAGGTCATGAAGTCGCGCTGAGGGAAAATAAAGACGGTGGAATAAAACTGGCGAATGGGCCCCTCGGCCCAGTGAAGAGAAGAATCAACGACAAGGTCGTGGATCCCTACGGAGCCAAAGAGGTCTGCGAGGGTGACGATGCCTGTGCGAGCGGCTGTACACACTGTTGAACAAATCGAGGTGCAAGTTGTTATAGCAGGTAACAACGTTGCACGAGTCGCGACCAGTGGGACGCGGCATCAGGTAGGGATTTGTTGAGCGGAGCGTACGAAGGCGGCTAGCGTGGCACCGGGAGTAATCCACTGGCACGCGCTCAGGCGGAGGCGAAGGCGGGTTCTCAGACATCTAACCTGATGAACGCTGGCTGTTTGCCACGTTCTTCCGTCGGGCAACACGACGAGAAGGTCCCGGCTGATTAGACATGATGAAAAGAGAATTGAAGAAACAGAGGGAACAAAGGAAAGAAGAACAAACAACTTGAACAAAGAAGGCTGAAATTGAACAGAAATGGTCGACGACGCCGATGCGGAGCAGATGACTAGATCAGCCACAGAGAAGAAGCACAGGACAACAAGAAGAATCACAACGATGGCTCAAGACGAGGAGGTGCGGTGCCGGTGAGGAAAAACGGTGAACAGAGGAGCTATGGCCGACGAGGTCGAGATGTGCGAGGACGGTGGCGCCGGCGATGAGGAGAACACCGGAGAGCGCAAGGGAGAGGCGAGGAGGCGGTGGCGGGGTACGGTGAGGTGGCGCGCAAATTGCGACGGCGGGGAGGAGGAAGAAGAGGAAACGGCGGCGAAGAGAAGGCGAGAAGACGAGAAAACAGAACGGGGTTTTTAGGGTTCGGGACCCCGCAACTGACAGTCAGTTTGATATACTGACAGTCAGTTCCAAAACCAGAAACATGGAATTGACAATTAGTGTACCACACTGACAGTCAGTTCCTAGAACTGAGTTTTGAAACTAACAGTCAATGTATGAGACTGAGAGTCAGTTTGAGTCACCGATTTAGACAGGAGCTACGACCAAAAGTGATGCACATAACTGACAGTCAGTTTGTGAAACTGACTGTCAGCATGGTCAACGACTTCTACTAGAGGCTAAGAACAGGCTCCTGAGCACTAAACTGATTGTCAATTAAACGAACTGACTGTCAGTTTGGTCAATTTCTACCAGAAGCAGTTTAAGACCAGAGAGGAAATAAAATAATATTATAATATATTTTAAATACATTTAGCACATCAACTAGCATTAATATATCAATAATGTTCAGTTCGCCTCTTAAAAAGCAAAATCTTGATTCATCTAAGGGTTTGGTGAAAATATCTGCTAGTTGCATATCAGTTCTGACATAATTCACATCAATATCCCCTTTTGCCACATGATCTCTAATAAAATGGTGCCTTATTTCAATATGCTTAGTTCTAGAATGCTGAACAGGATTATTTGTAATTTTAATGGCACTTTCATTATCACACAAGAGTGGCACTTTATCAAATATAATCCCATAATCCAAAAATGTCTGCTTCATCCATAATAATTGAGCACAACAACTGCCGACAGACACATATTCAGCTTCAGCTGTGGAGAGAGCTACAGAGTTCTGTTTCCTAGATGACCATGATACTAATGATCTCCCCAACAACTGACAGCTACCAGATGTGCTTTTACGATCAATCTTGCACCCAGCATAATCAGAATCCGAATATCCAATTAATTCAAAATTTGCATCTTTCGGATACCAAAGACCTAAACTGGGATAGCATTTTAAGTACCTAAGGATTCTTTTAAGAGCAATTAAATGACATTCCTTAGGATCTGATTGAAATCTAGCACATAAGCACACACTACACATGATATCAGGCCTAGATGCAGTAAGATACAAAAGACTACCAATCATAGAACCATAAAGTTTAGAATCGACCAATTTGCCCTCTTTTGTCCATGTCAAGATGTCCATTTGTCGCCATGGAAGTTTTGATTGCCTTAGCGTCTTCCATCCCAAAACGCTTGAGCAAGTCTTTCACGTACTTCGTTTGACTCACGAACATACCATTCTTGAGTTGCTTGACTTGAAGTCCAAGAAAGAAGCTTAGCTCACCGATCATAGACATCTCGAATTCCCTAGATATCATCTCTCCAAACTCATGACAGAAGTGTTCATTAGTAGATCCAAAGATAATATTATCAACATATATTTGACAAATGAACAAATCTTTTTCAATTTTCTTTGTAAACAAAGTTGTATCAATTTTTCCTATTTTAAAACCTTTTGATAAGAGAAAGTCTCTAAGTCGCTCGTACTAAGCTCGAGGAGCTTGTTTGAGACCATAGAGAGCTTTAGACAATTTAAACACATGGTTTGGAAATTTAGAATCTTCAAAATTGGGAGGTTGTTCAACAAAAACAAGTTCAAAAATTTCACCATTTAAGAAAGCACTTTTAACATCCATTTGAAATAATTTAATATTGAAACATGATGCATAAGCAAGAAGTATACGAATAGCTTCAAGTCTTGCCACAGGTGCAAAAGTTTCGCCAAAGTCTAAACCTTCGACTTGAGTGAAACCTTAAGCAACAAGACGAGCTTTGTTTCTAATTACTACTCCATTTTCATCTTGCTTATTTCTGAAAACCCATTTCGTTCCAATTACATTATGATCCTTGGGTCTTTCTACTAAAGTCCAAACTTCATTTCTAGAAAAATTGTTGAGTTCCTCATGCATGGCATTTACCCAATCAAGATCATTTAGAGCTTCATTAACATGTTTAGGTTCTAAAGAAGACACGAATGAATGATGTTCACAAAATGCAGCAATACGAGAGCGAGTTTGAACACCCTTACTAACGTCACCCAATATTTGGTTTAGAGGGTGATCCTTGGTGATCGTTTGATGTTGCCTTGGTGCTTCTTCGTGTACTGCTTCTTCTTGACTTGGTTCTTAAGGATCAACATGAGATGATGATATATTTTGATCAACATTCTCAATGTTGACATCATCTTCTTGATCTTCTTCTCTTGGCTTGATGTCTCCAATGGTTATGTTCTTCACGGCTTCTTGAAGATCTTCACCTGAAACTTCATAAGAGACTTGCTCCTTTTGCAAGCCATTAGTTTCATTAAATTCGACATCACAAGATTCTTCAATACAACTAGTATTTTTGTTAAACACACGATAAGCTTTGCTAGTGGTGGAGTATCCGACTAGAAAGCCTTCATCTACTCTTCTTTGAAATTTACCGCCAAAATTTCTTTTCTTAAGTATAAAGCACTTGCAACCAAAAAACTCAAAAATAAGAAATGTTTGGCTTACGCCCAATAAGAAGCTCATAAGGAGTCAAATTCAGAAGAGGATGCAAATAAAGTCGATTTATAGAATAGCAAGCAGTATGCACGGCTTCAGCCCAGAAGCGAGTAGGAGTATCATACTCACTTAGCATAGTCCTTACCATTTCTATAAGTGTTCGATTTTTCCTTTCTACAACTCCATTTTGCTGTGGAGTGTAAGTAGAAAATTTGTGTTTGATTCCAAGGGAGTCACAGAAATCAAATAGAGTTGAATTAACGAACTCTCCACCATGATCACTACGGATTTTCTTGATGGAAAGTTCGAATTCAGTGGAAACACGTTTTGCAAAACTTTTGAAAACATCAGGGGTTTCAGATTTTTGCGAAATAAAGAAAACCCAAGTATAGCGAGTAAAATCATCAACAATCACAAAACCATAAATGCTACCCCCGATATTTTGGAACTCAGAAGGTCCAAATAAATCCATATGCAATAGTTCCAAAGGTTTGCAGGTTGAAAGAACGAGCTTAATCGGATGTGAAGTAGCTACTTGCTTGCCAGCTTGACAGGCGCTACAAGGTTTATCCTTTTCAAAATTCACATCATTTAAGCCAACAACTAAAGCACGCTTTAAAAGTTTTCTCAATTGATGCATTCCAACATGCGCAAGTCGTCTATGCCATAGCCAACCTTTTTAGGTTTGAGAGACAAGACATGTTGACAGAGATGCATCTTTTGAATGAAAATCAACCAAATAAAGATTTCCAAAACGAAAGCCTTTAAAAATCAAAGAATTGTCTTTCAAACTTTCAACTAAAACTTCTTTGGGATAAAATGTGCAACGAAAACCAAAATCGCAAATTTGTGCAACGGAAAGCAAATTAAAGTTCAGAGATTCAACAAGCAAAACATTTGAAATTGAAAGATCGTTTGAGATCGCAATTTTACCCAAGCCTACCACATTTCCTGGACGGTTGTCGCTAAAGGTGATCTTTTGATTCTCGCTTGAGTTATCTTCTAGTGAGGTGAACAACTTCTTGTTACCGGTCATGTGTTCGGAGCATCCGCTGTCTAGCACCCAATGCCTCCCACCGGTCTTGTAGTTCACCTGCATAAAAAGAATTAATTCTTTTTAGGTACCCAAACCTTTTTGGGTCCTTCAATGTTAGCAATCAAAGCTTTGGGCACCCAAATAGATTTCTTCTTTTTATTTAACATGGGTGCACCAACATACTTTGCTATAGCATAACATTTCTTTGACTTTTGAAGCATGTAGCAAGTATCAAAATATTTTGGAGTCATTAAAGGACATGCTTCATGCGAATGACCAGTTTCATGGCACTTAAAGCAAAATGTGTTGCATGCTTTTACAAAAACAGTTTTAACATTTGGTTTCTTTCCTTTCTTCGGAAAGTATCCAAGTCCTTCTTTTCTAAATGAACATTTTTGTTTGCTAAGGATTAGATCAAGTGATACTTTTCCATTATAGCAGTTTTCTAGACCTCTTCCAAGTTTTTCAACTTGTGTCTTAAGTTCATTATTTTCATTTAAGATGGTATCATTTGAATCACATGATATATGATGGCTACTAGAAGGAGTATCATTTAAATCACATGAAGTGGAAACATCTACCTTAGATGAAGCATTAGTAATATCTTTCATGAGCATTCTTTCATAAGAATCTTTTAGCTCGGAGTATTGAGTGCGTAATGAAGAATGTTCTTCTTTAAGCGCTCTATACTTCTTTTTAGTAGCTCCATAAACTTCATTTAACTCGGTGATCATTTCCACTAGCTCTTCATATGAAGGATCGGAAGAATGTACCTTTTCATCGCCCTTAGCCATGAGACAAAGGGGTGAACTAGTCGATGTGTTGCAGAGAGCCAGTCTGGCTAGCTTCTTGGAGAAACCTTCTTCATCATTGAAGTCGGAGTCAGAGCTCTCTCCGCCGGACATCCATTCTCTGAAGCATGCTTCTTTGGATGCGTCATTGCTCTTCTTGAAGAATTTCTTCTTCTCGTTCCACGTCTTGTTCTTGTTTGGACATCTTGATACTATATGTCCCTTTTCATGACATCCATAGCAAATGATGTCCTTGAAGTTGGTTTGCTTTGGTCCCTTGGGTCGTGTATCAAAGTTGACACCCTTCTTGTGTAACCTGCAAAGAAGTTTATGAGTATTCTTTACCATGAGTGCTAGATCTTCATCGGAGGAGCCGTCACTTGAATCATTGGCTTTGAAAGCCAATGCCTTTTTCTTTGCCTCTGAGGGTTCGGCTACTTCCTTCTTCTCATTTTTGTGCATCTCATGGGTGATGAGGTTCCCATAAAGATCAATCGGTGTTGTGGTCGACAAGTCGGAGTTTGTGAGAACCGTCACCAGAGTGTCGAAGCTTTCTGGTAAAGCCCTGAGCATCTTTCTCACAATATCAAGGTCAGTAAACACAACTCCGAGCCCCTTGAGTTCATTCACAATATTATTCAACCGAGTAAACATGGAGTCCACGGACTCGGTTGACGACATTGTGAAAGTCTCATATCGTTGCCTCACCATGAGCAACTTTGCCTCTTTAACTTTTGTGGTGCCCTCGTAAATTTCTTCGAGGGTGGTCCAAACCTTGTGAGCAGTCGTGAGATTGGTTACACGGTTAAACTCATTTAAAGATAAACTGGCAAAGAGTGCATTTTTCGCACGGGCATTTAAATGTAGTTTTCTCCTGTCATCCTCAGAGTGACATGCCAGATCATCCGGAGGAGTAAAACCAAGTTTAACAATATCCCATATGTCAAGCCCCATGGCCTCTAGGAATACCAACATGTGCACTTTCCAATAGGGATAGTTTGTCCCATCAAAGATGTAACACCCTGAGTTAGGGGTGAAAACTTCCTTTCATCAATAGCATGCATGCTTGTATCTGTAGTAATAGCCAGATCAGTATCTATCTCAAGCCCTAAAATCTCCAAAATCTATCCTGTGGCCTCAAATCAAGATCAGATTGTTCAGATGTGATCTATCAGTTACTCTGAACTTAAAAGCCTCCAGAACCCAAATCCAATTCTATCTCTAACTCCCAGAATTATCAACTCCTTCTGTTTTCGAAAACAGAAATACCTTATATTACTTAAATACCCTAAGTTTCAGAATCCAGATTTAATCCGAATCTTGACCAAGTTCAGACTAGATTATTTCTAGAATATGATCATGGGTACGTCAATACCTTAATCTAAAAAGTTGACAGCCAGATTTCATCATCTAGACTCTTTTCACAAATCAGTCCAAGAGTTATCGCAAATTAGTCCTTATCTGATATCTGAAAACCCAAACAGGCTAAAATCTCCAGATTAACTTCAAACTCAAAATCTCTTCGGCAAATCTTCTCAAAATGCTATTTGCCACAAGTTTCTCTTCTGTGCAGATATCAAAATCGAACCCTAAATGCCAGAATTCGAAATCGACAAAACTCAAATTCTACTTTACCCTAATTTACCCTATTTTCAGTTTGTATCGAAAACTATTCAAATGTGTCAAACCTTATCAATTACCTTTGCCAAATATCCTGTTGAATATAATCTACCAGATTAGTGAAATCAATTTCAGTTTAAACCTTCCAGAATTCTAGATTTGCATTTCAGTCCAAAACTCAAAGAATTGAAACTGCAGTTCAGTCCATTTTCGACCAGGACAGCAGCAAGCATTCGACCAGGCCGTTTTACTGTGCGCACGACCAGGGCTCGCCGTGTGTCCTTGCGCCGTGCACGCTCGCCGCCGGCCAAGCTTCGCCGCACTTGTGACCGTGCATGCCAGTGCGCACGTGTCCTCGCTCCAGCCAGCGCCGTGGCAAGGTTGCTGCTACGTCGACGACCAGTGCCTGCTCCCGTGCGCGATCAACGGCTTTTGTCAGCAATTCATTGCCACGTTGCTTCGCCGCGCCAGTACTTGTCGCCACCGCTTGCTACAAGCTTTGCCAGGTCCCGATGAGGCGACATTGTGATCAGCTGAAAGCTTGTCACCGTCACATCACCGTTCTTGCTATTTCTTCGCCGCTACTGCTCCTGTACGCAACCATTCAAGTCACAGCAGCCAATCTCTTCATTGTTTCCTCTTCGCAAGCTTCGCCTGCCTATTTAAGCATCCCTGTGCTCAGCAGCTCCCTCAAACCTCACTGGAAATCATCCACGTCTCAGATTTTCTGTCTTAGTCTTCTTCTCCGGCGAGACCAGCTCGAGGCCTCACGGTGACAGCCTCAACCGCAGCCTCAACCACCAAATTGACAGCACTAGTAAGTTTCCCTCGCCACTCTCATCGTGCTGTACCATCTAATTGGATTACCTTGCACCTTATCGCCGGTGATCGCCGGAATTGCTAAATGCCCTGTTCCGGCAATGCAGCCCGATTCAATTCGAATTAGCTTTCGTTTCTGTAAACAAAATTGATCAGTGAGCTAAATCAAGCAAGCCTGTGAAGTTGGATTTCGAATTTAAACAAGAATCGAAGCTTTTCCCTAAACCGAGCTTCACCAGAAACCGGCGATCGTCGCCAGGCTTCTCCAGTGATCCTCCGGCCAATCTAATTGTACCGGAAGATTTCTTATACCTCCTAGATGCTCTCCAAGCAAGGAATTAAGTTCTTTTGGCCTGTAGCAGAAACCCCCAATCAGTAGTGTTTCTTCTCCGGCGCCGATCACCGGAAAAGTGTTCCCGGCCGTTTCAGCCCAAATCACCTTGTCTTTTAGATGTGCCTTAGCCTCCTGAGCATTTTTTTCTTCTAGCCCGACACCTAAATCAGCCTAGATCAAAAGTTATAGCTTTGCCAAGTTTTTGTCTAGAACTGCTCCAGTGCAGCCAGTTCATCTCTGTTCATCATCAAATTTCTTGCTTTCCAGCCATTTCCTGCCCTAGATCCTGTTAACTTAATTGTTCCTGTTACTCAAGCCTACCTCTCAGACAAAGTGGTGCATCATTTGGAGCTCCAGATCAAAAGTTATGCTAAGCCCTAGTTTTTGGCATTGTCAGCTCTATGCCAGAGCTTGTCAGCCAGTGGCATTGACCTTGTTTACCCACTCCTGGTTGTGCATTTTGAAAACCACTTTGTCCACTGAATTTGTAGAGTTGTGATCTACATTTTCTTCTACTACCACAACTTGAGATAAGCATCCTAACTTTTCTTAAAGCTATGTCCAAGCTTTGATCCGAATGTCGATCTGTTGACATTCGCTGTTTTGATTAAACCAGCCACAAAATTGTTATCCCTATTGTAATCCTGAAACCCTAAGATTATCTAATCACCATCCTTAGCCCAAATTCCTTGAAACCCTAGAATCTCGACTCAGTTCAGTTTGCAGTTCAAATTATCTCCAGTATAGTTCAATCATTCTTGTTGAGCATTTCTGCATATAAGTCATAAAACATTTTAAATATTATAAGTAATTATTGTGTGTTTGTTTGTCGTCGAGCAGATTCAGAAGCTGACTTTGAAGATTTTGCTGTTGACCCGTCATCGACTGCTGTATTTTACGACGCGGAAGGCAAGTCATATCCTTGGTCATCTTGAACCTATATTTTAAATGTTGCTAAAACATAACCTTGAATATAGGCAATATTACATGTGAAAGATTGAGAATGGTTGATTTATCAATTGGCAGTACTAGACTGGTTATCTGTGAAATGTGAAATAAACAAGTTTTGAGCCATGAACTATTATATGTATTTATATACTTATATTCATGAAATAAAACCCCTAGCCGTGACCAGAAAAATGGTATGGATGGCTGTAGCACTGGAGGTGCTAGACTGCAAAGGAATGCAGGCACTGAAGGTGCAGGGTTGTGGATGGTCTGGTCACTGGCATATAAGGACTAGAACCTTGTGTTGTGCGTCTAGTGGCATGAACAACGTGCTAACCGCAAGCCTGGTATGGGACAGGCCTGAACAAGTACTTATGTGGATCGCACATAAAACCCCTGCATGAGTTGTGTTGTGATGATTGACATAAGGGACGATTCCCACACTATCACTGAAGGTGATCTGATATCTGACCCAGCAATGGGGATATGAGTAGGGGTGGAGGTTTGGGTACAACCTACCACAACTGTGGTTCGCGAGAGATCCACAGGGTCAGGGGTGAATTGTGAGTGATACATAACAAAAGTTCTTGTTATTTCCACCTTTCCGCTCACAATATGAAGTGAGTCAGGGGTCCAATCATTTTGTTATGATAGGAAAGGCTTGAAAGTGGAATATCTTGCGGGTAAATTGGTACCTCTCTGCAGAGTTAAAAACGTATTCGAATACTCCGAGCTCCCGGGTTTATAGGAGTCTGCTGCGGTGGATTAAATCCACGGGGTGTGACACAAGTACTATTTTCTAAATAAAATATGTTTAATCAAGATTACCCAAATGACATGTGTTGTCATGATAAGGAGTGCTGCCGTGGGCTGTCGTGTGTCGACGTGTCGCGGTAGTGCTATAATCTAGTGAACATGAATGATGATGTTATATTATGAAAGGTGCTGCCATGAGATAAAAAAGAAAAAGATTATTTTACAAATATCCATAATTCTTGACTAGTCTAGATTCATATCATCACTACTATATGTATCTACTCTTACCTATGACTTGCTGAATACGTAAGTGCTCACCCTTGCAACCTACAAATCAGTAGATGGAGCGTTCAATGATCAAGATGAAGGCGTGGAGAACTTCGTGGATCCAGAAGGAGGAGTGTCAGTTCTGCCAGAGCCCTGATGTGTGTTGTTCTGCCGTCCACTTCTCTTTGTGGGTGGGTCACCTATCTTTTGCTGTGTAGATGTTATTTTGCTAAACCATGTATGCCGTGAAGGCATTGTAATCTTCTTATGTAATATCAAGGCCAGCAGGCCACACTGCTTAACTATTCTGTAAGTACTCTGTTGCAATGTGATATACTCCTGTGCTTGACTTATCCTGGGAAGTCAAGGGTATGTGTATGCTATGCATATATGGGACTAGCTGCAGCAAGCTAGATCTCTACAGGAGTAGTTGTAGTCCCAGTTTCGGGGCGCGACAATGATGCCAAGCATATGTTCAAAATGTGTCCTCAGTGTCAATTTCACGCGAGACAGGTTCATCAACCTGCCTATGCGTTACAAACCATTCCCCTTACATGGCCTTTTGCAGTCTGGGGAATGGATATTGTCGGTCCTATGCCACAAGCGGTCAATGGATACAAGTTTCTATTCATAGCTATTGATACGTTCACAAAATGGATTGAGGCCGAACCAGTACGAAATATTACCGCATCAGCAGCACAAAAGTTCTTCCATAAGAACATCGTTGCTCGATTCGGTGTTCCAAACCGTCTCATCACGGACAATGGTTCCCAGTTTGCCAGCAGTCTTTTCTTGGATTACTGCGATTAGATTGGGACCAAGGTGTGCTTTGCTTCTGTGGCTCATCCACAGAGCAATGGTGCCGTAGAACGTGCCAACGGGCAGATACTGCAAGGCATCAAGAAACGTGTTTTCGATCGCCTTAAGAGTCGCTCGAGGGCTTGGGCAGACGAGCTCTATACCGTTCTATGGGCACTACGAACTACTTCTAGTCGAGCCACCGGTGAGGCACCCTTCCATCTGGTTTACGGGTCTGAGGCCATACTGCCTATGGAAATCAGTATTGAATCTGTTCGGACAGAGCAGTTCGAACGAATTAATCAGTCCGAACAGTGATCACAGGATCTCATCCTCTTGGAAGAAAAGTGTGATCGCGCGTTGATCAAGTCCGCGGTATACTTGCAAGCTTTGCGCAAGTACCATAACAAAAGGGTGCGACCACGTAATCTTCACGTGGGTGATCTGATTTTATGAAAAATTCAAGACCAGTCTAATCGTAATAAATTCTCCCCGGAGTGGGAAGGCCCTTACACAGTTGTTTCTGTGCCGCGACCAGGATCAGCGCGATTAGCCATGGAGGATGGTCGAATTTTGTCCAATACTTGGAACATCGATCAACTACGCGTGTAAGTATTCAATCCCTTTTCCTTTTCAATTAGCATTTGTTTAATAAAACAAGGAATTTTTTGGTTTCATACGATGAACATCTCCTTCCATGCCCATGTGTTACGAACTTGACTCGGGGGCTGGTCGCCGGCTGTTATATCATTACAACGTTCTAATCGGATTCGTTGGCCGATCTCACGACCACTTCTAGACAAGTCACTCCTAAATAAGCCATTTCTCAACGCATACGGGGCTTGCTGGTATGTCCTTGGTCGCCTGAGTGGCCGCCGGTTTGCAACAAGATTAGACGTTACATTGATCATAATTGTTGGTCTGATCGCACACCCCTGGTCGTTACACTCGTATTTCTCCTGTGTTTATAATACTAAGCCTTCAGTATCTATAATCACAGACGGGGGCTAGGGGGATATGCTTATAATATGAAACAACAAAAAAGTACTTTCTTTCAAAATCAAAAAGTACATGCATTGCATTCTATAGTTTATATCTATACAATTGTAGGGATTACACAATCCCGAGCTCGGTCAGGAATCTATCTACAAGGGGATTACTTCCTCCATAATCGCCTCGAGTTGCTCTTCACTCTCGATCTCTACCGTTCCCACCAGTGGATTCAGATCCATATCTGGGCCATGGTGGAGACGAAACCGGCAGAGAATGGCAGAGGCTGCTGATCGAACCCTGGTTCTGATCGCCTCTTGCCGTCGCTATGTATCTTCAGGAAGATACTCGAGAAGTGACTCTGCTTGGGCTACGACCAGTGTAGACCAATCGCTCGAACTGAGGTCATCCTTTGTGGTCTCGACCACATCAGCCCTCAGGAGACGGGCCACCATCTTTAGCTTTTCAAGGATGCCGACTAGAGGGGGGTGAATAGGAGGCTTTTAAAAACTTCAAATGAAAAAAAAGTTTTTGCAACAAGAAGAACCAAAAGCAATTTATATATTGAAAAGACAAGATAGAGAGAGCAAACACTGATTTTTACCAAGGTATAGGAGACTCGCCCAGTCTCCGCTAATCCTTGTTGAAGCACTCAAGTAAATTGAGTCTTGCTCCAATATCCACAAAGGATATTATCAACTAGTGGTTTCTCCTTGTCCACTCCGGAAAGGCGAGTACCGATGCCTTGTACAACTTTGCCGAGCCTCTCCAACAATCTCTGAACAGAAATTAAGGTCAACGGCCACACCACCAAACCGTCTAGGTGAGGGCGCTCACTAGGAGTAATAGGCAGCGACGTCTTCTCTAGACCTGCAAACACGCACCGAGAAACTATAAGTATGCAAATGCAATGAACTAGAATGCTCAGTGGATCAAAAACACTCGACTTGATCAACAGATCAAGATTTTATGCAGAAAACTAAAGCTCAAGAGTGTATAAGAGAATGATGCTGCTTGTTATGTAAAACACATGCCCAAAGCCCCTATTTATAGCCTCAAGGATCAAAAGAACCGTTGGAGCTAGGGCTGAAAATCAGCAGCACAAACTGACAGTCAGTTCAAGAAACTGACAGTCAGTTACGTGCACAACGGCCGACAAAATTTACGGATAAAAAATAGCTAGCCGTTTGTGGTCATTTAAGGAAACTTGAAACCCCCAACTGACAGTTAGTTATGCAAACTGACAGTCAGTTCGACCAAAATATCGACCAAATCAAATAGAAACTCAGATAAAAACAACTGTGGTCGAAACCCCAACTGACAGTCAGTATGGGCAAACTAACAGTCAGTTTAGTACAAAAAATTTTGGCCCAAAAAACACACTCTCTGGACAATTGTCAATTAACACTAACTGACATTCAAACTGACAATCAGTTCAGCAAACTAACAGTCAGCCTGGATAAAAACAGCTATAACTTTAAATCCAGAAATCCAAAAGAGGTGTTTAATAGCTTTTTGAAAGATAATTTTAACGGCTATATTTTTGTCAACAGAAGCAAAAACTAGATCTGCCTAGATCTTTCTAGAAATTTGAAAAACTCTTCTACTGTCAAAAACTCAACTGAAAATCCAAATCTTTCAAAAACCAAATTCAAAAAATCCAACCAAAAAAATGCAATGCAATGACCTAATTTTCTCGGTTTATGTTAGAAATGTAGAGAGGATTTTTGCAACCCCTCTTTATAGTACGGGTAAAACTAAAAATAATTTTCCTAAACCGATTAACTCCAAACACCGAGATCGGTAAAAATAAAAACAATATTACCTTAGGTCTTTTGCGTTTTTGGGACTTGTGTCTCATTTATATTCCTTGCGACTTGTGCTTTTATTTCCTTTGTGTTGGGTTCGTCTTGTTCATCTCGCATATCTTCCCAACTGATCTCTATATCAAACAGTCTCAAAAACACAGTCAGTCTGAAACACTTAGTTTTCATTAATCATCAAAATTAGGGTTAGGCATGAAGGCCTAGATGCAACAGTTCCCTTGTTCCCATGGTCAAGGTCATTGCCATGACCTCAGTTTCTTCATCATTGATAGGGTTCGAGGATTGAATCTGTTGAACCGCTTCGTCAATGATAGCCTCAAGTACTTTCGATGGAGCTGTGGTAACCACTATGGCAAGAGTTTCTATCATGGAAGTCATTACCCCCTCTGCAACAGTTGTTTCAATTTCTGGTATTGAAACAGATTCTGCAGGGTTGGACTCGATTTGCACATTCATTTTTATAATTGTCTGAGCAATACCTAACTAATTTCCATAGTTAGTTAGAGAAAGAACAGGATGTTACCTGAAGCTGAGTCCCATATGACTTTGGGAACTCAATGCCCCACATGTGGGAGATAGCAATGAAGATAACATCTTTTTGGAGGATCTCTTTACAGATTCTACAGATTTTTTTCTCTGTAGAATGAGAGGAGTTTCATCTTCCTCTTCCTCGCTTCCCTCTCCCTGTACAACCAAGGAATAATTAGGGTTAGGAATGAAGGCCTAGATGCAACAGTTCCCTTGTTCCCATGGTCAAGGTCGTAGCCATGACCTCAGTTTCTTCATCATTGATAGGGTTCGAGGATTGAATCTGTTGAACCGCTTCGTCAATGATAGCCTCAAGTACTTCCGATGGAGCTGTGGTAACCACTATGGCAAGAGTTTCTATCATGGAAGTCGTTACCCCCTCTGCAACAGTTGTTTCAATTTCTGGTATTGAAACAGATTCTGCAAGGGTTGGACTCGATCTACACATTCATTTTTATAATTGTCTGAGCAATACCTAACTAATTTCCATAGTTAGTTAGAGAAAGAATAGGATGTTACCTGAAGCTGAGTCCCATATGACTTTGGGAACTCAATGCCCCACATGTGGGAGATAGCAATGAAGATAACATCTTTTTGGAGGATCTCTTTACAGATTCTACAGATTTTTTCTCCGTAGAATGAGAGGAGTTTCATCTTCCTCCTCCTCGCTTCCCTCTCCCTGCACAACCAAGGAATAATTTCCAATTGTACTTGGAGAAATGCGAGGGATAAAAAACTTTACCATTTCAGCCGCTGATTTAAGTTCAACGGCTTTAGATGGAGTCACCCCTACAATCTTTTTCAACTTGATTTTGCTGGGGGCTAAAGTCTTCACTTTGGATGAAGATTGGCCTTTGGATTTTGAAGGAGTTTTCTTCAACTTCTTGGATGTTGGACCCCCAGAAGTCCCAACATCATCTCCAGTTCGCTTCATCCCAATCAATTGGCCCATGAGCAACTACACAAATCAGAATGAGTTTTTACGATTATTGTTGTTCAAAAGGAAACATATACAAGATTTTCCGAAAGAGGTTTACCTTTCAATGCTCTTGTATCAAGCTATCATTGTCGCCAACCATGCTTTGCGGTCTTGGCTCATTCATCTCACCTTCTGTGGTAGGATTATATAATTTCAAGAGAGCATCTATTCTCCTCTCAACCTCATAAGCCGATAAACCTGTTTGGGAAACACAATAAGCTCGACAATAGATTGAAAATAATATATCGATCTACAAGAAGGGGCCTTTACCTTGATTATAATCCAAGGTTCTATCTTGTATAGAGCGCACCTCCCATGCGGGATGCACCCTTTTCATCAGCAGACTGATCCGGTTCTTCACAAAGTCCCAAATCACATCCCACGCAGTTAAGCCCTACGTGCCAGACGGATAATAGCCTAGGCTTGTCTCTACAATTCCTCGTCAAGATCAGGAATAGAGTCTTTTTCATTGCTTTTCTTTGGTCGATGATTTTTGAACCAGAGATGGCTCTCCTCAATAGCCAAGCAATAGTACCATCGTTGATTCCATCCATGGACAGAGTCGTGGAGAGGAACAACTGGATAGTTTTTTCTCTCTTAAACGAAAATAGACGCATCCAGCAACATTTGAACTCTTTGACTACACCAAAAAATAAAATCGGCGAAAGAGAGAAATGCTGGGCAGAACTCCAATAAAAGCTTCACACAAATGCTGGGAAATGGCCAAACTCAACACAGAGTTGGGGTGCAGATTTACCAATTCCAAACCGAAATGGTTGAGGACGCTAAGAAAGAATTCACTTTCTGGAAAGCGAAATCCACAGAGTAAGAAATCTTCAAAGATCACCAGTTCATTCTCCCTGATGACTGGTGTTTTTTCTTTCCCAATGGGTCGACACGAGATCAACGACCTCGATGATAGGATCTCTTCCTTCTCCAGAATATCCAAGTTCTCCATATCGTAATGAATGGATCGATTCCAAGACGCCATTTGGTCACAATCTCAGAAAAAGATGAACTTGGAAAAAGAGGGTTTTGAGACTACTTGAAGAGGCGGCGATTGCCAAGAAGACGGTTTTTGAAGCTTCTCGGTCTATAAGTTGCTTTTCAACCAGTACGCAAAACCCTCGCATTTAATGCTTTCCATGATGGGTTTGACGGGTGCACCCAAAGTTTCTCCTTTGGACCTGTTGAAATCCAAAATAAAGGGCACCTTTTTGAGGTCTGAAAGGCCATTTCGTTTTGTATTCGGGGGCTAGATGTCTATTAATTACCTGTATCATACCCAAACTATAAAGATTTTTTGGTTTCAAGTTTTTAAAGTCGCAGAGACCATGGTCTCGAATACTTTCTATTACCTGTGAATGCTATGGTTGCAGAACTTACCTGCAACCATTTTTTGCTCAAAGAGATATTTACTTACCTGCAATCAATTTTTTATAGTAGAGATAAAATTGGATATTAATAAATGATTACAGATTATGCGTGATCATATTATTAAACGTATCCTAAAAACTTTGATGTAAAGGAAATAACTTTATTATTTTCTACAATCCTTATAGAAAAAGGGATACTGGTGACCAACGAGTCATCCTAATCCAAAAGAAAAATACAAGACTCCTCAAGGAATAAATCATCCTTTTTAGGATCAGTAACATCTGCCGCGAGTGAGTCAGCAGCTGTCCTTAGTTTTTCAAGGACATTCTTTGTTGTGAGACCACAACCTGCGATAATTACATTAGAGGTGTTTTTCTCCTCTCGGGCAAGATCCCTCTCCAAGCGAGCAAGCCTTGTGGCCTCACGAGTCCTGTCGCAATTCGCCTTTACGAAATCAATGACCCCGAAGATAGAGTCAAGGTCAAGTCCTCACCTGATGTACCACTCCTCAAGTTCTTCGTTCTCTTCCTTAAGAATCTTGCATAAAGCAGTCTTTTCCTTGAGAAGAACCTGGATCTCAGCATGCTGTTCGCTGAGAACTCACAAAGCCTTGTCCTCCTATATGATCATGGGATGAATCCAAGTCGCGTACAGAGAGGTTTAAAAGGTAAAAGTACTTACCTTGGAAACATATGCTAATTGAGCCACAGAAGAACTTGGAGCCGGAGTGGTATTACCTTCCCTGCATATCCAACTCTCATTTTAAATGAGTCATTCCTAACTAAGTGAGTTAAACTTAGTTAGAGAGATAATCAATACCTACCTCAAGTGAGGAGAAGCAAGTGAAACATCAGAAGGATATGGTAAAAAAGATGTCAAAGCTTGAGATACAATGGTAGCTAATACATCGGACCTTGTTAGTTTTTTCGATGAGGATCCACTAGATGATCCATATCATCACCAACTCGGCTTTTTGAAGCTGATCGATCTTCGAGTGGCTGAAAAAACCAAAATGCATTACTTTGGAAATCGTTACTCAGGAAGAAAGCTTTACGTAGATTCTTCAAAAGAGAATTACCTTTTGGAATGCGTGCACAACATTGCCTTCTATCGCTAATTCTTCTTGTTCACTTTCAATGAGTTTTTTAGAGATTTGGCTTGCCATTGGAATAGGAACAGAGAAGAAGAAAGAAAGTTAGAAGATGAAAAAAAGGTTCTAAAACTTATCAGTGAAAGCTTGAAGATTTTAGAATGCAAAGGCTAGGTATTTATAGAACTTAGAAGCGATGGTTCATATCCACAGCCTCGAGTTCGTAAAAGACGCCTTATAAATTTAACCTCGAGTTGCAATGAAATACTTCATAATGACCTGACAACGGCACCCGAAATTCTTCTTGGGAAACATAGCGGCACACGGTGGGAAAATGAAGCGTTTTTTTCTTTTAAGTTGCAATATGAGAAGGTGAAACGTCGAACTGCCTATATAATCAAATTAAAGGATTCAGAATTTGAAACGACAAAGTATATAATTTGTTATTTCAAATTCGAGGGCTAGCTGATGAGGATTATAACCCGAGTTAGTCACTTCTGTCGTTCTATGGTTGCAAGGCTTACAGAACGAGATCTAAATTATTTACATACCTCTATGTGGTCTCAGGGACCTAAGGGGGAGATAATAGGAAAGTCGCAATCATAAATGGGCATAATTACACATTATGGCTGGCGCACGTTTGCCTCCCAGCGACCCTTCAATCCCGTAACCAACGACCGGCGACGAGCTATAAAAGGGAGATTGCTAGGAGAGAAAGGGGGACATCTGAACAACACATCTGACCAAAGATCCAAGACACAAGACCTAAGAGATAGAATAGTAGATTGTTATACACTGTGTAACAAAGAATAGGAGATTGTTCCTGTTCATATAAGAACACCTCTTATTCTCCCTTTGTAAATGTTGATATTTTTAGTGAAATACCAACAAGAGTAGGGCTATTATTCATCATCAGAGGGCCCGAACCTGTATAAATTTTTTTCTTTCTTAGACATAGATACCCTAATTTACTTGAGTTTCATCTTAGATGGGCTTCACACTTCACTATCTAAATTCTTGTAAGTTTGACTAAGGACCAGAGTCCCAATCGTCGACAATCTTAAATGGATTCATGGTTATTTAAATGGACTTCTGATTTTGGCTTGGTTTTCGGTAAAAAGAAGGTAAAAGCGAACTATGTTATTGGGTTTGTTTATTCTGATTATGATGGTGATGGTGATAGTGATAGATGAAGGTCTATTTCTAGTTATATTTTCTCTCTTTGTGGTTCTACTATCAGTTAAAAAACTTCACTTCAATCAATTGTTGTACTCTCTACTACTGAAGAGGAATATATTTCAACTACTGAAGGTGTGAAGGAAGCTATTTGGTTGCATGGTATTATTTCTGAACTTGGTATTATTCAAGATATCAATACTGTTTATTGTGAAAGTCATAGTACCATTTATTTAACCAAGAATAATATGTGTCATGGTAAGACCAAACACATTGATGTGAAGTATCACTTTATCCGTCACATTGTTAATACAGGTCAAATTACAATGAAAAAGTGCATACAAATGACAATCCTGCGGATATGCTCACGAAACCACTTTTAGTTTCCAAGTTATTGGTATTCATGGTAACTAAATGCCCTTCGGGGCTTTACGACGGCGAACAATTTGTGAATTTTGAGTCAAAATGGAGATTGTTAGTTATGCCTGCAAATCTAATACCTTCTCGAATTCTTATCCTTTTCTATTGAAAAGATTTATTCCTAGGTGGTATTCTACTCACTACTACAGAAATGCAATCCACTAACCCATATCTTCTAACGGTTATAAGCAATCTGGGAAAAATCCGATAAAGTACGACGATAGCGGCGGAGAAGAGGATTTGTACTATCGGTTCTATTCTGGTGTACTGTTAGTGAAATGCAAACAATTTTTACTATCGGTCATTACTATACCAACCGATATAATAGGGGAAATAGTACTATCGGTTTGTCTTTCGTAACTTATAGTGAAATGGACTTTTTACTATCGGTTAATACTATACCAACTGATATAATAGAGTAAATTTTACTATCGGTTTGTCTTTGGTAACTGATAGTGAAATTACGGAATTTTTACTATCGATTACTACTGTATCAACCGATATAATAGAGTAAATTTTACTATCGGTTATATAAAACAAACCGATAGTAAAATGACGTCATATAAACCAATGGTTATGACAGTGGGGACCTTAATAGAGAGAAAATTTTACTATCGGTTGTAGTTTTGAACTGAAAGTAAAATTGCACAACTTATCTTGACCCCTGCTCTACATCCTCGATTCATTTCTACCGTACGTGCATTCACGCTCCAAGCTAGAGTGATCTGGAGAAGCTAGCTGAGAGGTTGATAATTCGATCCCCCTCGGTATTGTCATCTTCTCATCACCTCTCTCTCTCGATCACTCTTTCACACTCTCCCTCTCTCTCTACTTCCAATTCATTAAACTAGATATATGTAGCTCCAAACTAGCTAGAAGGCTAGGTTTGCTAGCTAGCTGCTGAAGTTAAGCTATGAATGATTTATGGCTGAAGTTAACCAGCTAGCTGGCTGGCTCTTCCAACTAATGCATCAAGTTAATTAAGGTTTCATATATATCCATTTAATGTAATTAATTAAATAGCTTTACACACATAGGGCCTAGCTAATTGATGATGTTTCATGCATGCATGCCCTGAGTCATTAATTATTTATTTCAATTTGTCAATTTTGTGAAATAATTGTAGATGGATCGAGAATATTGAATGTAAGGAATAAAACATACTACTGTTGAGTATTTGGAGGGTGTGAATGGGTTTATTAAATTCGCTAAGCAAGAAAAGGCGAAGAAGGGAGAGAAAGATATGCATTGTCCTTGTATAGATCGTATGAACTTAAAGAGGTTCGGCAACTCTGATCAGATTAGGAGTCATTTGATTCGTCGTGGCTTTAACGCACGCTATACCCGTTGGATATGGCATGGTGAAGATCTTGAGGAAACGAGCACCGCTACCACTCAGCAGCACCTGGAAGTGGATTGCAGTAATGATGATCATCAGAACATTGATAATGTTCATTCGGATGTGCATGTAGATGATGACAATTTCGATGAAATGTTACGTGATGTAGAAGAAGATTACAGCGAAAACGATTTTGCTAAATTTGAGAAATTAATTGTTGATTATGAGAAGCCTTTGTTCCCCGGATGTGCAAAATTTACAAAGTTGTCTTCTGTGTTGAGATTATATAACTTGAAGGCAAGCAACGATTGGAGCGATAAGAGTTTCACGGCGCTATTAGATCTATTAGCAGACATGCTTCCAGAGGGAAATGAGTAGCCAAGATCGGTTTACCAGGCCAAAAAACTATTGTGTCCGTTGGGAATGGAAATCGAAAGAAAACATGCATGCCCAAATGATTGTGTTCTGTACCGTAATGAGTACGAAGATTTGCATGTTTGTCCAAGATGCGGTGCATTGCGGTATAAGCATGGGAACAAAATTTATCACAATGGATGTGATGAGGTAAAGAAAGGGCCTCCGGCCAAAACTGTGTGGTATTTGCCTGTGATTCCTAGATTGAAACGGCTGTTTGCAAATCTGAAAGATGCGAAGTACTTGCAATGGCATGGTGAAGGTCAGAAACAAGACAGAAAACTAAGACATCCAGCTGATTCTATTCAATGGAGAAACATTAACAGAACAATCGGTGAGTTTGGCAATGAAGTGAGGAATATAAGGTTTGGGCTGAGTACGGATGGTATGAATCCGCATGGAAATATGAGCAGTCGGCATAGCACTTGGCCGGTTCTTTTATGCATCTACAATCTTCCTCCTTGGTTATGTATGAAGCATAAGTACATCATGATGTCATTACTAATTTCAGGACCCAGACCACGTGGGAATGATATTGACGTGTTTCTATCACCGTTAGTCGAGGACTTACATAAATTGTGGAGCGAAGGGGTGCAGGTGTGGGATGCACATAAGCGAGAGAATTTCATGTTGCGGGCCATGATATTTTGTACCATAAATGATTTCCCGGCCTATGGAAATTTGTCGGGGTATAGTACGAAAGGAGGCAAGGCTTGTCCTATTTGCCTGGATGAAACTGAAAGCATGTGGTTACCGAACTGTAAAAAAATAGTGTACATGGGTCACCACAGATTCCTTCCGATGCATCACGCCAACCGTAAGAAGAGGAAGTCATTTAATGGGAAGCCTGAGAAAGGATCAGCCCCAGTGTTTGTGACTGGTAAAGAGCTTCACTTGCTCGTGAAGGACATCAAAGTTGAGTTCGGTAAATGTTCTAAACCTCCAGAAAAAATGTTTGGAAGAAGAGATCGATTCTTTGGGATTTGCCATATTGGGAGCACTTACAAGTTCGACATTGCATTGATGTTGTGCACGTGGAGAAAAATGTTTGTGACAGTTTGATTGGTTTGTTGTTGAACATTCCAGGAAAGATGAAAGATGGCATCAATGTTCGCCGTGACATGCTCGACATAGGCATAAGGACTGAGCTTGCACCGTTGGAGAAGGGAAAGCGTACATACCTCCCCCTGGCCTACTATACTTTTTCCAAAAGAGAAAAAACAGAACTCTGTCAGTGCCTATATGGTGTCAAAGTTCCATGCGGGTATTTTGAGAACTTGAAAAAACTTGTGTCCATGAAAGACTTGAAACTGGTTGGTATGAAGTCCCATGATTGTCATGTACTGATGTCACAAATGCTTCCCATTGCTATCAGAGGCATTCTCCCAGTCAAAGTCAGAGAGACAATTACAAAGCTATGTTATTTCTTCAACACAATATCTGGCAAGGTAAGCGTGTACTCCTAGCAAGTTAATTAGCTCCATTCGTGGAACTTGTCAGATTTTTTGGATCTGAATATTTGCTGCAACTGTGTCCTTACAGGTAATTGATCTGGATGGACTGGATGATTTGCAACGCGATGTGAGTACAACTCTTTGTCAGCTGGAGATGTATTTCCCTCCATCTTATTTTGATGTTATGGTCCATCTAATTGTTCACCTTGTTAGAGAAATTAAGTTTTGCGGACCCGTGTTCTTGCGCTACATGTATCCATTTGAGAGATTTATGGGTATCTTGAAGAGATATGTAAGGAATCGACATCGGCCTGAGGGCAGTATCATTGAAGGTTATGCCGCCGAGGAGGTGATCGAATTTTGCACCAACTATATGGCCGGGGTTGACCCAATTGGCGTTCCTACGTCCCGGCATGAGGGCAGGCTTTAGGGCATTGGAACAATTGGATTTAAAACAGCCGTCCCCTCTAGTGATCTGTATGCAAAAGCCCATTTTTGGGTCTTACAGCACATGACAGGGGTGGAGCCATACAAACACGAGCACAAGGAAATGTTACGGAAACAGAATCCTTCGAAGCCAGAGATTTGGGTCACCAGAGAACATAACAGGAAGTTTGCTGGGTGGATCAAAAATAGAGTCCTGCAAGCTTCTGAGGGCAACGTAGATGAAGTTGTTACATGGTTGGCCAGAGGGCCTAGATTTACTGTAGGGACTTGGTAGGGGTATGACATCAACGACTATTCATTTTACACAAGAACTCAGGATGAGAAGAGTACTATGCAATGTAGTGGAGTGATACTACTTGCTATTTCAGAGGATGCCAGAGCAGTAAGGACACTCAACTCATATTACGGTGTTATTGAGGAAATATGGGAGCTCGATTATATATTACTTAAGATTCCTTTATTTCGATGCCAATGGGTCGAAATCCCTCGAGGTGTTAAAGTCGACAATTATGGGTTTACTCTCGTCGATCTCAGTAGAGTCGCACACCAAGATGATCCATTTATACTTGCTGAGCAAGCCACACAGGTGTTCTACATCGTTGACCCGGCCAATCCAAAGTTGCACGTTGTCCTTCACAGTAAGAGACGTATTATTGGGGTCAAAGACGTTGTGGATGAAGAAGAGTATGATCAGTTTGACGAACTACCTCCATTTTTAGATGGAATTCTTCAATCTGTCCCTACCGAAGATATTGATGAAACAAGTTACCTACGAGACGACCACGAAGAAGGATTATGGGTGGACAACCATTCTTGACTAATTTGCAATATGTAAGTGATGTATATTACTTGGATCTTTAATCATTTTTCAAAAATTCTTTGGGAAAACATATGTGATGCATTGAGAATCATTTCTGCAAATTTTCATTTCAATTGGAGTTGATTTGAGCAATAATTGATTCTTTTCACAAATCAATATGAAAACTGCAAAGTTCAGATTCCTCGTGGTTGTTGGCTGGTTTGTCATTTTGATATCTCCATCTTGATTGGCTATTCGAAGAAAGTTTCTATATGCATGATTCCTTATATTCCATGATTGGTCTTTACTGTTAATTTATTTCAAAATTATTGGAAGTCATTTGCATGGGTTTCAGGTGTCTTTACAAGTGCAAAATGATGTACTGAAACCCATCTGTAATTGTTCTCAGGAAAACCCATTAGGGTCATTAACATTGTATTTTACTATCGGTTGCAATTTCCAAACCAATATGAATTTAAGGTCTAATATCGGTTTCTTGTTCCCAACCGATAGTAATATGTATTGTGTTATGAGACCCTGTTCTAAAATTTGGTTTGATCTTGTACAGTGGATTAATTTACTATCGGTTAATAAACATAAAATCGATAGTGAAATACAATGGCAATAGTCCAAACCCTAACTTGGATCTTTAATCGAAGAATTCTTCAAATCATTTTTCAAAAATTCTGTTGGGGGAAAAATGAAGTTCCGCCGAGCGATGCAGGCCCGGACACGGCTCCGGGTAAGGAGTCCCTGGTAAGGGCCTCCACCGGATGTAGTTCCGGGTAAGGGACCCTCTCCTCCCCCGGACGTGGCTCCGGGTAAGGAGTCCCGGGTAAGGGGCCCTCCCCTCCCCCGGATGTAGCTCCGGGTAAGGGAGCCCTCTCTTCCCCGGACTTGGTCCCGGGTAGGGGGCGCTCTCTTTCCCCGGACGTGGTTCCAGGTAAGGGGGCCTCCACTCCCTAGGATGTAGCTCCGGGTAAGGGACCCTCTCATCCCCCGGACGTGACTCCGGGTAAGGAGTCCCGGGTAAGGGGCCCTCCCCTCCCCCGGATGTAGCTCCGGGTAAGGGAGCCCACTCTTCCCCGGACTTGGTCCCGGGTAGGGAGCCCTCTCCTCCCCCAGACGTGGTGCCGAGTAAGGGGCCCTCCTTACCCGGGTGTTTCCTCGGAAATTGGAGTGGCCACATGTCAAGGATCCGAGCTTCACACCGTGCAAAAAGACTGCAACACCCTCGATCCGACGGTCCCAGTTGGGGCAGTCTTGTAATTTGCGTATTTTTGGGTCTATATATACCCTTGTAACCCCTCTTGTAACCTAAGATCAATTCATTTGCATCCAATACAAAAAACCAAAAGGCGTGCTTAGGAGCACTCTCCCCACGAGAGAGCTCCCCTGCCGACTCGTGTCGGGAGCCCGTCGACAGGACTAGGGCCTCCACTGAGGCCCGAACCTATATAAACCCTTGTGTCAACTTTTGAGATTGTCCAACACGGGGTGACCCATCACACGGTCCACCCGCGTTGCGGAACACGTGTTACGCACGTCATAAACCTGCCGTGGTATTTTCAATACCACGACAGTTGGCGCCGACCGTGGGGACTCGTGACAAATAGTCATGGCTCCAAGGAGAACGAGGCACTTGACCTCCATCTCCAACGACGCCGGCCCTAGCAACCCTCCACCCCCGGCGCAAGGGGCTGTCGTCGCAGCACCTCCTCTCGGGGACACTCGGGGGGAGGCAACACTCATCTCTCCCATCACCCTTGGCGGGGGAATGGCTCCTGTGAGCCAGCCTGAAGGCCCCGTTATGGGGGGACCAAGCGTCCCCCAGGCAGTGCCTTCGACTTTGGGAGACCCACTACTCGGGGCGCTCGTGGAGGGTCAGCTTCGCGCGCAACACACTCTTGAGGAGTTGTTGCGCGCCATAGCACGACCTCCGGCCCCTGCGTACCCGTACCCGTTCCCGTTCGGGGGAATGCCACCGCCATTCATGATGGGACACCCATGAGCCTTCTTCGCGTCGGGAGCTTTCCCCTTCCTGGGAGGTGCTCCCACCTCCAGTGGACTTACACTCCCGGGGGGTACGCCCGTCTCCGGGGGCTATCCCTTCCCTGGAGGTGCACCAGTCCCCGGAGGACTCACACTCCCGGGGAGCACGCCCGTCTCCAGGGGCTATCCTTTCCCGGGAGGTGTGTTCGTCTCCGGCGGACCTCCTCCCCCAGGCGCGGGGGGTGCTCTCGCCCCCGGCGGACTACCTCCCCCAGGGGGTGTCCCTTCTCCCAGCGGACCTCCTCCCTCGGGCGCGGGGGGTGCTCTCGCCTCCGGCAGACTCCCTCCCCCGGGGGTGTCCCTTCTCCCGGCGGACCTCCTCCCCCAGGAGGTGTTCCCACCCCCGGGGGACATCCTCCCCCGGGAGGGACTCCCTCCTCTAGTGGGCTTCCTCCCCCGGGGGACGCTCCCTTCCCCGGAGGGCTCCCACTCTCAGGAGGTCCTCCCATCTCCGGGTTGTCCCCCGCCCCGGAAGGGATTCCCTTCCCAGGGACCGTGCTTGTCCCAGGAGGTGTCTCCGGTGTGGTCCCCACGATGCAAGAAGTTCCCCCACTGGGAAGTTTTCCCACGCCGCGGGCCGTCTCCATCGCTAGAGCCCCCCTGGCTCGCGACTCATCTCCCGCACCAGCAGCAGGTGCGCATCAGCTCCCTCCCCCGAGGCCCCCTCCCCGGGCTCCCCCGATGGACCAAACGCGGTTCACCCTGGAGGAGGTACAGCGCATGCGCACGGCAAGGTCGGAAGGCGCCCCGTCCCGCCGGGGCCAGGAATCACTCGCACGCGGGCGTGGCTCTCACGTCCCAACGGATAAGGGCAAGAGGCCCATGCAAGAAGCCACTGTCACCTCTGGGGACCTCCTCGAGGTGCAAGAGGTGAGCTCTGCCAACCCCAAAGAACGAAGACGATACCGGAAGGTAGGCGGTCCGTTAGGACCCCTCCCCGATTCGGACAACGAACGTGCATCCCTCGTGAAGGGAGACAGCGACGCGGACTCCCCAAAGGAAGTGGAAGGGGATAATCAACCCCTTTGCCGCCGCCTCCGCTGCGTCCGATGGCCGAAGCCATATTGGCCGCCCCACATTGAGCACTACAATGGGGAGGCCGACCCCTACGAGTTCGTGCAGGTTTACTCTACGGCTATCTCGGCGGTCAGGGGGGATGAAAGCGTCCAGTGCAACGTCTTCCCCCTTTACCTCTTCGAGATAACCCGGTCATGGTTTTACAACCTAAAGGCTGGGTCCATCAGGTCCTTCGCGCAACTGAAGCACAAGTTCTGCGCAAATTTCCAGGGGAATTACATTCGTCCCCTAGACTCGTCGCAATTGTACACCATTCGCCAGCGGTCGGGGGAGACGATATGAAGCTTCTTCAAACGCTTCACCCAGATCAAGAGCAAGGTGTCTCACGTCCCCGACTCGACGGTGATTGAGGCGTGCAAAAGCGGCATTCTCCCGGGAGAACTCCACCGGAGGCTCTCCCGGAGTTGCCCGTCCTCCGCTGACGAGCTCTTCAACATACTTGAGAAGTACACGAGAGCTAAGGAGGACGACCTTTAGAAGAAGAATCAGAGGACCTCCGACCCTGGGGAGAGGGACCCGAGGGACCCCTCCCACAAACGTCCCCGGAGAGGACCCCGCAGTGAGCTAAGGCCCTGGGACGCTTTCGTCCTCGAAGGCGGAGGCGGCTCCCGAGATCCCAACCCGGGACAGCGGGCCTTTTCCAAGCCCAAAGGAGGTGGGGGAAGCCAATCCTCCCGTACACGAGAGGCTCCCAAGCCAGGGGGCAAGGAGGCTGGAGCCACTTTATGGTGTGCTTTCCACAAGTCCAACTCCCATGCAACCCGAGAATGTCATGCACTCCTCCAGCACTTCGCAGCATTTCTCGAGCAACATGGGCCGGGGGGAGGAGGCCCTACCTCCTTACCCCCTTCGTCGCCAGCCCTGGCGGCACTCCCGGCTCCACCGGGGGGACGTCAAAAGCAAGACCAGGAAAGGGGCTCGAACGATGAGCTCCCCTTCCAAACCTCCCAAAGACATGTTAATGTTATCCTGGGAGGATCTGCCTCCGGGCGAGACTCCAAACACCAGCGCAAAGAATACGCGCGAGAAGTAAAGGCAATAGGGGTCGACAACACGTCTTGGCCACCAAAATGGTCGGACGTCCCACTGACGTTCACCGCGGAAGACATGCGCAGGGTGCGCTTCCCCCACGATGACTCACTAATCATCTCTGCCAGCTTGTTCAACTGCCACCTCGCCCGAATCTTAGTCGACAGCGAGAGTGCCACGGACGTCCTTTATCTAAAGGCGTTCAAAGAAATGCAGGTGGACGAGAAACTCCTGCAACCCGTGGCGGGGCCTTTGCAAGGCTTCGTCCCGGGAAAAACCATACACCCCGTGGGAAAGGTCGATCTCCCGATGACCTGCGGCACCCTGGATAATTACCGGACCGAAATGGTTCGTTTTGATGTGGTGGACCTCCCCTCCTCCTACAACACCATAATGGGGAGAACCATCATCAACCGCCTAGGAGCAGCGGTCCACCACAATTATCTTTGCATGAATATCCCCGGGCCGGGTGGGGTGATCTCCGTGCGTGGCGACCAGGATATGGCTCGCTCCCTCTATGAGCGCGCTACCACAGTGATCGAGGACATTAACCTGGTCAAGGCTCCGGGGGGAGGGAGCTCCTCCCCGGCCCCGGACGTGCCGGTCACGCTCCCCGGGAAGTTTCTTCCCAAGCCTCACCCCGAGGGAGACCTCCGTGAAGTCATTCTCTCCCAAGGCAAGGGGAAGACTGTCAAGATCGGGGCCGACCTCCCCGAGGAGCACGCGACGCGACTCATCGACTTCCTTCGTGAAAACGCAGATGTTTTTGCATGGAAGCCCACGGACATGGGGGGCATACCTAGGGACGTTATCGAGCACAAGATTGCAGTGATGCCTGGTCGCCCCCCGGTAAAACAGAAAATGAGGAAACTCTCCCTTGAGCGGCAGGAGGCCATCAAGGTGGAGATCACCAAACTCCGAGAGGCGGGGTTCATCCGGGAGGTCTTGCACCCAGAGTGGCTAGCGAACCCCGTCCTCGTAAAAAAGGCGAGCGGCAAGTGGAGAATGTGTGTCGACTTCAGCGACCTCAATAAAGCTTGCCCAAAGGACGATTTCCCACTCCTGTGGATCAACCAATTGGTGGACTCGACCGCAGGATGTGAGCTGATGAGTTTCTTGGACACTTATTCGGGCTATCACAAAGTCCGGATGGCTGTGGAGGACGAGGAAAAGATGAGTTTCATAACTCCCCTCGGCACCTTCTGCTACATCCACATGCCCTTCGGGTTAAAAAACGCGGGGGCGACCTTCCAGCACCTCATGTGTTTGGTCCTGAGGGACCAAATTGGCCGCTACATGGAAGTCTACATTGACGACGTGGTCGTCGAGAGTCTGCTCTCGGCCGCTCACCTCGAAGACTTGGGAGAAATCTTCCGCAATCTCCGCAAGTATGGGTTAAGGCTTAACCCAGAAAAATGCACGTTCGGTGTTCGCGGAGGGAAACTCCTTGGCTTCCTTGTGTCCCAAAGGGGCATTGAAGCCAATCCCGAAAAAATTCGGGACCTCCTCGACATGCCTCCACCGCGTTCTGTCAAGTATGTACAACGACTTACCGGCCGCTTGGCCGCGTTGATTCGCTTCGTCTCGCGCTCGGGGGAGAGCGGCCTCCAATTCTTCAAAATCCTCCGCGGCCTTGAGGGGTTCCATTGGACCCCCGAGGCACAGGCCGCGTTCGAGGACCTGAAGAAATATCTTACGAGCCCTCCAATGCTTGTGAGCCCGCGTCAAGGGGAGCTCCTGCTCCTCTATCTTGCGGCCACTCCGGTTGCCGTCAGCGCGGTCCTCGTTAAGGAGGAAGATGGGCATCAACGGCACGTCTACTATGTAAGTGAGGCTCTCCAAGGTGCCAAGACAAAATACACAATGATGTAGAAGGTCTATTACGCCCTCCTGATGGCGTCGAGAAAGCTTCGCCACTACTTCTTGGGCCACCCCATCACAGTGCCTCCCTCCCTCCCTTTGGGGGAAGTGCATCAGAACAAGGAGACCACCGGCCGGATAGGGAAGTGGGGGGCCGAGCTAGCCCCCTTCTCCCTCTCCCTAACTGGACGATCCGCGATCAAATCGCAGGTCCTCGCGGACTTTGTGGTCGACTGGGCCCCGGTCCCCGGACCGGAGGAAGAAGCGCGTGCCACGCCACCACCGCGTAATGACCATTGGACCCTCTTCTTCGACGGTTCCCTGTGCCTGGCAGGAGCCGGCGCAGGAGTAGTCCTCCGAAGCCCTGAGGGGAGAACCCTTGAATACGCCACCAGGCTCGAGTTCCCCGCGACAAACAATGTCGCGGAATATGAAGCCCTTCTCCTAGGGTTACACCTCGCCCGCTATTTGGGCATCTGACGCCTCCTTGTCAAGGGGGACTCTCAGCTCGTGGTGTGTCAAATGGACAAGTCCTACTTGTGCCATGACTCGAATCTGAGCCTTTACCTTGATGAGGTCAGGAAGATGGAAAACCATTTTGAAGGTCTCGAGGCGCGTCGTATCCCACATAGGGACAACGACCGTGCTGACGCCCTCTCACGGGCAGCAAGTGCCCGAGGGCCCCTCCCCGAGGGGGCTTTCCTGGAGGTTATCTCGAAACCCTCCGCGGTGGCCCCCGACCTGGACTCCGAGTCCTGTGACACCCACGTCACGGAAATCATCCAGGCTGCATCTTGGATGGACCCCCTTATCTATTGCATCAAGGGAGAGGAGGAGCTTCCCGACAACGTCGAAGCCAAATGCCTTCACACTAAGGCGTGGGCGTATGTGTTGATAGAAGGGACACTGTACAAGCGAGGAGCCTCCGCGCTACTTCGCTGCCTCCCGCGGGGGGAGGGAGTTCAACTCCTCAAGGACATCCACCTCGGGTGTTGTGGTTCTCACCTCGGCCCATGGGCTGTGGCGACAAAAGTCATTCACCAGGGCTTTTATTGGCCAACAGTCGCCCGCGATGCGAGAGACCTCGTCTCTGCCTGTGGGGCTTGCCAAAAGATGGCAAAGGGCTCCAACCTGCCCTCCGCCGCTCTAAAGGCCATCCCGATCACTTGGCCCTTCTCGCGGTAGGGAATGGACCTCCTAGGACCGTTCCCCCTGGCGCCGGGGGGATACAAGTACGTGGTTGTGGCCGTGGACTACTTCTCCAAGTGGGTGGAGGCCGAACCCTTGGCCACCATCACATCCCGCGCAGTGCAGAGGTTCTTCTGGAAGAACATAGTGTGCCGCTTCGGGCTCCCCCGAGAGATCACCGTTGACAACGGAACCTAGTTCGACTCCGCAATCTTCCGTGAGTTCTGTCAAATCTTGGGCACGACCCCACACTTCGCCTCGGTGGCTCACCCCAAGAGCAATGGGGCGGTCGAGCACGTCAATGGGGTTATCCTCCAAGGACTCCGTCGCCGCCTGGAGCAAAGCGCCTCCAGGCGAGGGGCATGGACAGACGAGCTTCCGAGCATCCTCTGCTCCATGCGGACGACCCCGAGTCGAGCAATGGGACGTACCCCCTTCTCGCTTGTATACGGGACTGAGGCAGTACTCCCCTCGGAAATCAATTTCTGATCGCTGCGAGTCGAACTCCTCGAGGGAGTTTCGGCCGTCGCGTTTCAAGCCAACGAAGACAACCAGAGGCTGGTGGTGGACCTTGTCGAAGAAGAACGGGACAAAGCCCTCCTCTGCAACGCCATTTACAAACGTGAAATGGCGCGCGCTTACAACAAGCGTGTTCGGGGGAGAGCCTTCCACTTGGGAGATCTTGTCCTCAAGCGCGTCACCGACCCTCAAGCTCACGGGAAACTCAGCCCAAAGTGGGAAGGGCCATACAGGATCTCCACGATCCTTGGCTCGGGGGCTTACAAGTTCTCCACCCTCGAAGATCAAGAGCTAAAGCACACGTGGAATGCGGACTTGCTCCGCAAGTTCTACACCTAATCTCCTAACCTCCCCCTTCCCCCCTCACGACTTCGCAAGGGGAAGGCGCGGCGAGTTTTACTATTGGCCTCAGAGCCTTTTCCTCCCCTTTCCGTGATTCCGCGAAGGGAGGAGGCATTGTATCAGCTCATTTTTATCAACGCAAATGGTTTTTCTCTCTGTTGTGTGGTATGCAGAATGTCTTCTTTAACCGCCCCTGAGGTGACGCCCTCATCTTGAGGATGCCCTCCCGAGGATGCCCTCATCGCGAGGAGGCTACGGGCTCCAGCTTAGCCTTAAAAAGTCCCGACGGCGGGAGCCTCGTTCCCCCTATGGCGGCTTACAATATCCCCTCGTGGACTGAGGGCGTAAGCGGCAACCCGGTTCTCAAGGAACCGAGGTAACGAGTCACTTTGGAGGACTAGTCCCCCCCATACACTCCAGAGCTCACTCATGCTCTTCCTCCTTCGGGAGCAATTCAGGTCGCACTCGACCAACAGAATTCTAATTGAATCCCCATACTCGCCTGCACGAGAACAGCGGCCTGGATTTCCCTTGTCACCAGCGTGGGTCGTCTAACTCAAGCCCCCCCCCCTCCTGCGGGGGGAGGAGACAAATCAGGCCCCTACACGAGTAAATGCCCCACAGGTTTCGAGAGAGATTTGCGATTTTTCCGATCATCCTGCTTAGACCCGAGGGGGCTTGGGAGCTCCCGGGAGATCTTCCCTCCCCCGGGGCAGGGACTCACCTGGTCCGGGGGCTCTGCGCCTCCAGGACATGGACCTTTTTCCCCAAGGGGGCTCTCTCCTCCCCCGGACTTGGTCCCGGGTAAGGGGGCCTCTCCTCCCCCGGACGTGGTGCCAGGTAAGGAGCCCTCCTTACCCGGACTTGACTTCCGATAAGGAGCTCTCCTCCCCCGAACTCGGTCCCGGGTAAGGGGGCTCTCCTCTCCCCTGAACGTGGTTCCTAGTAAGGGACTCTCCCTTCCCCGAACTCGGTCCTGGGTAAGGCAGCCCCCTCTTCCCCGGATATGGCCCCGGGTAAGAGGCATGCGGGCCCTTTTCCTCACCTGGATAGCTATTTCCCGTGAAAGGGTGATGGGATTAAAATACCATTTTATTGATGAAACGGGCCGGGGAACAGCCCCCCCCGGTGGGCAAGAAGCGTACAAATCGAGGATCTAAATTCCCGTGGGGACACGGCCCGGAGGACAACCCCCTCCGGTGGAAACCGGAAAAGAAACTATCCTCCATGTTCCTTTGCAAACTCCCGGGAGATGTCCTTGTACAAACCTTGGACCCTTCGGAACGCCGCTATTAGCGCGTCCTCGGGCCAACTCTCATAACCATCTAGTGGAATGATCCGGAGTGGGAAAACCCTCTGAGATCCCTGGTCCGGTGGGGGCAACTCAGCGCGACAATCATCAAAGTTGGCCATATGCCATTCGGGAAGCCACCTTAGCAAGGAGGCGACCTTCCCGGGAACCCCTGTAACAGGGAGCCCCCCAGAATCTCTCTCTGGGACATTCACATCAAAAATCTGTTGGCCAATCGAATGTTCAGCAAAAAATGTTTCATTTAACCTTGGAAATGCTTACAAGTATCCGGGGCCCCCTCCTAAGTGGCTACCGGGAGCCAAAAATCCTAGCAAAAAGGAAGCTAAACTAATTTCCAGGGGGGGGAAGGCTCATACTTGCCCTTTGTGAGCCCCCCCCCCCCCGGAGGAGGCTTCTCCAGGAGCAGCTGCGGGCAAAGTCTCGAGCACCCGGTCGAAGACGAGCTCGGCGAGGCCTTCGGCTTTCCTCTGCTAGGGCTCGTAGAAGTCGAGGAAACGTGGGGGAACAAAGTCCCCAAGGGTCCGAACGCCAGCACCTTGGTACTCCGTGAGAGCCGCGATGACGGCGATCACGGGGACGGCGAGACCCCTAGCTCGAAGATCCGCCGCTGCAGAGATAGCGGCCACCTGTCGGGTAAGGAAGCTCGTCGCTTCCGCTACCGAGGCCAGCGGGTTTCGAGGGTCGGCCTCCGAAAGGAACTCGAGCCCGAGGAAGATGAGCGCGGCCCGGACGCAATTCCCGGCTGACACCAAAGACCTGGCCGCGGAGGTATCGGTCGCGCCCAAGGCCGCGTTCAACTCATCCCAGAGACGGGAGTTGGCCCCCTCCAACGCTGACAACTGCGCTCGGACGATCTCTAGCTCTCGGACTGTGGCGTCCCTCGCAGATTCGGCCAGGACAAGCTGCTGCGCCCGAACGCGCCCCAGCTCCTCGACGGCCGCGTCTCGTTCCCGAATCGCCGCGTCGCGGGAAACCTCAAAGGCGGCCATCTCCTTGTTCGTGACCTCATTCTCCCGCGCAAGCCTACCGCGGAAGGCGCGGGCCACAGTGGCAGTCTGCGGCATAACAAAAAAGGTTAGGAAAGCCCCCGAACGGGCGGTAGGAAATGACGCGTGCTGCTTACCTGGAGAGAGAGGGATATGACGTCCTCGTACCGATCGTCGATCCCCCTCTCCACCACGCGGGTCCAAACTCGAGGGGTAAGGAGGCCCAAGGAAAGCCGCCTCATCTCATCAGCGGAGAAGAGCGCCCCCTCCCCGAGAGGATTAGTGTCGCTCCCCCAGGTCCTACTCACCCCGGCGCCTCGTTCCTCCGGCAAAGGAGTTTCTGCGGGGGGAGAGCCATATGTTCCCCTACCCTCGGAGGGGACGGTACAGGAGGAGCCAGAGAGGGCGACTTTGCCAGGGATGGCGCCGCCGACGTCCCAGTCCCGGGGGCCATGAGGGCAGCCAACCGGAGAACAGCATCGGGCCTCCAGTAGCGCATGTCCAGGATCAGATGCGTACTCGAGGACGCTACCCAAACCTCCCTCACCGGGGAAAGGGACGGGGCGTAATCCTCCGAGTCCGACTCAATCCTGATACCGTCCAGCGCTCCCGAGGCACCCAACGCGTTGAGTTGCGCAACCAATGTGGCCATGTCGGTGGGACTCTCGGTGAGACCCACCACCGGGGAAGGCGCCCTCGCTCCCGCAGGGGTTACCGTACCCAGAGCCGGCCCTCCCCCCGTCGGTGTCGGGGGAGAACTCTCGACCGGGGGAAGCGCCCCTGTTCCCAATGTGGAAGCCCCTCCTGGGGCTGGCCTCGCCTTCACAGGCGCCGAGGGGGTCCTGGTTAGACCCGGGGCAGGAACAGGAGACCTCGCCCGTGCACTCCCGAGGCTCTCCCTGGCAGCCCTCGGGGCTTTGGCGCACCCAGCCTCTTGGCCGCTGGGCGCCTCCCTCCGCTTGTGGGAGCCCGGCGTCGGAAGCGGCACCCGGACGGGCAAGGATAGCCCGAAGACTTCCGCCACCAAGTTTCGAGAAGGCCCTTCCCCGATGACCGAGCAGCATCGGGCGTGCTCGTCCTCGAAGTACCTCCCAAGGAGATGCTCTGCCTTCTCCTGGGATGACTCATATGAACACACTGTAGGGATAGATACGGGAGTTAGGAGAGTGATCCTACGCCTAAGAATTGTCGAAGTACTTATGTTGCGACACCGGGTACTGGGGGGACGGTTCTCCGCTGAAAGGCCCAACCCCCTCTGGACTCGCCTGAAGGGACTAAACTGGAGGAGGAATAACTCCTCCGCCAGGTCCCTCATACTCCTTCGGGACCGGGCCTCCACCATCTTGTCAATGAGGGCCACCTCACCAGCGCTCGAGGGTCCTGAAGACCGGGTGAGAGCAGGGGGCTCCGGAGAGTAGACGATCTCTGGGTCTCCCACCCAGAGGTAGAACCACCTTCGGGCCCAGTCCTCCCAATGGTCCCTGGAGGCCGTGACTGGATACTGGTCAACCCGGGATGGAAGAAGCTTCACCACCACGGACCCGAACGTAGATTTCGGCCCGTGTCGCGCCACCGGGGAGCTCTGCGCGATGGCCTTGTAAAAGTGCCGGAAGAGGCGAAACATGCCCTCCGTCCCGGTCGTGGTCTCACACAACCAGATGAACAACCCCATGTAGACTAGGGCGTTCGGCGTGAGGTGGTTGAGCGCCACGTTGTACTCGAGCAAGAACTCCCGGACCAGGGGGTGTAGCGGGAGGCGAAGACCCGCGTCTACAAACGCCTCGAAGGCGACGACCTCCCCTTCCTGAGGGCGCGGGACCGCTTCATCGCCTGGGACGCGGATGTCCCCTTCGGAGAAAACCCTTCGGGTCACAAGGGCCACCGAGTCTTATGAAGTAAACTCGGAGGCCCCAAGGAAATCGGACGTGAGCCGCTTGGGAGACAACTCCATGGCTTTTCCCCGCACTCTCGGACCCATGGTGTTCTCTCGCGCGCTCCCGGGAGTCCTAGTGCTACCGGCAAAAGGGTCTCTTACCAGGAGAGCTCTAGTGCTACTGGGAGAGGAGTACTGGAGATTGGGAAGTGGAAGTGAAGCAATTAAGCGACGTCCCCGCCGCCATATTTATAGAAGGTAAATGACACCTCGTTTCTCGCGCCGAATCGGGGAATTGAATTTGAAGTGGCGCGAGGATAACGAAGCGTCTCTTGGGATCATTTAAAAGCCCCGCCTTACGTCCCCTTACTGGGGGAAGTCACCTAAGCTCTGCGGGTAAGGTATGGAGGCGCACGCTTTGACGCCATGAAGTACCCTCGAGCGCGCGGGGCTGTTGTTGGGGGAAAATGAAGTTCTGCCGAGCAATGCGGGCCCGGACGCGGCTCCGGCTAAGGAGTCCCTGGTAAAGGCCTCCCCCAGATGTAGTTCCGGGTAAGGGACCCTCTCCTCCCCCGGACGTGGCTCCGGGTAAGGAGTCCTGGGTAAGGGGCCCTCCCCCAGATGTAGCTCCGGATAAGGGAGCCCTCTCTTCCCCGGACTTGGTCCCGGGTAAGGGGCCCTCTCCTCCTTCGGACGTGGTGCCGGGTAAGGGGGCCTCCCCTCCCCCGGATGTAGCTCCAAGTAACGGGGTCCTATCTTCCCCAGACTTGCTCCCGGGTAGGGGGCCCTCTCCTCCCCAGGACGTGGTGCTGGGTAAGGGGGCCTCCCCTCCCCCGGATGTAGCTCCGAGTAAGGGACCCTCTCATCCCCCGGACGTGGCTCCGGGTAAGGAGTCCCGGGTAAGGGGCCCTCCCCTCCTCTGGATGTAGCTCCAGGTAAGGGAGCCCTCTCTTCCCCGGACCTGGTCCCGGGTAGGGGGCCCTCTCCTCCCCCGGACGTGGTGCCGAGTAAGGAGCCCTCCTTACCCAGGTGTTTCCTCGGAAATTGGAGTGGCCACATGTCAAGGATCCGAGCCTCGCACCGTGCAAAAAGACCGCAACACCCTCGATCCGACAGTCCCAGTTGGGCCAGTCTTGTGATTTGCGTCTTTTGGGGTCTATATATACCCTTGTAACCCCTCTTGTAACCTAAGACCAATTCATTTGCATCCAATACAAAAAACTAAAAGGCGTGCTTAGGAGCACTCTCCCCACGAGAGAGCTCCCTTAGCCGACTCGTGTCGGGAGCCCGTCGACAGGACTAGGACCTCCACTGAGGCCCGAACCTGTATAAACCCTTGTGTCAATCTCTGAGATTGTCCAACACAGGCTGACCCGTCACACGGTTAGCCCGTGTTGCGGAACACGTGTTATGCACATCATAAACCTGCCGAGGTATTTTCAATACCACGACAAATTCTTTGGGAAAACATACGTGATGCATTGAGAATCATTTCTGCAAATTTTCATTTCAATTGGAGTTGATTTAAGCAATAATGGTTCTTTTCACAAATCAATATGGAAACTTCAAAGTTCAGATTCCTCGTGGTTTTTGGCTGGTTTGTCATTTTGATATCTCCATCTTGATTGGATATTCGAAGAAAGTTTCTATATGCATGATTCCTTATGTTCTATGATTGGTCTTTACTGTTAATTTATTTCAAAATTATTGAAAGTCATTTGCATGGGGTTTCAGGTGTCTTTACAAGTGCAAAATGATGTACTGAAACACATCTGTAATTGTTCTCAGGAAAACCCTTTAGGGTCACTAACATTGTATTTTACTATCGGTTGTAATTTCCAAACCGATATGAATTTAAGGTCTAATATCGGTTTCTTGTTCCCAACCAATAGTAATATATATTGTGTTATGAGAACTTGTTCTACAATTTGGTTTGATCTTGTACAGTGGATTAATTTACTATCGGTTAATAAACATAAAACCGATAGTGAAATACAATGGCAATACTCGAAACCTAACTGCCATTGTATGTACTATCGATTTTATGATTATTAACCGATAGTAAAGATTCCTATATTATTAGGTTGAACCCGCACGATTTTCCCTCCAGTCCAACTGATCACATTTCCAAATAGCTGTGTACTCGCGCACGGAAAACCCTAACCTCCCCGACGTTCCCTTTTTCACTCCTGCACCACCATTGTCGCTCGCATTTGGGTTCTCCACCGCCTCCGGCCACTGCATCGTGCCATCGTAGGCCACTCCACGAACAACTGTAAGTGTTCTCGACCAAACCGCAGTATCATTGATCTTGCCACTCGCGTCAATTTCTTAAATTTATATTGAATAGTTCATATGTGGTTCAATGTATAACAAATATAAAACTAGATGAAAAGTGCATGAATTACAAACTTGATAGATATGAGAATTACAGACTTGATGAAAATTACTAAGAATATTTTGATACATAGTCGTCCACTATCGGTTTCTTATTTCGAACCGATAGTAAAAGACCCTAATCTGAATTTTCTGTTAATTATTTCTCATTTTCTAATTTTCACCTGAAATTTTGGTTCATTTAAATTTTCATCACAAAGCCATGATTCTTTATGTTCCTGCAGAGAGACTAGCATAGTTTGCACTGCTAATCTTATCTATTATCCAATTTTGTGTAAAAAGTAGTGGCGCTTTCTTTTTTTCTTAGGTACTCTGTAGAATGCTGGGAGTTTTTGTTGTGTGAACTTTAACCCAGTATACCTCTTTTTCTTTCAATGAAAATATTGAACTTGAATTAGAACCTGGCAGTCTTTAGGAAAGAGTAATTGAAACGAAATTTGTTTCTTAAATAGCATTATATTGATTTGGGATGGTCCAACTGGTCATATTAAATAACAAAATTATCATGATTGGTAAATTCTGGCTTATGATAAAAAAATTACAAATAAACATTGGAGTTATAGACTTTATAGATATGAGAATTACAAACTTGAATACTATCGGTTTTAATTGGCAAACCGATAGGAAATACAGTATCTCGTATCGGTTTCTTATTTTCAACCGATAGTACATTTGAAAAGCCTGAATTTTGCAAAACCATGAGAAGTCTAAATTCTGCATATTTCATTTGTGAAAAGAATCAACTATCGCTCAAATCAAATACATTTGAAATGAAAATTTACAGAAATGATTTTGATTGCATGAAATATATTTTTCTGAAAAAATTTTCCAAATAGGATTTTACAATCAAGAGTTATGGTCAAATGATGTTTCTGTTAGGCAAGAAGGTTGAAGTTCGACAACCTTTTACAAATTGAGTTCAAATTTGATTTTCATGAGATTTTTGACATGAAAGAGCTTGAATCAGTTATTCATATCATTATGAGCCAAAGGTCACGAGTAAAGACCATAGAAACAGCCGAAGCTCATGTTTTGCATACATAAGATATTTTGAGTCAAAGCAAGTTTTCCGGTGAGATTCAAACACACAAAATCTATTCAAATTGAAACTCTTTTGAGAAAGTTTTCAATTTCGAACTTCTTCGGTGTAATAATATCTAGGACTTTTGTAAAACAAGTTTTGGCACAATTCAAATAGATTTTGATTAGCACTCAAAACTGATTTGATTAAAAAACAAGATAGTCGAAAACCTCTAAAAACCTTTTAAATACATTTTGAAGACCATGTTGATAGGAATTGATGATTTTTGGCCTTTTGAATGAAAATTTGACATTTTAACAAAAAGAGGTAGTTCATCATTGCCATTCCATTTTAGTTATGAACTTTGTCATGTACCTTTCTTCATATCAATTGATGGTCTATTCATGGAATTTTAGGTAAAGCCATGTCGGCATCTTACTCGGCTGATAGTAGTGATTCAGCAAGGGGCAATGTAAATGACGCTGCCTCGTCCCAGCGCAAGAGGAAGGCGCGAGGCACGACGATGTTGTGCCGTTTGGCCAAACGCGCGGATCTTTCATGTGAGTTCAACCAGTTCGGGAGACCGATCGGGAAGAACGCCGGCCAGTACGCTGCCTATGTTGGTTTGTTGGCGAAGGAAAGGGTGAAGATCACAGTCTAGAGCTGGAAGGATGTTAAGGCCGACGAGAGGGATAGGCTATGGGCGGAAGTGAAGGTAAAATTAATCAAAATCACTGAACTCTTGAGTAATCACATTCTCTTGGTTTATCCCAGAGATTAAGTAAGTCCTGCTTATATGCACCATTTGAAACAGGCCAAGTGGAACATCCCCAATGATGGTCCCAAGATAGCTTGCTTGAAGGACATGAACAACACGTGGAAAACCTTCAAGAGCATCCTCGTCAGTACCTTCCTCGCTAAAGGCAAATCTCCATGCGAGAAGTATCCCTTCATAACGGAGGAGGTATAGGAGCAATTCACCCAACAGAAGGGGACCCCTGAGTTCAAGGTATGTATGGTTCCTTTGCTTGGTTACACCGTTGTATGGAGTAATCAGCGGTGCATTAATTTTCTTATTTCTGGTACAAAGGCCCTTAGCGAGAAGAGCAAGGCAATCCAGAGGAGGAACGACCACCCGCACCGGCTCATCTCTCGCGGCTATGCGGGGAAGGAGGAGCAGTGGAAGAAGGCTGAAGACGAGGCGTGGAATTTCGTCGACTCCCCTGACCTACTGCTCTCCGATATCCGCGATCCACGATGCAAGTGCTGGTGGTTGGCCAGAGGGACCGTGTCGTCCACAGGGACTGTGGAGTTCCCAAACCCCAGGGACGTCGAGGTCGTGCAGCAAATCGTAAGTTGGCTAACTTCCTGGTTGGAATCATAGAGTGTGGTAGAAAAAACTATGATCACTAGTGTGCGCACAAGTTTGTATATATTTTTTCCTCACAATGGAGAGCTTTGAATGTAACAGATCTCTTGCTCGAAGGAGGCGACCGAGGGATTGTTCACTCCCCATAGGGAGAACGACATCCTTACCCGGGCTCTAAGGAACAAGGAGCATCCAGGGCATACGTGAACCGTGGGGGGTGTGGTGCCATGGAAGGAAGGCTTCTCGGAGCTCGGGCAAAAGGCGAAGAAGGCTCGCAGCTGGAAGGAAAGGGAATCGGAGCTGTCTGAGAAGATACGGTCAGATGTGACTGCACAATTCGCGGACATGTTCGCTCAAATGAACGAGAAGTATGAATGCCTCAGTCGTGTTGTGCAGTCCAAGGGTTTAGATCTAGCTGCCGAGGTCGACGTTGCCAAGCCAAGTAGTTGCAGCTCGAAGGTTCACGTGGATCCGGTGGACCTGATTGAGGTATTGCAACTCTTGAGCTATATATACAGTTCGGTTGATGCCACTCCCGTTACGTTAGAACTGTTTCGCTAACCTGTTATAATTGTTGAAAATTGCAGAAGCTGGAAAGCTGTAGCCTATTGATCAACATAGGCGACAAACCTGTAGTGGTTGCAAACGGGGTCGTATATCAGTCTTGGGAGGATGTCTGGATCCACTGCGTACCTCTGGAGCCTGGATTCGCAAAGGTACAGGTGGACATGGACCTCCCGGGCTACAGCTCTTTTCCATTTCCCGTCCCAACGGACGAAATGCGGACAATTGGCGAGGCATTGGGCTCATACATACAGTGGCCCAAGAAGGGTGTTACACTACAGGAGGTAAACTCTAGCCATTCTTGCTTACAACTCAGTTAATATACTCAATTTGCAAAATCTAACTTACGCGTTCGTAACTTAAAGGGGACGATGTATACCAGCTCACTTCCTGAGGACACCACCCCCAGCACAACGCATGACTGAGCTCCTTCGGCCCCCATGCCTCCTTCGACGGCCTCAAACCCATCCAAAGGATGCACGCCTCCTCAGAAAGCCGCTTCGCCATCAAATGAGGCCGGTGGCACCGCACCCCAACCTTCGAAGGTATACACTCGCTCCTTGCCCCAAGGCAAGGGCAAGGCCAAAGACAAGGCGAAACAAAGCCAGCCCGGTATGTTCAAGAACAAGTTCCCACTCGTGTCGGAGTACCTTCTGCGCAATATGAATCAAATAACCAGAAGTCTCCACGAGTGGTACCTGACGCAGTCTAGGCGCCACATCAACTTCTTAGTTCACTTCAGGCCAGGTCATTTTCACCGTGAGGTCGGGAGCATATCGATGGCCCACGAGGATTTGTTCGACCTCCTCAACTGGCGGGAGGTTGATATGCCCATCATACGGACTGGAGTCCTGTGAGTTTGCTGTTGCATGAAGTTATCACAGTTCATTTCATAAATCTAATCACTTTGTATGCACTACTTACTAATGTCTACTTTGCATCCATGTGCATGTATAGGCTGGTGTCGATGAGGGCATGTGACAAGGTGGGTTTCCTCGACCCAAACAAAATAAGCCTCACGATGCTAAAGCACGACCAAGCACATGCGAAGGAATACATATCAAGGGCACTACTAGCGCAGCGGGACCGACAGTTCATTCTTGCGCCGTACCACCAAATGTTAGTGCATTTCTTACTAATTTAACTCATTCTTGTATGTTACGCCTAACATATGTATGGAACGATTCGCTTATATATGCAATGTAGGGGCCACTGGTTCCTCGCCGTCATTTGCCCCTGGATGAATGAGGTCTATTACCTCGATTTGATGAGCGACAGGGTGGCACATGTTTTCACCCTCATGTGGCACATAGACGCGTAAGTAACACAGCTGTTTTAAATTTTTCTCTGACTAGCTAATTAATGATAACATATTAACCGGCAATGCTAAATTAAATACAGGGCTTTCAAAAATTATGTTACTGCTGGAGGGAGGCATGACGCGTCGAAGGGCACAACAATTTCTTGGAAAGAATATGAGGTAATTAATACAGATGGAACTACTCATGATGAGTCTTTTAATTTAAGTTTAATTAGTTCTTTCGAGTTAATGTGGGTTTATGTCTTTGCATATGCAATTATCCCAGTACCATCAGCAGCCACAATCGTGGGAATGTGGCTTCTATGTCATGAGATTTATGAATAACCTGATCAGGATAAACTTTGCCCAATTCCCTAAGGTAACCATTTTTCCTGACTCAAAGTTGAACATTAGATGTGTCGTACGTTCCTAACTTCATACACACATACAGAGCGTTATGTTGAAAGATCAATATGAGTTGCCTCAATTGAAGGAGCTGCGAACAATTTGGGCTCAATATGTGATGGAAGAAGTGGCTATCAACGATCCATCATAAATGACTTGTGTAATATATATTGAATGTGTTGATTGGTATATGTGTGTACTTGTATTGGTGTATTTGTGAATAAACTCAATATGTGAATAAATTCATTAGTGTATTTGTGAATAAATTCAATCCGTCCAAATGCGTGTGTATATCTTTGTATTAGTGTATTTGTGAATAAATTAAATCTCTGAATAATTAGTGTATTTGTGAATAAATTAAATCTGTTGTATTAGTGTATATTTGTATTGCTGTATTTGTTAATGATCCTTTGTAATACTATCGGTTCATATCCTAGAACCGATAGAAGAAAGTTTCCAGTACTAACCGTATCGAGTACCTAACTGATAGAAAAAATTATACATTACTATCGGTTTCTAGTGAATAACCATTACAAGAAAAAAAAACATCACTATCGGTTGAGGTCATTGAGCCGATAGAAGAATTATCGTTAGCGATTACTGAAACGTTGGAAGTGTAGGTATTTTACTTTCGGTTTTTAACCGATAGATGTGTGCTACGTTTGTTCTATCGTGCCGATCACTAGCGATAAGAGAACCGATAGTAGAGTCGATTTTGAATCGATAGTGAATAGCATTTCTGTAGTAGTGACTATAACTCAGTTTTACTCTAAAACTATAAATAGATGCTTAGAAGGCTTTTTAGGGAAATCATTTTTTCATATTTTCACATTATATTTTACAATGAGATATCTCTCTTCTAGTTCTCATATTTTTCATAGTAATGCTATTGTTGGTCGTTTGGAGTTTTTCCCTCTCTTAAGAATTTTCCTTTGCTAAAATTTTTTGTCTTATGTTCTTGATATTTTTTGGTTGAATTGGTTTTGTTTGGTTTGATTTTTCCTAACAAATACTCTACTGCAGGCATCAAGGAGTGGCTTGTGGGCGTTCGCTTCTTGACCTTGAACTTGTGGTTTTGGTAAGTTGTGTTTAATGGCATGGCGTGGATGTGCTTTGATGTCTTGTTGCACCTGGTCTGGGGCGTTTCCACCATTCAGCTTGAGCTCCTTCAGGCTCGGAAGGTTGCTGATTCCAGAAAGAGACTGCATGCTGGTAAAGGACCACACAATCTTCTTGAGCTCAGGAGTTGCTCCGGTTTCAAAGCTGATGGTGGTGATGACGGAGCCCTCGACGATGAGAAGCTTGAGAGTTTTGAACTCATCTTTCTTGAATGTGAGCTCGCTTAGGTGTATGACTTGTACCCAAGCTTGAGGCAACGCAAGCTGGTGAGCTTGCGAATGATTTTCATATCACCATCTGTTAATGAGGTCCCGCGTAGAGTTATCTTTGTAAGGTTTGTAAGATTTTCAATCCTGGAAGGGAACCCTCTTCCCTGGCCCTTAATCTTTAGGCTCTCAAGAGAATTGGGAAGTGCAAAACTTGACATTCCCTGCTGGATTCATGTCGAGAATTTCACAAACGGTGTCCAGTGGTTTGATCCAAATTGACAAAGAGCTGAGGGATTCGTTCAGCTCCTTTATCACCTGGAGCAAATGCTTGATGTTCTCTCTCCCATCATGGAGAGCCACAACCAGCTTCCTTAGCTTTTTCAGCCGGCCAATCTCTTTCAGCTTTTTGGCGACATGCTTAACTTCGACATGGGATGGTATCTCCATGTACTGCATTCCCCTGATTTCGTGAGGCATCCGCACGGCGGACAAAGATTCCTCAAATTTGATCACATCATCACTCGAACAGTTAACACTGCCAGCCAGCAGATGCTTCTGCATCTGGATCACGATGCATTTTGTGCCGTACGCGCTTATATTGGTTTGCCGAATGTCCAGTGTCTCCAACTGATCGAGGTTGTTGCTATGCTTGGGAAAATGGGAAACATCCGTGTTCCTGAGGCTCAAATACTTGAGCTTAAATATATTGCAGATGTTCTTGAGATGGCACTTCGTCAAGTCTTTGCAGCCTTCTAGATCCAACACCTTGAGCAGGCGCAGTTGCGAGGTCATGGGCAGCGATTGCAAGAGCTCTTTGATGCCATCTTTACAATGTGATTGCAAGAGCTCTAGATCCAACACCTTGAGCGTTACAGCTTTTTTGTCAGCTAGCCAGTTGATCATCTTTTTGGCTTCCATGTTCATAATGTGATCAGGGTTGGCGTCAATGGTACCGATCATAGACCGTCTATGCTCCATCTTTACAATGTGATGGCACGCCGGCAACGTCAGCAGGAGCCGGGGGATCCGGCGGACATATCCCAAGACGTTGTTGTTGTTGTTGTCGCCGCCACCTACGTAAAAGTCGACGCAGTCCTGGGAGTCGAAGGCGAGGTCCCGGACCTGCTTCGTCCAGGCCTCGACCAGGACGTCATGGACCTCATGTGCATGCTGACCCGGGCGATGTGGCGGAGGAAGCCGTTCATGCTCGCAATCTTGTCCCGTATGAACTCCACATCTCCCTCCACGTCACCGAGCAGTTCTGCCTCATCGCGGATGATCTGCTACAGCTGCCCCAAGATCGATCCGATTGCGTCCTGTGCACACAAGGCCATCCTGTCCTTCTGTCTCTGTAATTCAGTGTAGAATCTGCACGGAACATAATACGAGCACTTTCATAAGTAAAGAAGCACTTTCATAGAATTACATCGCAAATTGACTAACCAAAAATTAATGTCGTGCCGTCCGGTAGTAGTCCGATATAAACTATATAATAAAGTCATATAGATTTAGGGTTAGTCAGTTAACGAGTCTGATACGATCTCAATCGATCGGACTATAAATACCATATAATAAGATAGATAGATTATCTACCTGAGATCGATTCAATAGAGATCTATATCATATATGATCTAACTCATAGTAAATCAGATCGAATCAAATATCAAAGTCTTAGATACATAGATCGACGTAAGATCGAGTGCGATCAACGTTCGACGTGTACAAACTCTTCTTTGAAATAAAAAGTTGTGCTATGCTTTGAATTGTATTTTTGATCACTTGGGTTTCGGTATTTTCAAATAAGATCCCGTTGTTCCGCATCTGGTCGAGTATAATCGAAACCCGTCTATATCTCAATTGGATCAATCATCTATTAAGTCGCTTCACCCCAAAATACTAAATCTTTGGAGCAAGCAATTGGGGAATAATGTATACTGATTAATGTTAGTGACCATCTATCCCAGTGTGGAAATGCTAAATGTTACACAAATGCTCATGACAAATCTTTTAAGAAAAAAGCTTCTTAAAGTTTTTCATCTCACTTATTGTTTTCATCAACTTTTGCATGCAATTAAAATAAAAAAATTGCTTATTGACCATCCATCATGTCTTCTCCTACCTTTTAGATTTTGTAACTACTTAGAAATTGCCTCACAAGAAATGCATGAAAAAAATTGGGGAGGTGCATGATGTGCCATGTATAAATAACTTTGCTTATAGGAAGACCATGGCTAGAGATACCTTAATTTGCTTATATTGTAAGTAGAGTAACATAGACATCCTCATGTTATCCTTTCCAACTATCTTACTTCAATGAAATTTTGGAGAAAATCAAACTGAAACTATAATTTGATCAATTTCAAATTACCGGGTTTTATTTTATGGCAACACATCAATAAAGAAATCCTTGTTGGTAGCAAATTCTACAGAACAATTCTGGATATCAAACAAACAATACTCAGGGCAGAAACAAAAGGAGGTACACTGAAATAGTCAAGTTCATACAAACTATATAGGTAGAGGATTCTTGTACCCATAATCTTCTTTGAGAAAATTCCTGTTTATAACCGGAGAATAGGATGAAAGTTGAAAAGAACAAATCCACAACTGATGGATAAAAAGTAAATGACAATTGTTGCATTTTTTAGGAAATACCACCAGGAATCTCACGAATTTTTTTTAGAAATAATCCAAAATAAAAAATTACAGAAATAACCCTTAATTACAAAATTTTACAAAAATAACCCACCACGTGGACTTAGTTTTCAGTAAATCATCATTTCACCATCTTGCCATCATAAACGGAATAATAAAAAATATATCAACTTGAAACGTCAGGTTTTGAAGATAATCTTTAAACAATTAGATGACTATTTTATCACATCTTTGCATACGATCCATTGAACTTAGCTCTGTTTAAAAATTTCAAATGCCTATGTTCAGTTTTTGTCTTAACTTAACCATTAAAATTGTGCTTGTCTTTTAGATCATTATTAACTTCGTCTAAATTTAAGGTTTCAATAAACTGTTATCTAAAATTAACTCTCTTATGTCTCAGGAGTCGCTTTCTCTATGCCTGACTTACAAGCTCTGGTTGCTACCAAGACGATTTCTTTATGCCCATCAAAGAACCTCGAGATGCAACGATCGGTGGACCTTCCGCACAAATGCTAGGTGCTTAGAAGGCTACCGAGTACTGTGGGATAGTACTCTTGCTAAGCCGATCAAGGTTCTTGGTCTTGACCAATAATGTGTCTACGAGCAATTTCCTTATTATCATAAAAGTTTCCTTGTCGACGCGAAGGGGCAAGCAACCCCCAAACTAAGTCTGAGATCAAAACTCATACCGCGGTTTTGGCTTGAAGGCCGCATGCAAGTTCTTCAATATTTAGAGAGTTAGTACGAGATCGCACTATCAACTTATTGGCCTATCAGTAATCTTTCTCGACTATACTTAGATTGCTAATTGTCCTTCTTTTTAAAATAAAAATGTGTAATAGTGAAGTATAATCGACCCACTGAGGGAGGCTGTGATGAATCGTCGACTAGTTAAGGAAGGGAAGATTTACTTAATTTATGCACACAAAAACTATTGTTCCTTTATTATAATAAAATGGTTGTTTAAGATGCTGTTTTGTCAAGTCTTTTCTAACGTATATGCGACCCCCTGGGGAGAGACGGTGATGAATCATGGATCAACTGATGAATGTAAGGTATACGGAACAACGAGATTGCTTATAGGGGTCCGGGAAACAAACAAAACTGCCTATCTGTAAGTGCATTTAAGTAAGCGTCTTCAGCTATGTCTCCTCTAACTGCAACGGAATGATCTAGTTCAAAATATTCTGGCCAAGAGCACGAAAAAGTTGAAGAAGAAAGTTAAAAAAAATCAGAATAAAAAGTGTTTAAATTCCTCTCTAATTAGGGCAATCTAACAACTTTGTATAAATTGTAGCATAATGATTGTTTTATTTAGCTATTGTTTGTTCTAAACCCTACATGAAAGAAGTTGTCAAATTGATTTAGTCGATTAAGTTCTCTCTTTTCTAAGGTTGAGATTTGATAAGCTGAATATTTGCATTTGGAGAGTTTAAATTGCTTAGATCAATTGTTTCATATGCATAGATATGATGAGAATTACCGAAAATTGTTTATTGAAAATCTGATTAACAAAAGCATTCCAATTTTTGGAAAATTCATTCACATCCTTTGCTTGAGGACAAAAAAAATGCTAGCTTGGGAGAATTAGATAAGTGCTAAATTGGTAATGCTTTTACCCTAAGTTTGCTGATGAAACATGCTGAACACTCATTTGATGTGACATTTTATGCATATTTTTATATCATTCTTACAATCCGCTTTCACGGTTTTGTTTTCCATGTTCCAAGGATCGAACCTACAAAATTTGAGGATCTTTCGACTTCGTTTGGATCAATTTCAACAAAAGACACCAAAACTGGACAAAAAAAAAACCATGATCGAACATGAAGACTCCTGGTCAAACAAGTCCCAATCGAACACGCTTGTTCGAACAGAGTCCCGATCGAAAATGCTTGGTTGCATGGTCGTTATTTGACTGAGCCCAACACGATCGTGGGCACGATCCATGCTCGACCTGGAACATTAAAAAAAAACACATGCCACAGGTCGTGCTTGACTCAGTTTCCAAAGATATTTTGGTCGAAATTGCATGGTTTTGACTCGGATTTGTCTATTTCTTGCACCGTTTGAAGTTGGATTCAGTCGCCTGCACGTCAAAGAGTTATATTTGGGCATTGTATTATAAATAGAGAAACTTTTGGCTCAATTAGATATGTTTTTATGAAGGTTTTTCTTAGAGGTTTTCAATATAGGATTTTTATATAATTTTTTAGTGTTTTAGTTAGTAGAGCCCACTTCTCTATTTGTCCTGTGTTTGTAAGCCGGCAAAGACGGCAGACTTAACTTTGAAGCAATCAAGTTAGTTTTTATTTATTTCTAATTATTTCAGCATTTTCATGGCTTTTTGTGAGTAATTCATTTTTAGGATCAGGGATGACCTAATCCGGAAGGTGTAATTCTTCCTCGGTCTCAATCTTAAGTTTTGCACTTAGTTCTTTATGTTTTCTTCCTCTAAACCCTAAATTCTTGTTTTAGCAACAGACGTAACAGTTGAGGCTTAGCAAGAATTTAGAGGAGTTCTTGAGTCCTTACCGATTTGACGCAGGATCCTTGACGAAGATTTTTACCAAGTCCTTTGTTTATACCACTCCATGATCGCAGGAAACCACGGAGGGAGAATTGAGTCCTTTGTATATGTTTTTCTGAGGCTGCAAGAGACCGCGGGAAGAGACTTCAGTTTATACCTTCCCGAGGTCGCAGGAGACCATAGGAAGAGAATCAACCAGTTTGTGCCTTTCCATGGTCGCGGGAGGTCATGGAAAGAGACCGAGGAATGAGTCCAAGACATTCGGGACATAGCCCAATCAATTGTGGCCGTAGGCTTCTATGGTCGCAATTATCCATAATTATACTACCCACAACCACTATGGCTGTGGAGATACCTACTAGCAATTTATATGGTCGCGGAGATCCCATAATCCCTAATTCGTAGTCGTAGTCCGTGCGCGACCTCAGATCAGAAGAATCCTTAACACTGGAAATGCCTTCGAGTCAAGAAAGTCTGGTTAAAAGTTGCCAACCATGGACTGAAAGTTGCATGGACTGAAAGTTGCACGATTGCATTACAAACATACCTTAATCAATACTCCTGGTGTAATATTCCACTTATTGATAAACTAAGGATAATTATGTCGTGCGACTATCCTTAAACTGTCAATAAGATATGGATGGGTGTGCAATTATCTATAACTGCACGTTCTAATCGGCGAATGACAACTGCTTACAACTGCTATACGATTATCGTCGAAGTATCCCTTTGATCAAGCAACTGGCGTCTCTTCATCAACTATAAAAAGGAGGATCAAAGATCAAAGAGGGGGATCAAAAAGACAGATCAAGAAGACTGATCTGAGAAAAGCCTAAGACAAAATTAAAGGATTAGGCTTGTCAATACATATTCTGTAACATCATTATACATATAGCGAGAAACAGCAAGAGTAGGGCTATTACTTAGACTATGAGGGCTCGAACCTATATAAACACAGTGTGCCTCAATGTTCATACGTACAGTGATTTCTCTTTGGTGATTGTTAGAAAATACATCCCTACTAAACAAACAAATTTCGTGTAAGTTTGGCTTGGGATCATGTTCCAATCGTCAATAGTTGGCACCGTCCATGGGGATCTTACAAGGTATTTTTATTCTTCACAAAAGTTAATTGTCTATGGATCCTTTACCCTGTGCGTACGACTCCAAGAATGACTTCAATCTCGCCGACTATGTCGATGTCATGGATGAAGATAATATTCCCATGGAAGAGATCGATGTCGTTCTCGAGCCCAGTGTGGAGGAGAATTCTTCTCCAATTTTGGTCGTGACCAGTGATCAAAAACTTGAGGAAGTAGTCCATTCGCCTTCAATAAGCGCTACTGCATCCAAAGGTGAGTATGTACCACAAGTTGTTACTTTAACCAACGAAGACAATGGGGCTCCCGATGTGTCCATGTCCGATATGGATGATCCCAATGATCGCCACTCGTCTTGTCTGGGAGAGTCCACTCCAGATAATTTAAATTCTCTCTTTGACTTCGAGTGTGACTTGGACAAAGAGGAGATATTCTCCCCATCTATGGTCTCGGCTCCACGGGAAGTTGCAGTACTTTCTAAGGAAACTTCCAAGAAATGGCTTGCTAGGGAGGAGGGAGACCGCAAATGGTTGGAAGATGAAGCTCATATGCATCGTGAGGATGAGGTTCGCAAAACGACGAAGGAAACTCTGCGTCTTATGCAACTTCGCCATGATTCCATGAACTTCGGCCCTGGAACATCCCACCAACGACCCCCTGGTGGTCGTAGCGCGACCAGACACCCCTCACAAATCTGGAGTGTTCCCCAGCAGGTGAGGCGATGGTGGCAAAAACTCCCTAGGCTCCAAGAAGAAGCACGCAGGTGCGCATTCGTGTGATCACGGAAGCACTCTGTAACCCTCTCGTTGGTCTTGCTAATAAAGATGGGGCAAGTTTTGCAAGAGTTCTTGCAGACAATCTTGATGGGGTTGCATCAGATGTAACTCCAACTGCCTCGTCACGTTCGGCAACCAACTCTCGGGAAGGAAATAGTGCTTGGTCTAGCCAAACAAGACGTGATCGTGTTCAAACCACACCGACTCATCATAATCATGACAAGATCCTGAGGATTGGTCGGTCTTGTGATTGTAATCGTGAGCCAATATGCTCACGGTTGGGACCACATCGTGGTATTCCACTTGCAAGCTTTTCCCGCAACGAGGAGGATGGTCATGATGAGCGACAACCGCGTACTGCATATGTTGGTTGCAAAGCTTTCTTGCCAGGATTGAGGGCAGTAACCTGGCCTAATAAATTCAAGCCAGGCACGATCGGCGATTCAATGGAACACAAAATCCATCTGAATTTCTCTAGATCTATGTTACTGCTATCTAGGCGGCAGGTGGAAATAAGAAAGTAATGGTGAATTATTTGTCAACAGTCCTGGAAGGTCCGGCACGTACTTGGTTGTACAATCAGCTAGAAGAATCTATTTACAATTGGGAAATGCTATGTGATGCCATCCTTAGTAATTTCTAAAATTGTTACTAGAAACCTGGCAAGAAAGATGATCTTCATCGTTTATGCCAGACTTCAAGTGAAACTCTCCAGCAATTTGTGAAGAGATTTGTGAGGGTAAGAAATACTATCCCCAACATCTCTGACAATTCAGTACACAGCGTTCGATACCGAAGATTCACGGAGGATCTCAGTATTCATCCATTAAGATCAGTGTCAAAGCTTTTCGACATGACAGCACTACTACAGAAGTGCATTCCACTAACCCATATTTTCTAACGGTTATAAGCAATCTGGGAAAAATCCGATAGAATAGGACGACAGCGGCGGAAAAGAGGCATTTTACTATCGATTACACACTAGTCCAACGTTAGTGAAATGCAAATACTTTATACTATCGGTCATTACTGTACAAACCGATATAATATATTAAATAGTACTATCGGTTTTCCATTTTTAACTGATAGTAAAATTACGCACTTTATACTATCGGTTATTACTGTACCAACCGATATAATATATTAAAATAGTACTATCGGTTTTTCATTCGTAACAGATAATAAAATTATTCACTTTATACTATCGGTTCGTACTGTACCAACCGATATAATATATTAAATAGTACTATCGGTTTTTCTCGCGTAACTGATAGTGAAATTACTGACTTTTTACTATCGCTTCTACTGTACTAACCGATACAATATAGTAAAGTTTACTATCAGTTATCTAAAACAAACCGATAGTAAAATGACTTCATATAAACTAATGGTTATGATAGTGGGGACCTTATTTTACTATCGGTTTGTGTTTTTGAACCGATAGTAAAATTGTACAACTTAATTAGGTCGACCCCTGCTCTGCGCTCTGCATGTTGGAATCATTTCAGCCGCGCACGACTCCAAGCTAGAGTGATCTGGAGAAGCTAGCTGAGAGGTTGATCATATTTCCATCCCCCTCGGTATTGTCATCTTCTCATCACCTCTCTCTCTCTCGATCACTCTTTCACACTCTCCCTCTCTCTCTACTTGCAATTCATTAAACTAGATACATGTAGCTCCAAACTAGCTAGAAGGCTAGGTTGGCTAGCTAGCTATAGCTTGCTGAATTTAAGCAGCTAACTAGCTGGCTCTTCCAATTAATGCATGCATCAAGTTAATTAGGGTTTCATATATACAAATCCATTTAATGTAATTAAGCAGCTCATGTACACACATATGGCCTAGCTAATTATGTTTCATGCATATATGCATGCCCTGAGTCATTAATTATTTATTTGAATTTGTCAATTTTGTGAAATAATTGTAGATGGACCGAGAATATTGGATGTATGGAATAAAACGTACTACTATTGAGTATTTGGAGGGTGTGAATGAGTTTATTAAATTTGCTGAGCAAGAAAAGGCGAAGAAGGGAGAGAAAGATATGCATTATCCTTGTATAGATTGTATGAACTTAAAAAGGTTCGGCAACTCTGATCAGATTAGGAGTCATTTGATTTGTCGTGGTTTTAACGCACGCTATACCCGTTGGATATGGCATGGTGAAGATCTTAAGGAAACGAGCACCGCTACCACTCAGCAGCACCCGGAAGTGGATTGCAGTAATGATGATCATGATCAGAATATTGGTAATGTTCATTCGGAAGTCCATGTAGATGACGACAATTTAGATGAAATGTTACGTGATGTAGAAGAAAACTACAGCGAAAATGATTTAGCTAAATTTGAGAAATTAATTGTTGATTCTGAGAAGCCTTTGTTCCCCGGATGTGCAAAATTTACAAAGTTGTCTTCTGTGTTGAGATTATATAACTTGAAGGCAAGCAACGGTTGGAACGATAAGAGTTTCACGGCACTATTGGATCTGTTAGCGGACATGCTTCCATAGGAAAATGAGTTGCCAAGATCGGTTTACCAGACCAAAAAACTATTGTGTCCGTTGGGAATGGAAATCGAAAGAATACATGCATGCCCAAATGATTGTGTTCTGTACCGTAACGAGTACGAGGATTTGCATATTTGTCCAAGATGCGGTGCATCGCGGTATAAGCATGGGGACAGAATTTATCACAATGGATGTGATGAGGTAAAGAAAGGGCCTCTGGCCAAAACTGTGTGGTATTTGCCTGTGATTCCCAGATTGAAACGACTGTTTGCAAATCCGAAAGATGTGAAGTACTTGCGTTGGCATGTTGAAGGTCGGAAACAAGACGGAAAACTAAGACATCCAGCTGATTCCATTCAATGGAGAAACATTAACAGAACATTCGGTGAGTTTGGCGGCTAAGTGAGGAATATAAGGTTTGGGCTGAGTACGGATGGTATGAATCCACACGGAAATATGAGCAGTCGACATAGCACTTGGCCGGTTCTTTTATGCATCTACAATCTTCCTCCTTGGTTATATATGAAGCGCAAGTACATCATGATGTCGTTACTAATTTCAGGACCCAGACAACCCGGGAATGATATTGACGTGTTTCTATCACCGTTAGTCGAGGACTTACATAAATTGTGGAGCAAAGGGGTGCGGGTGTGGGATGCACATAAGCGAGAGAATTTCATGTTGTGGACCATGATATTTTTCACCATAAATGATTTACCGGCCTATGGAAATTTGTCGGGGTATAGTACGAAAGGAGACAAGACTTGTCCTATTTGCCTGGATGAAACTGAAAGCATGTGGTTATCGAACTGCAGAAAAACAGTGTACATGGGTCACCGAGATTCCTTCCGATGCATCACGCCTACCGTAAGAAGAGGAAGTCATTCAATGGGAAGCCTGAGAAAGGATCAGTCCCAGTGTTTGTGACTGGTAAAGAGCTTTACTTGCACGTGAAGGACATCAAAGTTGAGTTCGGTAAATGTTCTAAACCTCCAGGAAAAAATGTTTGGAAGAAGAGATCGATTCTTTGGGATCTGCCATATTGGGAGCACTTACAAGTTCGACATTGCATTGATGTCATGCACGTAGAGAAAAATGTTTGTGACAGTTTGACTGGTTTGTTGTTGAACATTCCAGGAAAGAAGAAAGATGGCATCAACGTTCGCCGTGACATGCTCGACATGGGCATAAGGACTGAGCTTGCACCGTTGGAGAAGGGAAAGCGGACATACCTCCCCCCGGCCTGCTATACTTTGTCAAAAAGAGAAAAAACAGAACTCTGTCAGTGCCTACATGGTGTCAAAGTTCCATGCGGGTATTCTGCGAACTTGAAAAAACTTGTGTCCATGAAAGACTTGAAACTGGTTGGTATGAAGTCCCATGATTGTCATGTACTGATATCACAAATGTTTCCCATTGCTATCAGAGGCATTCTCCCAGTCAAAGTCAGAGAGACAATTACAAAGCTATGTTATTTCTTCAACACAATATCTGGCAAGGTACGTAAGCGTGTACTCCTAGCAAGTTAATTAGCTCCATTCGTGGAACTTGTCAGATTTTTTGGATCTGAATATTTGCTGCAACTATGTCCTTGCAGGTAATTGATATGGATGGACTGGACGATTTGCAACGCGATGTGACTACAACTCTTTGTCAGCTGGAGATGTATTTCCCTCCATCTTTTTTTGATGTTATGGTCCATCTAATTGTTCACCTTGTCAGAGAAATTAAGTTTTGTGGACCCGTGTTCCTGCGTTACATGTATCCATTTGAGATATTTATGGGTATCTTGAAGGGATATGTAAGGAATCGACATCGGCCTGAGGTCAGTATCATTGAAGGTTATGCCGCCGAGGAGGTGATCGAATTTTGCACCAACTATATGGTCGGGGTTGACCCAATTGGCGTTCCTACGTCCCGGCATGAGGGCAGGCTTCAGGGCATTGGAACGATTGGATTTAAAGCAGTCGTCCCCTCTAGTGATCTGTATGCAAAAGCCCATTTTTGGGTCTTACAGCACATGACGGGAGTGGAGCCATACATACACGAGCACAAGGAAATGTTACGGAAACAGAATCCCTCGAAGCCAGAGATTTGGGTCACCAGAGAACATAATAGGAAGTTTGCTGGGTGGATCGAAAATAGAGTCCTGCAAGATTCTGAGGGCGACGTAGCTGAAGTTGTTATATGGTTGGCCAGAGGGCCTAGATTTACTGTAGGGACTTGGCAGGGGTATGAAATCAACGGCTATTCATTTTACACAAGAACTCAGGACGAGAAGAGTACTATGCAATGTAGTGGAGTGACACTACTTGCTATTTTGGAGGATGCCAGGGCAGTAAGGGCACTCGACTCATATTACGGTGTTATTGAGGAAATATAGAAGCTCGAATATGTATTACTTAAGATTCCTCTGTTTCGATGCCAATGGGTCGAAATCCCTCGAGGTGTTAAAGTCGACAATTATGGATTTACACTCGTCGATCTCAGTAGAGTCGCACACCAAGATGATCCATTTATACTTGCTGAGCAAGCCACACAGGTGTTCTACATCGTTGACCCGGTCAACCCAAGGTTGCACGTTGTCCTTCACAGTAAGAGACGTATTGTTGGGGTCGAAGACGTTGTGGATGAAGAAGAGTATAATCAGTTCGACGAACTACTTCCATTTTTAGATGGAATTCTTCAATCTGTCCCTACCGAAGATATTGACGAAACAAATTACCTGCGAGACGACCACGAAGAAAGATTATGGGTGGACAACCATTCTTGACTAATTTGCAATATGTAAATGACGTATATTACTTGGATCTTTAATCGAAGAATTCTTCAAATCATTTTTCAAAAATTCTTTGGGAAAACATACGTGATGCATTGAGAATCATTTATGCAAATTTTCATTTCAATTGGAGTATATACTTGATTTGAGCAATAATTGATTCTTTTCACAAATCAATATGAAAACTGCAAATTTTCATTCCATCATTGGTCTTTACTATTCATTTATTTCAAAATTATTGGAAGTCATTTGCATGGGGTTTCAGGTATCTCTACAAGTGCAAAATGATGTACTGAGACTCATCTGTAATTGTTCTCAGGAAATCCCTTTAAGTCAATAACACAGTATTCTACTATCGGTTTCAACTTCCCAACTAATATGAAATTAACATATACTATCGGTTTATTGTTAATAACCGATAGTGAAATACAATGCAAAAATGATGCTATTATCGTATGTAATTGTTCTAAGGAAAATCCTTTAGGGTCAATAACATTGTAGTTTACTATCGGTTTCAACTTCCAAACCGATATGAAATTAAACTTTACTATCGGTTCATTGTTCATAACCGATAGTGATTTGTACTGTGTTATGATCCCCTATTCTTAATTTACTATCGGTTAGTAATAATAAAACCGATAGTGAACAATCCCACACTCTAAACCCTAACTTATATGTATTTACTATCAGTTTTTATGGTTATGAACCGATAGTAAATATTCATATATTAGGGTATAACCTTGCTGTCTCGCACGATTTTCCCTCCAGTGCAACTGATCACATTCCAAATACTCACGTGCGGAAAACCCTAGCTTCCCCGACGTTCGTTTCTTCGCTCCTCTGCGCCACCATTGCCGATCGCAAGCCGGAAAACCCTAGCTTCTCCACCGCCTCCGGCCACTGCATCGCGCCACCGCCTCCGGCAACTCCACGAACGACTGTAAGTGTTCTTGACCAAACCGCTCGCGTCAATTGCTTAAATTTATATGCAATGGTTCATATGTGGTTCAATGGTTTACAAATATAAAACTAGAGTAAAATTCGTGAACTACAAACTTGATAGCTATGAGAATGACAGACTTGATGATAATCACTAGGAATTTGCCATACAATGTAGTCCACTATCGGTTTATTATGTAGAACCGATAGTAAATACCATAAACTGAATTTTCTGTTAATTATTTCCCATTTTCTAATTTTCATATGAAATTTTTGATCATTTAAATTTTAACAGACTTTATGTTCCTGCAGAGAGATTAGCATAGTTTGTACTGCTACTTTTATATATTTTACAGAATATAAACTTGATTACTATCGGTTTGACTTGGAAAACCGGTAGGAAATAGACTAATCTGAATTTTCTGTTAATTATTTCCCATTTTCTAATTTTTATCTGAAATTTTTGCTCATTTAAATTTTAACAGACTTCATGTTCCTGCAGAGAGACTAGCATTGCACTGCTACTTTTATATATTTTACAGAATACAAACTTGATTACTATCGGTTTGACTTGGAAAACCGATAGGAAATAGACTAATCTGAATTTTCTGTTAATTATTTCCCATTTTCTAATTTTCATCTGAAATTTTTGATCATTTAAATTTTAACAGACTTTATGTTCCTGCAGAGAGACTAGCATAGTTTGCACTGCTAATTTTATATATTTTACTGAATACAAACTTGATTACTATCGGTTTGACTTGGAAAACCGATAGGAAATAGACTAATCTGAATTTTCTGTTAATTACTTCCCATTTTCTAATTTTCATCTGAAATTTTAGTTCATTTAAATTTTAACAGACTTTATGTTCCTGCAGAGAGACTAGCATAGTTTGCATCGCTAATCTTATAAGTTTTCCTGAATATAAACTTGAGTACTATCGATTTTACTTGGAAAACCGATAGGAAATAGTGTATGTCATAGTTTGCACTGCTAATCTGAATTTTCTGTTAATTACTTCCCATTTTCTAATTTTCTAATTTTCTTCTGAAATTTTAGTTCATTTAAATTTTAACATACTTTATGTTCCTGCAGAGAGACTAGCATAGTTTGCACTGCTAATCTTATAAATTTTCCTAAATATAAACTTGAGTACTATCGGTTTTAATTGGAAAACCGATAGGAAATAGAGTATGTCATAGTTTTCACTGCTAATCTGAATTTTCTGTTAATTACTTCCCATTTTCTAATTTTCATCTGAAATTTTGGTTCATTTAAATTTTAAAAGAATTTATGTGACTAGCATAGTTTGCACTGCTAATCTTCATATCAATTGATGGTCTGTTCATGGAATTTTAGGTAAAGCCATGTCGGCATCTTTCTCGGCTGATAGTAGTGATTTGGGGAGGGCGAACGTAGATGGCACTGCCTCGTCCCAACGCAAGAGGAAGGCGCGAGGCGCGACGATGTTGGGTCGTTTGGCCAAACGCGCAGATCTTTCATATGAGTTCAACCAGTTCGGGAGACCGATCGGGAAGAACGTCGGCCACTATGCTGCCTATGTTGCCTTGTTGGCGAAGGAAAGGGTGAAGATCACCGTCCAGAGCTGGAAGGACATCAAGGCCGACGAGAGGGATAGGCTGTGGGCGGAAGTGAAGGTAAAATTAATCAAAATCACTGAACTCTTGAGTAATCACATTCCCTTGGTTTATCCCAGAGATTAGGTAAGTCCTGCTTATATGCACCATTTGAAACAGGCCAAGTGGAACATCCCTAACGATGGTCCCAAGATAGCTTGCTTGAAGGACATGAACAACACGTGGAAAACCTTCAAGAGCGTCCTCGTCAGTACCTTCCTCGCTAAAGGCAAATCTCCATGTGAGAAGTACCCCTTCATAACGGAGGAGGTATGGGAGCAATTCGCCCAACAGAAGGGGACTCCTGAGTTCAAGGTATGTATGGTTCCTTTGCTTGGTTACACCATTGTATGCAGTAAGCAGTGGTGCATTAATTTTCTTGTTTCTGGTATGAAGGCCCTCAGCGAGAAGAACAAGGCAATCCAGAGGAGGAACGACCACCCACACCGGCTCAGCTCTCGCGGCTATGCGGGGAAGGAGGAGCAGTGGAAGAAGGCTGAAGACGAGGCGTCGAATTTCATCGACTCCCCTGACCTACCACTCTCCGAGATCCGCGATCAGCGATGCAAGCGCTGGTGGCTGGCCAGAGGGACCGTGTCGGCCACGGGGACTGTGGTGTTCCCAAACCCCAGGGACGTCGAGGTCGTGCAGCGACTCGTAAGTTGGCTAACTTCCTGGTTGGAATCATAGAGTGTGGTAGAAAAAACTATGATCACTAGTGTGCGCACAAGTTTGTATATATTTCTTCCTCACAATGGAGAGCTTTCAATGTAACAGATCTCTTGCTCGAAGGAGGCAACCGAAGGATTGTTCACTCCCCATAGGGAGAACGACATCCTTACCCGGGCTCTAGGGAACAAGGAGCATCCAGGGCGGACGCGAACCGTGGGGGCTGTGGTGCCATGGAAGGAAGGCTTCTCGGAGCCCGGGCAAAAGGCGAAGAAGGCTGGCAGCTGGAAGGAAAGGGAAGTGGCGCTATCTCAGAACATACGGGCAGATGTGACTGCACAATTCGCGGACATGTTCGCTCAAATGAACGAGAAGTATGAACGCCTCAGCCGAGTTGTGCAGTCCAAGGGTTTAGATCCAGCTGCCAGGCCGAGTAGTTGCGGCTCGAAGGTTCACGTGGATCCGGTGGACCTGATCGAGGTATTGCAACTCTTGAGTTATATATGCAGTTCGGTTGATGCCACTCCCGTTACATTAGAATTGTTTCGCTAACCTGTTATAATTTTTGCAAATTGCAGAAGCCGGAGAGCTGTAGCCTATTGATCAACATAGGCGACAAACCTGTTGCGGTTGCAAATGGGGTCGTATACCAGTCTTGGGAGGATGTCCGGATCCACTGCGTACCTCTGGAGCCTGGATTCACAAAGGTACAGGTGGACATGGCCCTCCCGGGCTACAGCTCTTTTCTGTTGCCCGTCCCAACGGACGAAATGCGGACAATTGGCGAGGCATTGGGCTCATACATACAGTGGCCCAAGAAGGGTGTTAGACTACAGGAGGTAAACCCTAGCCATTCTAGCTTACAACTCAGTTAATATACTCAATTTGCAAAATCTAACTTATGCGTTTGTACTTAAAGTGGACGATGAATACCAGCTCACTTCCTGAGGACACCACCCCCGCTACAACGCATGAGCGAACTCCTTCGGCCCCCATGCCTCCTCCGACGGCCTCAAACCCTTCGCCATCAAATGAGGCCAGCGGCACCACACCCCAACCTTTGAATGTATACACTCGCTCCCCACCCAAAGGCAAGAGCAAGGCCAAAGGCAAGGCCAAACAAAGCCAGCCGGCTACGTTCAAGAACGGGTCCCCACTCGTGTTGGAGTACCTTCTGCGCAATATGGATCAAATAACCATAAGTCTCCACGAGTGGTACCTGACTCGGTCTAGACGCCACATCAACTTCTTGGTTCACTTCAGGCCAGCCCATTTTCACCGTGAGCCCGGGAGCATATCGGTGGCCCACGAGGATTTGTTCGACCTCCTCAACTGGCGGGAGGTTGATATGGCCATCATACGGACTGGAGTCCTGTGAGTTTGCTGTTGCCTGAAGTTATCACAGCTCGTCTCATAAATCTAATCACTTTGTATGCACTACTTATTAATGTCTACTTTGCATCCAGGTGCATGTATAGGCTGGCGTCGATGAGGGCATGTGACAAGGTGGGTTTCCTCGACCCAGAGAAAATAAGCCTCACGATGCTAGAGCACGACCAAGCACATGCGAAGGAATACATATCAAGGGCACTACTAGCGCAGCAGGACCGAGAGTTCATCCTTGCGCCGTACCACCAAAGGTTAGTGCATTTCCTACTAATTTAACTCATTCTTGTATGTTACGCCTAACATATGTATGAAATGGTTCGCTTATATATGCAATGTAGGGGCCACTGGGTCCTCGCCGTCATTTGCCCATGGATGAATAAGGTCTATTACCTCGATTCGATGAGCGACAAGGTGGCGCATGTTTCACCCTCACATGGCACATAGACACGTAAGTAACATAGTTGTTTTAAATTTTTCTCTGACTAGCTAATTAATGATAACATATTAACCTGCAATCCTAAATTAAATACAGGGCTTTCAAAAATTATGCTAGTGCTGGAGGGAGGCATGACGCGTCGAAGGGCACAACAATTTCTTGGAAAGAATATGAGGTAATTAATACGGATGGAAGTACTCATGATGAGTCTTTTAATTTAAGCTTAATTAGTTCTTTCGAGTTAATATGGATTTATGTCTTTGCATATGCAATTTTCCCAGTGCCATCAGTAGCCACAATCGTGGGAATGTGGCTTCTATGTCATGAGATTCATGTATGACCTGATCAGGAGAAACTTTGCCCAATTCCCTAAGGTAACCATTTTTCCTGACTCAAAGTCAAACTTTAATTGGATGTGACGTACGATACTAACTTCATACACGCATATATGCAGAGCGCCATGTTGAAAGAGCAATATGAGTTGCCTCAATTGAGGGAGCTGCGAACAATTTGGGCTCAATATGTCATGGAAGAAGTGGCTATCAACGATCGATTGTAAATGACTTGTGTAATATATATTGAATGTGTTGATTGCTGTATTTGTGAATAAACTCAATATATATGTGAATAGATTCATTGATGTATTTGTGAATAAACTCTATCAATATGTGAATAAATTCAATTTGTCCAATGCATGTGTATATTACTATATTAGTGTATCTGTGAACAAATTCAATATGTGAATATTGGTGTATATTTGTAAATATTGGTGTATTTGTGAATGATCCAATGTATCTCTGTATTGTTGTATGTATAGATGCAAGATTCCAGTACTAACCGTGTCGAGTACATAACCGATAGGAAACACTACACAGTACTATCGGTTATATACTACAACCGATAGAATAAATATTACAGTACTATCGGTTCATATACAACCACCGATAGAATAAAGTTTCCAGTACTAAACGTGTCTACACAATACTATCGGTTTAGATCCCAGCCGATAGAAAAAACATACACATTATTATCGGTTTAGATCCTAGCCGATAGAAAATACCTACACAATACTATCGGTTTATATTCGAGCCGATAGAAAAAAAACTACACAATACTATTGGTTTAGATCCGAGCCGATAGAAGAAATAGTCGATAGCGATTAGTGAACGTTGGGAATGTAGATGTTTTACTAACGATTTTCAACCGATAGTAGTGTGCAACGTTTCTACTATCGTGCCGATCACTATCAGTAAGAGAACCGATAGTAGAGTGGATTTTTAACCGATAGTGAAAAGCATTTCTGTAGTAGTGCAGATCATTATTCCGACGTTGCTGAGGCAGTGGAATGGAATAGGATGGTGGATAAAGGTGATTTACCTCCACAGCCTAGTCCGGATTTCGAAGGAAGGGATAACTCTAACAATAAATCTCGGCCATCTTTGAGCGGAATGTTCAAGAAGTCAAAAAAGGATGGAGCAAGCCAATCCCAAGAGGTCATGACCTTGGATAAGCGACCACAGAATAAAGGTACTAAAGTTCCATTCAAAAGTAATAAGCCTTCTTCTGGTGGCCGTCATAGCGACCACACGGAGAAGCAAGCCAACCCACAGGGAAGTAAGAAGTGGTGTCCACTGCGTGAAGTTCTGGGACACGACCTCAAGAATTGTCGAAACTGGTTGAAATGCATGGAAGAGTTTTACCAAGGTAAAGCTCCTATGCCTACAATACCAGAAAAAAGACAGCCCAGTGGAAGTAAAGATGCCGATGGAGATGATGACATACCATACCAGGTACCAAATAATCATGTTAATATTATTTTCGGTGGTTCTTCGTCCAACTTTTCCAAACGACATTTTAAAATTGTTCCCCGAGAGGTGAATAATGTTGAGGCTCCTCCAGGAGAACCTCAATATCCCCGCTGGTCAGAGACATCCCTGACCTTTAGCCGGGAAGATTGTCCCAAGGGACTATCGCGACCACGGCGACTTCCTCTGGTTATAACCGCTACAATTAGCAAAGTGGGTAGAGTCTTAATCGATGGAGGTAGTTCCCTCAATTTGCTTTTTGCCAAAATTCTTGATGAGATGCAAATCCCTAGTTCAAGGATAAAACCTGTGGTCCACCCATTTTATGCGCACTACTACAAAATTCATTATCACAGTTGGGTCAAAACAGTCATCACAGGCGGTTCTTAACCGCCAGTGATATTCGAGTGAGTGATAATCATTTACTATCACTGACGGTTTTGAACCGTCTGTGATCTTTCCCTTCACAGACTATTATAAGATCAAAACCGTCTGTGATACTCATACTACACAGACTATTATAACATCAGAATCGTCTGTGATACTCCTAATACACAGACTGTTATAACATCAAAGCCGTCTGAGATACTCATACTACCACAGACGGTTTGATCTCAGAACCGTCAGTAATAATATGAGTATCGCAGACGGTTCTGATGTCAAAAATGATCTTCATCAATCCATTGTGGGGGGGGTCCTAAAATGATCTTCATCGAAGTCTTCAGATGCTTCGGAGGCTGTCAAGTCATCTTCGTCAGACACAGTTCCAAGATCCTCCAAGAACTCACACACATCAACACGTGTGTGGCAAAAAGCTTCTGACCAGTCACTAGCCCTGAATGTTGGCGGAATTGGTGCATTCATTTCTCCCGCCCATGCACCGCTACTAGGGTCGACTCCAACATCACCCTCCGCCAATTCTAGGTCGCAGAACTGGACATAAACAATAAACCGGCCACCCAAACCGCCATAAGGGTCATTCACTCTCCTCACAAACAACCCCCACAAGTTGTTCCCTTTCAGTTCGCGCAACACCCAGAATGGGCCGTTGGCTGTCTCCTTCACAATGAACCCCTCTACTTGAATTGTCGCATGTTCTACATTCTTGCCAAACAAACTAAGTATCCATAACTTAAGATCCATAAATGATGTGTTATATATGTTCAAATCAGCCATGACATATTTGCAATGGCTCATATCTACACCATTTGGCCCATCACGAATCAAACCATCGCCATAAAATATGTAGAAATTTTCAAGTTGCTCCATTCCCTACGGAACATATTTACGCAATAATTATAAGTAAACATATTATGATTTTTAAATCACATAGTTTACATAATCAATAAATTTATAAGTAATTTTTGGGTTGCTCCATTCTCCTTCATCTGTAACTTTTATGCATTTATTTTATGGATAATGCCAGTTTTCAAAAATCAAAACAGGTCTGATGATATTCTTGAAAAAACATATGTTTCTTTGGAATACACTTTGATTCTTTTTGTTTTACTAAACCTTTCTATGTTCTGGCGATATATAGGAAACGTAGAAATTTTGAATGAAATCCTGAATAAATTTCAAGTAAACCCTAGTATTTATTTAGGATTAGGTCAAACGAATTTGAGTCACATAAAATGATAAAATAAAGTTAAAAACCTAAATTTAAACTATGTACAAGAAAATTTTCTAAAAATCATGGAAAATTGAAATAAATCCAATTACCAATTTAAGAATATAATTGTGAAAAGAATATTCACAATTAAGTCTCTTAGCCAATTATTAATATAAAAGAAAAGCCTCGATGAAATAAAAATGACCTATGAACTAAAAGAAATATTTATAAAAAAACCCTTTACAAAGAAGTCCTACAAAATAATTAAAATTTTGGAATTAAATGATAAAGACAAGATTATATGCTTAGACCATTAAGTTTAGTATCAAAACATGCAAATTTTATGCTCAAAACTGCCTTGATGCGACATTTTATGTGTAAAATTTGATTATTTTCACAAGTTGCTTTCACGGTTGTATTCACCATGTTTCAAGGAACAATCTTGCCAAATTTGGGCCCAATTCAACCACATTTGGCCCTCCAACGACCCAAAAAACCAAAGGGACAAGAAAAATTCTCCTAGTCAAGTACTACACGAGCACAGTCCTGGTCGAGACCTTTTTGGTGGCAAAATCGGGGCCCGTAGCAGATTCTAAAATGCGCCCGTGGTCGAAGAGCAACTCAATTCGAACACAAAACACGCCCATGGTCGAAATGGATCCCAATTTGGACACGACCTATTTTTCGGCCATTTGATTGAATTTTTGGATAGTTCAAATGCTGCCACGTGTCATGCTCAAGCTCGAATAGGTTTCAGAGGTGTAAAACTGGTCGTTTGTGGTCAGTTTTGGTCGAATTGGTCTCGGATTTGGTCGGTTTGAGCGAGTTCGACTCGGAACTGGTCAAATTGGTCAAGTTGGATCAGGTTTGGGTTGGTTTTGGCCGAGTTGGACTCAAACTGGTCCGTTATCATACCCCAAATTTCTTAATGTTTTAAAAAGCTTTTAAATTTCAAATTCTTTTGCATTTCAATGCATGATCATATAGAAACCTATAATTTGAGGAATTAGAGCAATTTGGATAAATTCAAGCAAACCTTACATATATTTAAAATTAGGTTAAAAGAATTGATTCACATAAATGATAGAACAAATCTTAAACCTAAAACTAAGCTATGCACAAAAGAAATTTCTAAAAATTATGGAAAATTGAAATAAACCTAATTACTAATGTTTCACCAATTTAGAATTTAATTGCAAAAGGAATAATCACAATTTAGCCCCTTAATTAATTGCATCATAAAAAGAAAAACCTTATTGAAAAAAAAGAATCAAATTACAAGGAGGCCCATGTGGCGAAAAACTTTATTATTTTTATTACAAAAATGTGCATGTATCTCAAGAGATTATTTATAAAATACCCCTTGTCAAGGAATCCCTCAAAAATAATTAAAGTTTTAGAATTTAATGATTGTATACTATAATATTACTAAAATACCTTTAAAAATACACTAAATGAACAGTAATTCGACCAAAATGCCCCTTTTTTCAAAAAAACCCCATTTTCCCCTGCAACCCTCAAGTTTTTACAAATTAAAAGAAGCCCTTGCATGTAATTTAAGACTTTATTAGTGCAAAATTACTTTTTAAACCTGATAAAATCACTAATGCTACAGTAAACTCACCAAAATGTCCTACCTATCGGCCAAATCTCAGTAACTTTCCAGTTCATGTGCTACCTCATGCTAAGAATTTAACACAATAAAAATTAAAAAATCAGAGAAAAACTATGATAAAACCTCCGATAACCTTTAGGTTGTAATAGATTTTAACACAACAAATGACCATTTAAGCTATGTCGTTGTAGAAAACTTACATGTTTTAGATTATTCGAAACCCTAATTAAGTCAGAATCAAGTGCAGTTGCATCCAAACTTGCAATTCTGCATTTCGTATTTACATTTCTATTTCTTATGTGTAGACTAAAAGACTATGTGCCATTTATTGAGTTGTTGCTGTTGTGCCTATACAGAAGACGAGGTCTCTGAACCCCAAGACCAAGAATTCGACCTGACCATTACAATGTCTTAGAGTCTTAGAGCAAACATAAGTTTAATCATTTGTGCATACAATGGTAAATCTCACCCATGTATTTCTCAGCAATATATTTATCATCCTCAATTTTTTTGGCAATAGTACTTGACATAATATTATTTATTAGGACAAAGACAAAATTTGGAATGGTAGTAAAGTACAGTACAGAAAAATATCTAAAATTTGTTCAAAGTTTTGTGATCTATGGATGCAGAAGGCCATGTGCACAATTAATATTCAATTATTGTGACTAAACTATGCCTAAACTACTGTAAATTATTTTAACATCTATTTAGTTATTAATCACATAATTAATACATAAATTAGCCAAAAAAATATTTGCATTTCAACAAAACTTACCACGTTTCAAAGATCTTTCTCTGAGCTACAACTTTCTCAACTGCACTAACTTCAAACAACGACTAGATTTGAAGAAAATTTGGTTCAAACACAAAAAATTTTGAAGTAGAAGTATGAATTGGAGTTTTAAATGGATGAGAGACAATGACCTACACCGGGGGGTTAAAACTTGTTCGAGAACACACAAATTTGCGAGAAAATGGTCAAAGCTACTATCCGCGCGTGAGTGATGCGACAAAAACGACCAACCTTTGGTCGCTCATGGGAAATGGAAAAGCACTTTTTGTCGCAGATGAAAAATGGAAATGACCTGCACAGCTCAGCTTTTGTCGCGCATGCACTCGAGAAAATAATGCTGTCACGGTCGTGAGGCACAATTAAATGCGGTAGTGGGTTACTTTCACAACTTTGATAAATTGTGAATTATTTTTCAAATTATTTTTACTTTGAGTTATTAATAAAAAAATTTCCATACCACCAGATCCATGTTATTACGCACCAGACGGACGGTGAGCCCCATCTGTCACCAGATTTACAGCAGAGATTTCATGTGTTTTGTAAAGAAATGTAATGTTCTGCAGCTACTAGTTTTGCAATATAATTCTAAAGCTAGTTATACACACTGATTGATAGGTGTTCTGTAGTTAAATCCCCTCATGAACAGACTTATTCCGGTTTGATGCAATCAACAAGAAGCACCTGCTAATCACAGAAAACAGTCAAATTCTTAGGATCAGCTTCAGCATCAGAATTCAGATAAACATTGAAACCTTTGGTCATGTGCACAGCAGCTCAAATTACGATGCTCCCAGTTCAGCTCTTGTCTACGCTGATCAATGGACAAAACTCTTAAGTCAAACAGGCAACACTACATAGACGAGGAAAAATTCCCTTCTATTTCCCGGAAAATGATGATGGTACATCAGTATGTTACAGAAGAATGAGAATAAATAATAAAATTACAAAATTGTGATCCCATGATCTGGGGGATTGCTGCTGACCATCGCTGTGAAGTCCAGGCAAACACCTTGTGGCTTACTGTGAAGACAACTGGTAAGATTTGGGCCTAAGGTAGCACAGTCATGATCAGGTATTCCTTGGTTTGTTGAGGTTTGGATCTGCTGCCCAAAGAGTAGGAAACAGAAGAAATAATCTTACTGAACCATCAAAAATAATGTCATATCGCAAACTAAGAGAACTACAATGCTAATGAGTTCAGCACCAAAAATAACTAGCTTCATTTAACTCAACATATACACACCAAAGTTTAACTCATGACAGAAGGGTAACATGATCAATTTAACAAATTGTATGATAAGAAAGCACCTGCTACTAAAACTGTGAGTTGCTGAGAAATGTAACCATGCATCGTGCACTCTGGAACATTTTATCTATCTTCTGCCAAACCAAGCTTTGGACTTCTAGAAGCTTTTTCACCTTGTCCTGAAGCATTGGGTGACGCCTTATTGTTTCACCATGTATCTGCTTCCAAGAAAACATATATATATTAAGTAAAAACTTGATGGGTTCAGATGGCATACACATCAATTATCATATACCTTCAAAAATGATTTTAGGACAGCTTGAACAAACTCAAAGTTATTCCTGCAGGAAAGCTCATGAATGAAATAATCCAACAGCAATGCAACTGATTGTAGCTCAGGTCTGTGCTCCAAATTTTCCAGCTCATCATCATTTATTATCTGTAGCATGCGCAGTTCCATATCTAGAGACGACGGAGACAGGCCTTTTAGGTAGTCAGTAAATGCTGAATCTGCACATAGAAATTCCATGTCAGCACTGACCATCAACAGCCGTACATTAGCAGAGATATATGTAGAATACTTCATATATTTACATATATCCATTATTGGTCTACTTTCTTGTTATCACACTAATAAATCACTACATGATAGAAAAAACATATGAAGTATTCTATGCAAGAACATGAAAGCAACTTCTTTCATAGTCAAGATCATCAATAAGAAGAACCATCTGTGATTTATTACGGTAGATTTACTTAAATACATTTTTATAATACTTACAGTTCTTTGTTTCTCCACAGGATTGTAACAACCAGCTGAAGTGAGAGGGCAGATCAGCCATCATTTTATGACTTTTGTTCTTAGTAGAGCTGCCATCTGTTTCTTTAGTACTAGCAGGGGCCTCCAACAATATCTCCCCTGAGAGAGATGGGATGGAGGGCAAGAAAAAAGGTGCCTTCTCAGGTTTCTTGGGTGGCTCAACCGGCTTATTCCGAATCTGAAGACAAAAAATACAATGATGAAGGACAAAATCAAGTCAAAGTCATTCTTTAGCACAACATAAATATATTACTCAAAACAGTAACATTATATCAGCAGGTTACTTTGCAGTGGTGGAACTTAAAGTTCTTTAAATGAAAACAACAATACATCACCTTTATAATGTCAAGATTTGTTAAGCTTTGCCATTGGCTCCTTGGGAGCAAAGAGAGGGTAATTAGATTGGGTATTTGTTGCGTCCTCATGGCAAAAGATTTAGTATTAGCTTGAATTGAATCTTCTGGATTATGCATTGGTTCTTCAGATCCTTCCCCTTCCTTCGAAAAAACAGTTGGCATACGGACATTTCGGACATGTTTACCACTTGCATAAGTATCAACATTTGTTGAGGTCGAGAACATAGTTTGATTAACCCTGGAATATTTATTGGGGAAAGATATTAGAGATTATAAGACATAATAAATGGCAGAATGATATATACTATGTCGTGACAACCTTAACAGAAGATTGTGAACTAGAAAAATCACTGAAGTAAACCTAACAACAAAAGGAGCAGCAATTTGAGGTTACCCATCCCAAGTATTCAAGGTTGTGAAATAAAAAATAAATTAAAAAAAAAAAGAGTATTCAAGGTCCCCTGTGCATTTGACTGGTTTTCAACAAGACACAAATAACGAACTTTGCAGCCTAAATTACTGGTGGATAGCCTGGGAAATCATTTGCGTTTTGAAAATCAAAACTGCAAATGTGTATTGTTAAGTTGGCTTTATGAGATGTGCTAGAAAAAATGATGTTTAATGTGATAACTGAAATGGGGCCAACAACAATGCTTTGAGACTGCATTCCGAAAAGCAACATTTTTAGAAGCTTTTGTACTCCCTCCGTTCTACTATAAGTGATGATTTAGCTATGTGCACAACTATTAAGAAATGGTACAGGATTAATGTTCTACTACTATTAATGGTTGTGATTAATGGGATAGGTGAAAGGGGACTGGAGATTATGTTGTTTGGTGATAGTGATTAATGGTCCAAGTGAAGTAATTGCTATAATAGCAATTTAGGAAGATATGGACATTCTATCTTGAAATTGTAGAACATGCTGCTTTCAAGTACAAGAAATTCTTCCTAAAACATCACTTATAAAAGAATGGAGTATCTGGTAATCACTAAGCAGTTTCCATCTTACTGACAAGTTAGTACTATCAAATAATCTATGCAGCCATATTACTCTTTAAGCTTGGCATAGTGTTTCAACACAATGGAAACAAATTAATTCAAGAACAAGAGCTTCACCAGGAAAACTCAGTTTATGATATTTTGCTGAAATAACAAGCTGCAGAACTAGTTGGGTTCTCCCTACAAGGCATGCACAAGGACATGGTGTGCTCAAGAAGATGCAACAGAAGCTTACCAAAGATATACACCATTTTGATCGACATGGGTGGTCGCCAGCAAATCCATATTGGGAGACAGAGAGAGAGATGTTATAGATACATCAACTTGCATTGCATCTATTTGTCTTGCTAAAATGATATCCCATATTCTAAGAGTTCCATCCATACTAGAAGAGACAAGCCATTTTCCATCCTCACTGAAACACACATCAGTGATCCGGTCTGTATGACCTTCAAATTTGCGAACCATTCTCAAAGCCACTATATCGAACAATCTAAGTACCATGTCATCCGCTACAGTAGCAACAAGACCTGTCATGGAATAACATAAGGTTGTTATCTATCTATAGAATCCTGCAAAGAAACAACCAAATGGGTTGAATAGTACCGTTTGCCCGGTGATATGCAATCTTAGTGACAGATTTACCAACTTCCAATCTGGATTTGAGCTGACAACTTCTGAAATCCCACACCTGCAAGAGGAAATAACTCTGTAACTAAGTAATGTAACCACGGAGAAGTTTACTAATGCCCACAGAGAACAAAGTTCAAAAGTGAGTAATTGACGCAAACAACTAGTGATGCGATTACTAGACATGTACTCTCAACTGCAGGACTACAACAAGGAACAATAAAAAAAACATTTTAACTAGCTGACAAGGGCATGGAAGATGAAATCAAGTGCACAATATCCTCATGTAAAGTACATGACTGCATATGACCATTCACAAACGTAGAGCAATTAAAACGGATGCTTAAGAATCAATCATGACTAAACTACATAGCAATATTGAGGCAGTTCGCTGAATGCAACAGTAATGCAATATACAGCCTCTCACTTTTTTTTCTTTGGTTCGGATGGGGGTGTGGGTTGTTGGTGGGATAAAACATATGAGATTATGGCCAGAGGGATGCTCACAAAGCTTCACAGGAGATTTTTGTGTTGAAGTTATTGTCTATCAAAGAGCAGCTAACCTTAATATCACCATGATATCCTGCACTAATCAGAGTGCTGTTTGTAGCATCACAAGCTAATCCAACAACTTCCCCATCATGTGCACATTGTCTCAGCTCCAAAGAATCAATGTAACTACCACGACCATTCCCTGATTGAAGGTTAAATTTTTCAATCCAACCACCTTCTGTGCCCAAGACAGAAAAATTACCGCACGCACTTATTGCACAAGCCTGTCACAACAAATAGAGAAGAAAATTTGAAACAATAAGGAAAATTTTAGCAAGCACCTTCTAACACAAAGAAAGGTCCATGTATAGCAACGAAACAACGTTTACCTTAATTGGTGCCTCTGTGCCTGATGATGGTGTTAGAATATGTTCACCAATAACAAAGTTCTGAAGTCGCCATACATATGCCTGTGGAGTATCCATATGGCATGTAACAACATTACACCAATCACGGGCACGTATCTCAGCTGAAAATGGAAGATTTCATCATCTTAAAGGATGATTTTTTTTGTCAAGACAAATATATAAACCAAAGGATGCCAATTTGATGGCTTACAGGTAGAAAAAGGGATTTTATTTGTAGACAATGTTACAAATAAAAAAAAAATTTGTTTGTTTTCTATTGCTATTAAACTTTGGTGTAATATGGTTTTATGAGGCTAACCTAAACACAGTTACTAGACAAGTACACTTAAACATTGTAGCTATCATATATCAGCTAAAAATTCTACTGCTCTATTCAGCAGACAAATCCACCAATAAAAGAAAGCATAGGAGTTCAATATTGCAATTCTCTAATATCTTCTGATCAGCAACAAAAAAAAAAGACTGAAAGGCCCCTACTGGAAAACCATCAAAGAAAAGTTGCAGTTTGTTTGAGGTTAATCTCAATGACCGTAAAGTCCTAGCCTTAACAGCATGATCACAACAATCCAAGGGACCTAGACATGACAACATTATTATTAAAATGGGTGGTCTAAAGGATGTAAAACAGTCTATTCTAAGCTTCTTGTTCCCACAGGGCCACTACTATAGCCTCTCCAGTTCTCCGACTTAGTTATCATGTCTCTTTCCACAGCCGCAGCGCTTTCGAGCCCTACTTTCTTCAACTAAATATCACCATCTTACTTTTCTTGCTCAACAGAATAATCAAAAATCACAGATTTGCAGTTTTTCTTTCTAACCTCTTATCTATTAACAGTAGCCAGGGTACTGTTATGTGTTAACATAAAAGCAGGCATAGAAAGATGGTTATCTTGCTTTTACATGCACAAATACACAACAGATCATCATTACCAATAGAAGATATCATTTCTGCACAAACACAAGCAAGATGAATGTTACATGAGATATAGGCAAAGACCAAAAGAGTACCACAATCAAATGTAATAACAGGTTTTAGCTTGATCTCTTCCTCCTGCAGGGGGGAAAAACAGAACCATTAAACTCTATCAATACAGAAATGATAAAAGAGAAGATAAAGAAAACAAGAACAGCAACTAACTTGTACCTTTACTTTCAGCTTTTTTGCTCTTTTTGTCACATGTCGCTGAGAAAGCTCTCTGCTTTGTTGATCCTGTTCAAAATTATTACCTCAATGGGATTAGACAGTAAACAAACTAAGAGTTTTCTGCTCATAGAGGCAAAGGAACCCAAGAGGAAGACAATCATGCAGAATTCTGCGTCAAATGCAACTAATGAACTAAAGTTTTTGTATCTCTATCATGTTAATCTTCCAATAACAGATGCTATCTAAAACAACATCAATCCACTTCAAAAGCATTGGCAGAGCTGATAAAGCAGGAGCAAATCCTAAAATGTGAACGCTAATAACGATATAACAATGAGAAGATCATATTAAGAGAACTGGCTTGTGGTAATTATTCAGAGGCTGAAGGTAGAGGTGGAGCAAAACCTACTCTGATGCAGGCTGCAAGATTCATATGCCAGTAAAATGGTTGAAGAAAGGTGTTAGCGATGATCATGGATGAGGCCATCACCTCCAAGGAAGGGGCTCCTCTTGACAGAAAGCGAAACAGTGCCAGGACGTGATAGGAACAAAAGATGTACCTTTTAGTTGTAAATGATGTTAACATTGGAGTCATACGCAAGCAAAATATGCATTGCAAATGCATATTGTAATTCTGAGTCTTGCTTTTCTTAATGATATCGAGTATTGGGTATCAAAAGGCCAAAACTACAAAATATAAAACAAGCAAAGAGGACAAGTTGATAGAAAGGGGAGCATAAACCAACTGAAAATAAGAATGTCTAAAAGGCACACTTAACATTGTACATGATTAGGTCAATCATAACAGCTCAAATGCCTTACCATGCTTAAAAAGAAGATAAGAAGTTCATCAAGTTTCATGTTGAGCAATCAATAAATCATGTATCTAGAATATTAACAGTAAGATATTTCATGCTCTTGCTTGATTTAACATCATAATTAGTTTAAAAATGCATATCTGGAATACCAACAGTAGACCTGCCAGATTTTACAACATAATAGATGCACTTCAGTAGAAAAGAATGTTACAAAGATTACAAATTACCTGGACAACTGAGAAAAGACGAAAGGCACGATCTTGGCCAGCAGATAAGATATATTTCCCATTTCCATAGAATCTAACAATAAAAAAGACCAACACTCTACTAAAGCTCAATGCAACTAAAAGTAAAGGCAATACAAATGTGGAGGGCATATGTCACCTTATACACCGAGGTGGAGCACTATGGCCACTTCGAAATCGTAACAGACGAGCATCGCCATCATTATTATCAAATATCCACATCTGGTACAGAAAGTACATTATGGTACTGGGTTTCAAACTTAAGTTGAAGTAGAGCATTGTTGTTAAATTTAAATTGATTTTAAGACAATTTGAAGTATAGACTAGTTTCACATTTGCCAATAAAATGCAATGACATCAAACAAAAACACACTTACTTTAATTGAATTATCTGCTGCTGAGCTCATCAGAACAGGTTCATTGGCAAAAAAATGCAGGGATAGTACAGAATCATCATGAGCCTCCCTAATGACAGAATGCAGCCGTCTCTTCTCAAGATTCCATATGCTAATAACACCTGAAGAACCTCCAGAGGCTAGAAGGGGCTGTCCATCTGGAAAAAAAGTAAATTTTAAAAAAAATGCACTATTAGCTTGACACACAAGAGAAGTGGTAACATTGTAAGCCGCTACTTTTGTGAGGTCAACTGTTTCTAAAAGGAAAAGTTTTGCCATCTATAACCAAGAAGAACATCTTAGTGGCAGTAAAATATTTATCCAATTGATCATAAACTTCAGCCACAATGCTCTAATATAGTGAATGACTCTTAGATTTTACTAAATTGTATCAACCAGCATCATTGTTTGGCTCAAACTAGAGAGCACTCTTAATACAAAATACTATGATGTGCACTATCCAAGCTATTTTGTAAAGACAAATCATGGAGTCAAAATTGTTCAAGCATACTACATCTGATCTCCAAAAAAATTATAAAAAGAAAATCCAAACTATGAAAATCAATGCAGTGGGTATGTATCCTCTGCTCACTAGATATTGATTAGGGAGTGGGCTTGCCCATTGTGATTTGTAATACCCATAAAAAGTCACATTCATATTCAAGAACAAGAGTTCAAGACTCAAACTAACATGTATAAGAAAATGGGTCATTTGTTATTTGAATGTTTTAATCTAGTAAACAAGCTAATCAAATACAAAAGTTATCAGAAACAGGCTGATGGAATCACCTGTTCGAAATGACAATGCAGTGACAGCACCACGTATTTGATGGTTGAAAGACATCAACTCTCCATCATGTCGTATATTATGAACATGAATTGTTCCATCAGAACATCCAACTGCAACTACATCCAGCGCAGGAGAAGAAACACAACAACGTACTGGTGAGTTCCAACCCGTGAACTCATAAAGCTTTTTCTTTGTGCTGATATTCCACAACCGCAAGGGGCCTTCTTCACTTCCGATAATGATCTGATGTAGCAACAGCAATTAGATTTGTTAACAGAAAATAAACGGAATGCACCAGAGGGCTGGATCGCAAACTATCTCTGAAGCAAAGTAGAAAAACCTGCAGATAAAATGACTTGCAGGCACCTTGTTTAGGTAAGTATCGGGATGCATGATGCAAGTTGGAGTGAACTTGTCTCCCAATGAAATGTGTCCAATAGGTTCACTGTTTGCTTCTGCTCCTTTGAAGGCCCACATAAATATGTTACCTCTAATATCTGCACTCAGAATATATTCTCCGAATAGGTATAACATGTTGACCTTTTCTCCATGTCTTCTCCAGGTAACCACCTGATCGAAAGAGTTAAGAAGAGAACATAAAAAAACATAACGTGGTGAGGTTTTGGTCTCCCTTTTGAAAGTTTGAAACAGCCATTTCACCTAGAAGAGACCTACAAACTAAAGAATGCATCTCAGTGCAAACCATCTGCTTCTCAAACTTTTTCAATTATATTATTTATAGGAGCGCACATCAGCTATCACGAAAATGTATAATGCTAAATCATTCAGTTATAATAAAACAATGAAGTGTAATAACCAACACAATGAGCAATATGTTCTCTTCTATTGCAAGCACAGTTATTCTCTTACCTGATCAGTTCGCTTGAAAACCGCAATATCACTTCCATAAGCAGCAAAAGTGTAATCTTTGTAGGATGCAAGAGCACGGATCTTCTTGGGCAGTTGAGGTCCTTCAATCACATACAAAGTCCACAACCCATGGGAAAACACTAAACTCAAAAATTGTATATATCAAAATAACAGGGCTTACCAGCAAGAACCAAATTCAGTTTAGCGCACTGCAGAACAACAACAACAGCAAAACAAGACCAATGAGCTCCTAATAGAAGAAAGCTGTTTGCGGAATAGATATATGTACAGCTAGCGATAAAAAAAAAAAAAGAATTAAGACATTACAGGAACAACAATGAAGTGGCTTGATCGACCGACACAAGGTTGCAAGTTAATTACACAAGACCTCATAGTAGTAAGTAAATAGGACCCTAAACTCCCTAGAACCTCCAATAGAACCCATCATATCATACCTCCAAGATACAACTTATACCAAAGAGGAGCAAAAATTTCTACTGCACCAACGAGAAGCAAACACCAAGTTATGAATGGAATCTTCATGAGGTGGAAGAGACGATTACGTTGTAGACGTGGAAGGCCTTGCCTACGCTTACGGCCACGAAGGTCTCTGTGCCGAGGCGCTGCACGGAGAAGGGCACACCACCAGCTGTGATGTACCCAATCGCGCGGAACGGCTCGAAGATGCCCATCTCCCTCTCCGACGGCAGCGAGGCAGCGGATGGCTTGCTTCTTCTGATGACGCTGCCTGCTGATGCGGCTAGTGGGGGCGGGCGCGTGCTGGCGGCGAGGGTTTTGGGCACCGAGGGTTTGTGCTGATATTCCACAACTGCGAGGGGCCTTCTTCACTACCGATAATGACCTGATGTACCAACAGCAATTAGATTTGTTAACAGAAAATAAAAAAAGCACTAGAGTGTACTTCGCGGTTCGCATCTCAGAAATTTCGCACCAAATTCAGGAATTAGAAGTCAATTTCAGAATTTTGGTCTTTAAGTGCGTATTAGCGTATTAGAAATTGAATCAATGTATCACATCTAATTTTATAAAATTCAATTAATTATAAATGAGTTAAACAAATTCTTATTGTTACCTACATGAAACAGATTTCCGGACATCCACATTATGGATTTGTACCCCTTGGGATTGATATTTGATGAAATTATTTTTTTCATTTTTTAACGATTTTTTAAAATTTTTATTCTAAATTTAAATTTGGATTTGATTTTTAAATACAAATTTAAGATAAATCTTATATTCAAATTTGAAGTTTAAATTTTCAATTTTGAAATGCAAATATCAAATGTGGATTCTAAATTTGAAATTCGAGTTTGACATTTCAAACTTGGAAATTCAAATTTGAATTTTGAATTTTGAATTTCAAGTTTGAAATTTTTGAATTTTGAATTTTGTAATCTCGAATTTCAATTTTAAAATTGAATGTTAATTTGAATTTGAAATTCTGAATTTAAAACCAATTTCATAATTCAAAATTTCAAACTTAAATAAACATTCAATTCTAAAATTGAAATTTGCGATTACAAAATTTCAAAATTCATAATTTAAAATTCACATTAGATTTAACATTTCAAAATCAAATTTCAAATTTGAAATTCTAAATTTTCAAATATCAAAAGTCATTTCAAAGTTGAGGTTCAAATTTCCATAATATACATATGAAATAGTGTCAATTATGTTCAATTCTAACTAGTAGTCATCCAAATATGAAATGACTTTTGATGTTATGCATCAATCTTAATTCCATTGAATGGTTGTGCATCAAACATTTTCACAAACAACATATGAAATTAGTCCAATTCCATTAATTTAAATTCCATTGAAAATGGAATCTATTATAGATAGAATTTTGATCCCCACTAACTTGACACTGTTCACAGAATCTTCATCCTCGCTGTGCCATGTCGTCGTTCTTGCTGGCTTGTTCGATCACCCACTTTGTCGTTTGCGATTTGTCCATGCATCGTGGTAGGTGAGCTGCATGGCGCTGCTTTCCAATTTGCCAGCGTCATTGCCTTCGAACGCTTGATCCATGTTGCCTTCGAACGCGTTTGCTTCATCTGATCCGTCCCCGATTGTCTAGTTGTTTCCTACTGGCCAACTGTTTCCCACATTCGACCAAGACCGCCAACTGTTTCTCATATTCGATCAAAACCAGGCTTTCGATTCGACCAGTTGCAAAAATCTACCTGGCACTCTTTTTTCCTACAATCAACCAGTTCACAGCGTCCGACTACGAACAATGACAAAGTGATTCGACCAAAAAACTAAAATACGACCATAAAAAAAACCCGAAACCTATGCTTCGACCAAGTAACACATTAGACCACAACCAAGTTGACTGATTCGACCCAAAAAATGACCAAAAAATTTACGCTTCTGTCCAAAACCAACCGACTAGAAATTTCACATCTGCGACCACCCTGTTTACTATGTCGACCAAGTTTATGTTCTGTTGATGGGCCCAACCTTACGATCACAAGTCATGACTACTGGTTCGACCAAGAGAAATGCGACCACCATAAAAAAGGACAAACCTCTTGTTCGACCAAGCACCATAGTCAAGCATGTTGATTCCATCCATGAACAAAAATGCAACCAAAAAAATAATTTACTTTTTCGGGGGAAAATTTATTGACCATATTTTTGCGGCCAATTTTTTCCCCTACCAACACTTCTTAATTGACCAAACATACTATTTCCTACTGTCTAGATGTTTCTTGCATAGGTTTTTTGTTTTTTATTATGGTCATATTTTGTTATTGGTTGAATCAACTGGCTGATTTTGGTTGACTAATCTTGGCCGAAACAGTAAATTTTTTGGAACGCATTTAGGCTTAGTTTTGGCCAAATGTGGGAAACGGCTTGTGACCAAATTTATTGGTCACTTTTTTCCACATAAACACCATGTGCTGGTACGACCAATTTTGCATGTCATGACCAGCATTTTTACTGCCATGGACAATTTTATTGTATCAGCACAAGCCCTCGTAGTGTTCGCCCAGTCCAAAACTGGTCGTACCAGCACGTGCTCTGTTCTGTTCGTCATCGTCCAGATCAAATCTGGTCGTACCAATACAACCTTGGTCGTAGTCTCCCAATTCAATAATTTACTCTTCTGTTGCTGCGACCAAGATTTAGGCTGACGAAAATTTTTGCTATCGCTAACACAAAACAAAATGCGACCATCATAACAACAAGGAAAACCTCTGCTTTGACCAGTTTTCGACCTCTGATTTGACCAGCACTACAAAAGAACAGACCTGGTCATACCAGCACAAGAGCTGTTCTAATTGTAGTCTTCCAGTTCAAAATTGATCATACCAGGCTACCAGCGCAAGAGCTGTTCTGGTTGTGGTCGTCCGATTCAAAAGTGGTTGTTATCATGCAGTTCAATAATCTCAACAATCATAACTAATTTGTAAATGAAATACTTTATCATCTACAAATCTACTTTCTCAATACCCGCAGCAACGTGTGGGGGCCCACCTACTTAGAATTAAATTTCACACTTCAATCTTAATTTTTGAGATCTCAACAGGGTGTAAGTGAAAATGAATGCAATGTGCCCGATCAAAGGGGTGGAACAGATGTTTGATGTGATCATGACACATAACCAGTGGAGTTTTTTTTTATAAATAACCCACATAAAAAAATCAATTACAAAAATAACTCACAGTTCCAAAATTTTACACAAATGGTCTACCACGTCAGCCTGTCGATGTGCTAGCCTCTCCTTGACCGCGACCAGGAGACCACCAGCTTGTCGAGTGCCCAGCACTCGACAAGCTGGCAAAATTTGGTTTTAATTGTGGCAAGTATGGGATTCGAACCCAGGCCGCGGAGGTGAGAGGGGTGTGGTAACCAGCTGGGCTAGGAGCCTTTGGCTACTCTAAAGCCACTGGACAGGTTTATATTGAGTCACTTGTCGAGTGTCCAGCACTCGACAAGCTGGTAAAAATTGGTTTTAATTGTGGTAAGCGTGGGCCAGGCCGTGAAGTTGAGAGGGGGTGTGGTAACCAGCTGGGTTAGGAGCCTTTGGCTGTTCCAAAATCACTGGACAAGATTATATTGAGTCACTTGTCAAGTGCCCAGCACTCGACAAACTGCTGGTCCCATACTTAACCTCTGGTCCCCCTGTCCCTCTCCATTATTTCATTTCCTCTCTGTTGCTTTCAAAACAACCAGCACACACTCACTCTCTTCTCTATCTCTCACTTTTCTTTAGGTTTAGATCTAGCAAAATCCATCCGTTAAATTGATTTGGTGTAGAAGAAAAATTTGTAGAGGATTCCGAGCTCTTCGAAAGGAGGTAATTTTTTTTGAAATGCATTTACGATTCTGTTAAGTATGTTGCTAATCACGTAATTAGGATTTATGTTTATGTCTATAGAATAATTAGGGTTTATGTGTGTATTGTAAGTATTATATTTTTAGGATATATGTTTAGAAATTATGTGCATGTGTATATTTAGAAATTAGGTTTTTTAAAATATATATGTGTATGTTTTTAGAAATTGTGAAATTAGGTTATTTTTCATTATGTGCAACTATGTTTATAAATTAGGTTTTTTAAATGTATATGTGTATGTTTTTAGAAATTATGTACATGTGTGTATGTTTTTAGAAAATATGAAATTAGGTTATTCTTAATTATGTGCATGCATGCTCTATGTTTAGGAATTAGGTTTTTTTAAATGTATATGTGTATGTTTTTAGAAAATATTAAATTAGGTTATTTTTAATTATGTGTATGCATGCTCTATGTTTAGGAATTAGGTTTTTTTAAATGTATATGTGTATGTTTTTAGAAATTATAAAATGAGTTTATTTTTAATTATGTGCAACTATGTTTATAAATTAGGTTTTTTAAATGTATATGTGTATGTTTTTCGAAATTACGTGCATGTGTGTATGTTTTTAGAAAATATGAAATTAGGTTATTTTTAATTATGTGCATGCATGCTCCATGTTTAGGAATTAGGTTTTTTAAATGTATATGTGTATGTTTTCAGAAATTATAAAATTAGGTTATTTTTAATCATGTGCATGCACGCTCTATGTTTAGGAATTAGGTTTTTTAAATATATATGTGTATGTTTTTAGAAATTATAAAATTAGGTTATTTTTAATTATGTGCATGCATGCATGTTCTCAGAAGGCAAATTTGTATAACATACAGAATAATGCACATCTGTGTAGCTTGAATGCAGATATTTACGCATGGATAGAAAAGAATGTATTCGTAAATTATGAAAACACATGGATGTATGATTGTTGAACTTAAAAGAAAAATGGGTCTATAGGGTTGTCAGACATAATGGTGTCCTGTTATTTACGCGTGAGATGAATGTGTGTAGGGAGTGGAGAAACCGGAAAAAATTTGCATATTTTATGATAACGGCTTAGTTCTCGAGGGGCAAAGTGGGGTTGATATGAGCCGTTGCCAGTATGTGGCGGGCGAGCTGAGCGTACATAACACCTCATTCCTGGACCTGAATTTATGGATCCTGAATATGTTCGGGAAGAGGCCTCACGATGAAATGGTTCTAATTGAAGGGCTAATTGTAAGGGAGGTAGATAATGAGCCATATTGAATGCTGCACGAAATAAAAGGGGATAAATCTTGGAGCTCTTATGTTCGAAGAATGAAAGACCCCCATGGCGGACTGCTCGGGCAGTTCATGATGTATGTGCAGTTCTGCAAGATAGGACCAGCCGAGCGTGCGGTGGAGGGTGAGCCAAGCATTGTGTCTGGTCCTACAACATTTAGGGCTAGCGAGTGGTTGGATGTATTCTGCCACACTCGCATGGATGTGTGCGAGGTTTTGGACTGTCTTCCATCAGTGTCCGACGAAGATGATTCGACGGACTCAGAGGCATCCAATGGCTCTGATGAGGATAATCTTGGTCCCTTGCCGGAGTGGCTCGATCATTCAGCATATAGTCAAGCTGTGCTGCCAATGGATCAGGGCTCCAGATGGTCTTTCGAGCGAGGTGGCATACAAGTAGAGCAGGAGTTTCAAAGCAAAGAAGATCTAAAGAGTGCTGTGGTGAGCTAGTCTCTTGCAATTAACCGGCAATACAGGGTTGTCAAGTCAAACCCCAACCTATATGTCGTAGCCTGCGTAACACCAGGCTGCCCATGGAAGGTTCATGCCATGCGGCCGAAGGATGACATCGGTTTTGTGGTGACAAGAGTTACCTCGTACACATGCCTGCTTACGGAGGCACTGGACAGACATAGGAACCTGACGTCCTCGTACGTTGGTAACATCATCCAGCCGGCCGTGCGAGAGAACATTTCGATAATCCCGAGAGAAATCATGAAGCAAGTTGCCGATAGGTGTGGGTACACTATACGGTATGCAAAGGCCTGGAGAGCAAAACAGAAGGCCATTGAGGGCATGTTCGACACATTCGACCACGCCTACAACAATGTAATGCGGTTGCTGCACAACATCGCTCAGACCAACCCAGGCATGTTTTTGGATGTCTTCGATCAGCCAGCTGTACGTCGAGACGGTAGCCCCATGCAGAACACTCGAGTGCTCCGTCGATTGTTCTAGTCATACTGCCTGTGCATCGAGGTATTTGCTTATTGTCATCCGATCATCTGCGTGGATGGTACATTCTTGACCGGAAAATACAAGGGCACGCTTCTCATTACTGTTGCTGCGGATGCTAATGACCAATTGCTTCCATTGGCGTACGCGATCATCGAGTCAGAGAACTCGGAGAGCTGGTTGTGGTTTCTTGTCAATGTGAAGCGGGCGGTTGTCGGTGATCGAGAGAAGGTCTGCATCATATTGGACCGACACCGAGGGTTGCTCCACGCCATTGAGATAATGCGCGGGGTCCCAGATGCTTCGTACAAATGGGAGGATGTGCGCAGCCGTTGGTGCATGCAGCACATTGCGGCAAACGTTTTCATACACTTCCGTAGCAAACAAATCATGGATCTGTTCAAGAGGTGATCCGGGAGGATCTCCAAGTCCTGATCGCATGTGGCTTCGCGACCAGGTCCTGATCGCATGCGGCTTCGCGACCAAATCCTGATTGCATACGGCTTCGTGACCTTAACCGTGTTCGAAAAGGATTCGCGACCATGGATTGGTCCGCGACCAGGAAAAGGAATTTGTTCCCTGTTCGGAATTGTAATCCGATCCGAATGTGTATAACTAAGTTTATCTGTTTAGGATTAGTTAAGTTAGTTATATGAGTCTAATACGTTTAGGATTACTAAGTCTGATACGTACTCATACGATTGGACTATAAATACCTTGTAATAGGTCTAGTTTAGATCATCGAACTCAATCGAAGAGTCATAGAACTTATTTGAGTTTTAGACACTTATAGTTCCTTCGACGTAGACAAGTGTGTCTAACGTTCGACGTGTAAAGCTCTCTTTGAAATAAAGAGTTGTGCAATTACTTTGGGTTTCGGTATTTCCGAGTAAGATCCCGTTATTCCGCATATTAGAATCTGGGCGAGCCTAGTGCGAAAACCAAGACTAGGTTTCAAACGGATCAAGTTGGTATCAGAGCGACTTTCCTATCTGTGGATGGTGAAGACTCGCCAGGGTTACAAAACTTCCGGCGAAATTCCAGGCCATCAATTGACGGTTCCTACAGCCGCGTCTCCGACAATGTCTGACGATACCTCCGTTCAAGCTAACCTAGCCGAAAAAGTGGCTAAGCTCTCCACCGACATGGAAACTGTGCTTGCTTGGATTAAGCAGCAGACCATGATTGTACCTCCTGAAGTAGGGAAGGTTATGGGTGAGAAGACTGGTGAAGACTTGCGCAGGGCAGACGAAGATGAAGACGAAGGCGACCACAAGACCGACGACCTCGCCAACACCTCCTTAGCTGTCGGATCTTTTAAGGTCGACGCTAAGATTGATATACCCATATATGATGGGGTGATCGATGCCGAGAAGCTGGATTCTTGGATCGATCAACTTGAGACCTACTTTGACCTGAAAGGGTTCAGTAACGCTCAAAAGGTGAAGTTTGCACCTTTGAAGATGAAGGACCACGCCAAGACATGGTGGAAGGCCCTTGTTGCCAGTGGTGAATCTGACGACCTTGCGTGGGGTCAATTCAAACGACTTCTGCGACAAGAATTCTATCCGATGGGTTACCTTGAGGAGAGATGGGAGCGTTGGCACAGATTGTACCAACGGCGCGACCAGACCGTCCAAGACTATACGACAGAGTTTCGGCGACAAGCAATGGTCATTGGCATCTCACTATCCGACCCTCAGGTATTTCGGAAGTACACATCTGGACTTCAGAAATCGATCAGTACTGAGCTAAGTCTGTTCGGTGTCCAAGACATTGCGACCACGAGCACAACTGCTATGGCGATCGAGAAGAAGAACAAATCCCGCAGCGACAAAAGCACGAAGGAAAGTGCGACCTCGACAAAGAAAAAGCAGAGTCCGAACGCTTCAAAATCGGGCACGGGTGCCTTTTGCGAACATTGTCAAGTCGCGGGACATACCAAGGACAAATGCTACAAGCTTCATCCTGAACTTCGACCAAAGAAAAACGGACCAGGGAAAAGAACAGCCACGGCTACGTGACTTCACCCGACGAAGAAATTGTCCGAGTGAACTTGGTTAATGAGGCGGATACGACCTTGTCTCTGATGGCAATGCCGAAGGAGAAGGGTTTGGATCCACCAAACGACCATCGCCCAACAGAGAACTTGTTCACCATCAACGTCCAGGTGAAGCACGAAGTGGTCGCAGCGATATTCGATCCCGGAAGTCAGAAGAATTTGGTCTCCACTGGACTGGTTCGACGACTTGGTTTGCAGACGACTCAACATCCTCGACCGTATCCTCTGGGATGGTTCACTTCTGACGTGAATCAGCAGATCAAGAGTCAATGTACTCTAAAGTTTGCAATATCTGCTCGTTACATCAACGAGGTTCAATGCGATGTCATCCCCATCGATATTTGCCAAGTGATTTTTGGAAGTCCGTTCTTGTACGATCGTGACGCCCATTACCACCGAAGAGCTCAAGACTACGACCTCACAAAGGATGGGACGAAATTTATCATCAGCAAAAACGGCCACGTCGACACCAAGGACTTGTTGACAGCAAATCAGGCAAAACGGATTGTCAATGCATGCTCAAAGTGTGTGCTAAGTGTGATGCGTCCAGTTAGCCAAGGGGATTGTGATACATCGAGTATAGAAAATGATGGTTGTTTGGCGAGCTTGCCTGCAGAAAACAACGTGCTGTTCGCATAGGTATATCGTCAATCACCACAACGACTAGTTGAAAACAACATGCAACTTGTCTCTACGGCGCCACTATTCAAAATTCGCAATCCTAGTTTTGGGATCGGTGATAGTATTAACCTCGACAAGGGGAAGGCTATCCGCGAGTGGCCAAGGCCGCAATCCATGATGGAGGTGCTAAGCTCCATGAGCGCCTATCCATACATTCGATCCGACGATTGTAGCATTGCTCATCGTGTGTTCGTTCCAAAACTCCCAGTCGTTCTCTACGTCATCACGGTTGGTCACCAATGGGTGTTGGCTCCTTCTCAACAGAGGAGTCATGATCCGGGAGGATCTCAGGTCGAGTTCGCAACAGATTTGCGACCACGAAAAGGTTTGCGACCTTGGGAAGGATTCAAAGTCTTCGAGCCTTCAATGCTGAATGATGAGCCAGATACTATAGTACCATCTGTTGAAGACTTGGTCTATCAACGAGACAAGCCTCTACGTGAAGATGTGATTGTGGAAAAGAAGGTGACTACCACCCGCAGTGGCACCAAGGAGACTTTTCGAATCGGTCGGAAAGATCAACGAGCACGTGCGGCAAAGTGGTACACCAAAGAAGATGGACAAGCCCAATTTCCACATCTCCAGTTTGATCGTGAGGTCGCAACAGGGGTTGGCTCCTTCTCAACAAGGGAGTCATGATCCGGGAGGATCTCCAAGTCCTGATCGCATGTGGCTTCGCGACCAGGTCCTGATCGCATGCGGCTTCGCGACCAAATCCTGATTGCATACGGCTTCGCGACCTTAACCGTGTTCGGAAAGGATTCGCGACCATGGATTGGTCCGCGACCAGGAAAAGGAATTTGTTCCCTGTTCGGAATTGTAATCCGATCCGAATGTGTATAACTAAGCTTATCTATTTAGGATTAGTTAAGTTAGTTATATGAGTCTAATACGTTTAGGATTACTAAGTCTGATACGTACTCATACGATTGGACTATAAATACCTTGTAATAGGTCTAGTTTAGATCATCGAACTCAATCGAAGAGTCATAGAACTTATTTGAGTTTTAGACACTTATAGTTCCTTCGACGTAGACAAGTGTGTCTAACGTTCGACGTGTAAAGCTTTCTTTGAAATAAAGAGTTGTGCAATTACTTTGGGTTTCGGTATTTCCGAGTAAGATCCCGTTATTCCGCATATTAGAATCTGGGCGAGTCTAGTGCGAAAACCAAGACTAGGTTTCAAACGGATCAAGAGGCTATGCATGCAAAACCAACCGACGAAGTTCCAAGCTGTGTTTGACAAACTAGAGGCATTAACAGTGAAGTACTTGTGAGGACCACGAAGCTGGTCGACTAGTCGGAGGCCACGTGGCTGGCCAACAGAGAAGTCACGATGCTAACACCTAAATCTACGTGCTGGATTTTACTTTAGAAAGATGGCTGTCAGACTATGCAGTATCTGTCAGGAGTCTCTTGTAGCCACCTCTCAGCCTGAGTGAGTGTCGCTACTCATCCCTGTATTTCCTTGTCATCATCCAGCATTCGAATTCGAGTCATTTCGGGTCATTTCCGGTCGTTCTGAGATAGTTCCGAACCTGAGGAGGTATAAAATAAGATAATAGAAAAAAAGAGGGAGTTTTTCTTTTAGAAATCAGCCCAAACACCAGGCCTGGGCCCAAAGGCCCAAAGAAATTCTCAGCCTTGCAATTTAGCCCCTGAGACTTTTCATATTGCAGCCACATTGTAAATCTTGCACAAAACCCCCTAGAGTTCCTTGATTTTGCAAATCAGTCCAATTTACACCCATGCAACTTAGAGCAACGACACCTGTTTGTCGGAACAGTGATCACAGCCACCTCAACCCTCTTTGAGTCGGTTGCATGCGTAGCACACCAAATAAATCAGGCTTTACAGCACAATTCACACACGGCAACACAGATCACTAGGAGCTAAGGTAAACTAGTAAGGGCAGTAGAGATTAAGGCAAAACTAACAAGGCTCAGGGTAAGCCAGTAAACCCTTAGAACAGAGAAAGGATAGCAAGAAATTCAAACATCTATTCATCTCTTCTCCACTCTGTGATTCACAGGAGTAACAGCAGGAGCAAACCCGGAGCTAGGAGAAGGAGCCCAAGACCAACAACAAGGTTACAACTGAACCTAACTTTAGATTTTAGCATATTTTAGCCACTGAATTGTCATAATTTATCTCGCTCTTAGTTGTTTAACTAGAGAGTGAAGTGTGTCGACGATTCGGACTCGGAGTCCTCAGCCGAACTTATGCAGAATTTGTAATTGTGAGACCTTTCAAGATGACCCTTCGGGAAGGTATGCTGAACAATAGTGAACAGGAGCACAGAGAGTTTAGACAGGTTCGGGCCCTCGATGGTGGGAGTAAAAGCCCTACGTCCTATTGAGATTTCACTAAGTGTGGTAAAAAGCTTACAAATGGAGGGAAAAGTTCTCAGAGGCGAGGATTTTCCCTGTAAGAGTGTACAAGGATAAGCCAAAGAAGGCTTACTAAAATGCTATATGAGATGTGCCGTAGACTTGGCTAACTTGGATGATTTTGGGTTTCTTGATCTTCCGATCTCTCGGTTGATGTTTTGGATGATCCCCCCCTCATTGATGCTCCATGGCATCCTTTTGTACTATTTGAAAGGGTGCCATGTAGAGGAAACTGCATCAAACGGTTGGACGGACGGTTGGATGCGGTTTTTTGGAACTGCTCTTAACCTCCACGCAGGTTAAACACGTGTTATTCACGGATAACTGTATGTGTTAACCTTCTGACGGTTGATTCTCCATGTGTAGGAATCTTCGGGATACTTAGAATATCCTGTTGTACGGGCAACCGAAATAGATAAATCCCAAGTATCCTGATCGGCAGATGTTCTGACCGCGGGATATTGGCTGACCGCGCAATATCCCGAATGTGTAGTTCGCGTATAGCTTACGAACTTCTGACCGCGCAAGGCTTACGGTCTGACCGCGTAAAGCTGCGACCTGATCGCGTAAAGCTTGCGACCTCATGGTAATGCCCCTCAGAATAGCTTGAGTTCGCATCACCAGATACATGTCTGGTTCGAACTTGTCTTGAACCAAAAGTTTATTAGAAATGACCCGGGTGTCAATCCTCGTCAGCTAGCCCCCAAATTCGAAGAAAACGAAGAGACGTGTTTATTTCGAATTTAAAAACCGTGCATTGGATTTTTAACCCGGCCCTTTAACTTCTCCACTTAGTGGCGCACTAAGTGAAAACGGTTGGTTTTTCAAGACGAGTTCTGACATTACGTGACGGGCAATGATAGCGCCGTAGAATTGTTTTTATCTCGAGGTAAAATTTTAAATGTTTTAGCAAAACTCGAGGCGTCTGGAATGCAAACCGTCACCCAGGCGGCTATAAATACCAGACCCCTGGACATGTAAAGTTCTACAATTTCCCTCTCACGTCTAAGTTTTTTTCTTGTTATCCTGCCTCCTTCCTTTTCACATACCCCTCCCAATGGCAGATCATGAAATCATCGAGATTGAGAGCGATGAAGGGGAAATTGTCGAACAAGGGTCTCAAACGAATGAAGTCCTGTCTCCCTTAAGGAAGAAACCCAAGGTTGACGAAGGATCTTCCAGTGGAACAAAGGTGAAGAACGTAGCGAGTTTCTTTCTTCCTTCAGTTCCTTTGACCCTCCCCGTTCATGCCTCTCGGCAAGTTAGGCCTTTATCCTTAGGAAAAGATCCCTTCACATCCAATTCTCCCATCCTTTTGGGTGATCAACATCCTGGTCGGCAAGCGGTGACTATCCCTCGATCAGATGATTGCCGTATTGGGTTGGCGAAGCAATCTTCTTCTGGGAAGGTTGCTCTTCCACCATATGATGATCTTCCTCCCAAGATGGGTGTATCAACGGGTTATGCACCGGGACAGGTAACAATTCTTCTCCCTTTTTGCTGATAATTTTAGTTAGTATGACTAACTTTTGCAAAAATGTAGGAGGTAGGAGGCCCCAGCGATCAGCCTTCTGCTGCTCCATTTCTTCCTTCCGGACAGACCCTTCTGGAAGAGAAGAATGCCCTGGAGAAGAAGACCGAGGAAATGGCCTCGAAGATTCTGCGTTTAGCAGAATGTTTTGATCGATCCCGAGAAGAGGCGCACCATTTCCGTCGAGAGAGGGACTTCGCTCAGCAACAGCGAGAATTCTCTGACTTGATTAGGGACAATAGTGCGTCTGTTGTTAGGGACGATATAGATAGACTTAGGGTAGTTGCTAGTTCCCTGGGGGTTGTCAGTGTAGATCCTACTGACAACAACATGTCCCTTGGGGAACTTTGTAAACTTCTTTCGGAGCAAGTCGATGTTTTGATCGACTGCATCCCTTTTGTATGTAAAGAATGTAAGAAATAAAAGTTCTTTATTTCTCATGAAATGTTCTCCACATCTTCTGTGCGAAAATATAGCCATGAACTTTACGTTCGCGACCATTCATACACAGGAAATTTTAGTTCTGCGATCAAAATCACTTTTAAGAAAAAAGCACCGCGACCTGCCCTGATTCCGCGATCAGTTCCAAAGCCGCGGTCAGAACTAAGATTTGACCAGAGTTGGGACTCGGTCAGGATGTCATTTCGGTTAGAATCGAAGTTTTAGCCTAAAACACGATTTCGATAAAACCATAACCCAATTAGAAACACTCCAGTACGTTAAAAATTGGGTTACATGATTTTTTCGAATAAAAAGTTCAAAGTATAAAATGGAAAAACGTCCTCTGAAAAGTACTGAAAATTTTTCAGTCCTTTTACGCTTTCAGTTTCCAAAACAAAGAAGTCTTTTTGTTTCAGATCCGACGCCTGAGTACTTTATCGGGTCCATCAGAGACAGTATCCATTATGGGAAATGAATAAAGCATTCAATGGAACGTTTGAAATGAGCCGTTTACTCATTAATGCGTCGCCTTGGGTCTATAAAAAGAGCAGATGTCTTCTCAAAGAAGCCACACAGCTAAAAACCCTTATTATTCCCGCCGCTCAAAACCCTCATTTTCTTCAGCCTTCATCTTCCCCAAATCGCCAGCTTCCCCTTTGATTCTACACCAAAGATGGCGTCCTGGAGCAGATCCATTCACCATTCTGAGGAGAGCCTGATGGCATTAGAGAAGGAGGAGATCCTTTCTCCGCGGCTGCTCATTAACTGGCGACCTGCGGAGAAGGACCAAGAAACCCCAACTGTCCAAGAAGGCGAGTTGGTGGTTTTTGAGGAGTGTTTGCGTTGCGGGTTCCGATTCCCTGAGAGTCGGTTCCTTAAGGATGTCCTTGAACATTACGGGTGGGAACTGATCAACCTCCACCCCAACGCGATGCTGATCCTTGCAGTATTCCAGCACCTTTGTGAAGCCTTCGTCGGAATATATCCCAGCGTGGATCTTTTCCGACGATTTTACTTTTCGGCGTGGTCGAAGAGTACCAACGCCGCCGGATGCATCTACTTCCGGCTGAGGGATAAAAAGGAGTATCCCTCCCCACCCCTACGAGATTCTGTGCATGGGTGGCACCAAAGGTGGTTTTACTGCTCTCCACCATCCGAAAGCAGTTTATGGTTTGAAAACTCGCGACCGGAGAAGTCGAGCGAGTTAGACATTCCTCCGGCGATGAACTCGGAGCTTTCGAAGCATGCCGAGGTGATTCTTCACTTGGTCAATGAAGGATTGACGGCTTGAGATATCATTCGAGACTTCGTGAAGAACCGGGTGAGTCCTCTACGTGAAAGGGCTCATCCGGCGTGGGAGATTAGGTCCATGGGTGATAGCACCCTGGACTACAGTCAAGGTATTTATTTCTTTGGTGCTGAACTTTCTCCTTTTTGAATTGTACAAATTCTGACTTGAGTTTGGGAACAGTCCTGCCTTCATCCGAGATTGAAAGGCGGACCAACTCCCTCCTTAGGACCTACAATTCCGATGTAGAGGGCCTTAAGGAATCACCTCGCCCGCAGAGCTTGATTCACGCTGGTGATGACCTCAGACAGGAGCGCCGAAAGGTAATTTCCTTGTTCAGCTTTGGCTCTGCAGGTCTTGTGTGTGTCCAGTGCTAATCCCTTGTAATGGACTGCGAACCAGCTCCTAGGGAAGTTTGCGGATGCGACGTTCCCAAGTGAAAATGTCGGCTCTTCGAAGAAGCCGACGGCGAAGAATGTGAAGAAGGTCTCTCAGAGACCCAGGACAAAGAGTCCTGCCCCTAAGAAGACCAAGCTAAACCCTGGGGAGGGGTCTTCACGAAGCATTCCTCGTCCAGCAAGAAAAACTGCGGTAAGATATCGCATTCCTGCTACTTTTTCAGGCGCGACATGGAATCACTTCTTCGTCGTACAGGGAGAGGGGAGCGAGGAGGAAGAGGATGACGTTCCTCTGATCCTTCGAAGGAGGAAGATCGCGGATCTTCCATCCAGCGATGCCCCAAGCTGCCCCGCAGAGACCACTACTACCGAGGAGGTGGTCGTGGAAGATCCTGCGACCACCGAAAATCTTGTGGTCGCGGGTAACCCTCCAATTCCTGAAGCCCCCGAGGTTTCAGGGTCAATTATCTTTGCTTCCCTGGTCGAAGGGACGACCAAGGTAAGGAATCTTTTTCGGCCGTTCCTTCCATGACTCTTTCTGCACATTTGTCAAGTTAATGTATATACAGGGAGGAGAGCTTCCCCCTGGGACCACTGGGGGTTCCAGGGAGGAAAATCCTCCTCCTCTGCGGACAGAGGAGGAGGTGGATGAACAAAGGCCAGCTATGATGGTTCCAGCAACTCTGGAATCGCCAAGGCCTTCAGATGCAGCCCCACCAGTTAGCCCGGTGGCCCAGGTAAAGATCTTTTTATGTGTTTTTACCTGTTCCCTAAGAATATGCCTATAACATGACATTTCCAGGGGGGTGCTGCCTTGTTTACCATAAGGAAGGCGAGAACCGGAGATGGCTCTCCTTCGCAAGGGGAATTTTCCCAGAAGTCCCAGGAACGAATGGGATTTCAAATAAGGTAAGAGCTCTTACTTAACAGTAATCTTAAATAAAAGTTGCCTGACCCATTCTTCCTGTTAGGCAAAAGAAGACAGCGCCTAACCCTTCAACCGCCACTGGGGAGGTTGAAACTAGGGCTGATGAGGGAGCCTCTAATGAAGAGCGCTCTACTCCCGTGGTTCAGGAAGTCGTCCGGACCGCGGGAGGTGAAACAAGTATAGGGATCGGGTCACAACCAGTAGCCTCTGGGGGTGGCGTCCGGCCGGCACTCCCGCCAACTATCCCTGTAGTGAGCACGTCGGAGGCTCTAGCGAGGATTCCCGCTGAACTGAATGATGCCGTTTTACAAAAGTTTATGAAGGTATAATAAGACTTTGCTTCCGTGCCTGAATTATACTTAGGACACCTTTGACCTTCTTCTTTGGCACCACAGGGATTGTCCTGGCTAACAAGCCATTCGCGTGTTGTGATGGCTAGTACAGAAGCCATTCAAAAAGAACGCGATAGCTTGCGCAGGTGAGTACCATTACCCTCTGGTTAACATGGGTATATCTTGGTTGTGACTGCCTTGATTTTGTTGCAGAGAGGTTGCATTCTTGAAGAAGGAGGTGGCCGGTTCAGTCTCAATGCTTAAGAAACAAGAAACTGAACTCAACAGACTTCGATCAGAGAATGCTGGTAAGCCGATTCCTGACTAGGAAGACTTGAATCCATAATATGCGAATAATCTTCTCTCTCTGTACAGCGCAAGCAGGTCGAATTACGCAGCTCAGTCGAGACAAGGAGATTCTTGAATCCTCGATTCGCCACACCGATCGGGCAATCAAAGAACTGAGCCTCCGGATCTTTGAAAAACTAAAGGCCGTGGCTGATCTTTTGAAGACCGATGTGGTAGAACTGAGGCAAGACAACCTCAGTATAAATGACTGGACATCGCTGCTTACTGCCCAGGCGGATTCACTGCTTGAGTATCTCCCTGGAGATACACGGTGACGCGAAGAGGCGATCAGAACCAGGGTTCGATCAGCCGCAACAGCCGTACTCAGCCGGGTTCGACTTCACCATGGCCCAGATGCAGATCTGAACGCATTGGTGGGTCCGGTTGAGGTCGAGAGTGAAGAGCTGCTCGATGCAGTCATAGAGGAAGTCCAGCCCCTAGTAGATAAACTCCTGACTGAGCTGGGGATCGAATGATCCTTATTTTTGTAACCAAACAATTGTAATTACAATGCAATGTATGTAAAACTATATTTTTTTTTTCAAAAGAAAGTGCATATTCACATCATAAGTTTCATACTATAAGTATATTCCTCTAGCCCCCGCCTCTGTTTTGTGAATATTGGAGCCTTAGTATTTTAAGCAGAGGGGAAAACATAAGTATGATGACCAGGGATATGCGCTTCAAGCCGATGGTCAAGATTAAAGTAACATTTTAACCTTATTGCAAACTGGTAGCCACCCAGATGACCGAAGACTAGCCAGATAGTCCCGTGTGCGTTGAGAAACGGCTTATTTAGGAGCGACTTATCTGGAAGTGATCATGAGATCGACCAGCGAATCCGGTTAAAAAATGCTGTAGTAACCTAACCGCCAGCGATCAGCCCCAGGTCAAATTTGTATAATTTGGGCTTAAAGAAAACACTCATTGTATGAAAACAAGACATGCTTTTTATGAAAAGATGCTAATTGAACAGGGAAAAAGTGATTGGAATACTTACACGTAAAACTTGCGAAGTTGATCGATGTTCCAAGTATTGGACAAAATCCGACCATCCTCCATGGCTAACCGCGCAGATCCTGGCCGCGGCATTGAGATGACAGTGTATGGCCCTTCCCACTTTGGGGAGAATTTATTGCGGTTAGACTGGTCTTGAATTTTTCGTAAAACCAAGTCGCCAACGATGAGATCACGTGGTCGCACCTTTTTACTGTGATACTTGCGTAGAGCCTGCAAGTATACCGCGGACTTGATCAGGGCGCGATCACGCCGTTCTTCCAGGAGGATGAGATCTTGCGATCGCTGTTCGGATTGATTGACCTGTTCGAATTGATTCGTGCGAACAGATCCAATACTAACTTCCATAGGCAACACAGCCTCGGCCCCATAGACCAAATGGAAGGGTGTCTCACCGGTGGCTCGACTAGAGGTAGTCCGTAGTGCCCATAGAACAGTATAGAGCTCGTCTGCCCAAGCCCCCGAGCGGGTCTTGAGGCGATCAAAAACACGTTTTTTGATGCCTTGCAATACTTGCCCATTGGCCCGTTCTACGGCACCATTGCTTTGTGGATGTGCCACGGAAGCAAAGCACACCTTGGTCCCAATCTGATCGCAGTAGTCTAGGAAGAGACCACTAGCGAACTGAGAACCGTTGTCTGTGATGAGACGGTTTGGAACACCAAATCGTGCCACAATGTTCTTGTGAAAGAACTTTTGTGCAGCTGATGCAGTAATATTTCGTACTGGTTCGGCCTCAATCCACTTTGTGAACGTGTCAATGGCTACGAACAGAAACTTGTACCCATTGACCGCTTGTGGCATAGGACCGACGATGTCCATTCCCCAGATCACGAAGGGCCATGCGAGAGGAATAGTTTGCAATGCATAAGCAGGTTGATGAACCTGTCTTGCATGAAACTGACACTGTGGACACATCTTGACCATAAACTTGGCATCATCGAGTGCCGAAGGCCAGTAGAATCCCTGTCGAAAAATTTTTCCGACCAGTGTTCGGTATGACGCGTGTGCACCGCATACACCGTCATGTATTTCTTTCAAGAGGGATTTTCCTTCCTCCTGAGATATGCAGCGCATGAATACTCCTTGAGTACCCTTTCTGTACATAACCCCATCTATGAGTTTGTACAGACGCGCCTTTCGAATTAATCGATCGCTTTTGGTTTCGTCCTCGGGTAGGGTCCCATGTTCAAGATAGACCCTCAATGGATGAGTCCAATCTTGTTCCTGACCGAGGTTGGCAACGAAGGCTATTGCCGGATCATCCTCGACCGAAGTCATGATCGAAGGATGGTCCAAGTGTTCAATGAACACTCCTGCCGGAGCGGATGAGCGTGAGGATCCAATTTTGGATAATTGGTCTGCGAGAATATTGTCCTTTCGCGGGACGTATTGGACTTCGAAGTGACTGAAGTGTTTTTCCAATCTCCTCACTTCCCCCAGGTAATGAGCCATTGTCTCATCGGAGGTGCTGTACTCCTTGTTTACCTGGTTTACGACTAGTTGTGAGTCCCCCCTCACCACTAATCGACGGACTCCGAGGAATTTTGCTGCCCGGAGCCCTGCAAGAAGACCTTCATACTCTGCTGCATTGTTGGTGGCAACAAAGTGTAGTTGAATAACATACTTAAGCTGTTCGCCCTGAGGCGTAACTAAGACCACTCCAGCCCCCGAGTGTTGAAAACTACGGGAGCCGTCAAAGTACATTGTCCAATAATCGGGGTATTCCAGTTCCTTTGCCAACTGCACGGGTGGCTCAGGGTTGGTCCATTCGACCACAAAGTCGGTCAAAACCTGAGACTTAACCGCCGTGCGAGGGGTGAAATGGATCTCGAAGGCACCGAATTCGACCGCCCATTTGGCGATTCGACCAGATTTTTCTGGATTTCGGACAATATCCCCTAAAGGAAAAGAGGAGGGTACTGTGATCTTGTGTGCTTGAAAGTAATGTCGTAGCTTACGGGAAGCCATCAGTAGCGCGTAAAGTATCTTCTGGACCTCAGGGTAGCGCTCCTTAGGACCATGAAGTACTTCGCTCACATAGTAGACAGGTCTGTGTACTCCTTCCCTTTCCGCGATCAGAACTGCGCTGACCGCGTGTGGGGTGGCCGCCAAATACAAAAGTAATGGTTCTTCCTTTTCAGGAGACAGCAATACTGGCGGATTGGAAAGATATGTTTTTACCTCCTGAAACGCTTTTTCGGCCTCATCGGACCACGTGAAGTTATGATGTTTCCGCAAGGCTTTAAAGAAAGGTAGTCCCCTTTCGCCTAATCGCGATATAAAGCGACTTAAAGCCGCCATGCGACCAGCCAGGCGTTGAACATCCTTCATGGTCGAGGGCGACCTCATTTGTTCAATAGCTCTGATTTTCTCAGGATTAACCTCAATGCCCCTGGAACACACAAGGAAACCAAGAAGCTTCCCTGAAGAAACCCCGAAAGAACATTTCTCCGGGTTCAATTTTATTCCAAAGCGATTCAAGTTACAGAAGGTTTCAGCAAGATCGTCCAAATGAGATAATCTTTTAGTGCTCTTTACAACCAAGTCGTCTACATATGCTTCGAGATTACGCCCTATCTGGGAAAGAAAGGTCTTTTGCATCAAGCGCTGGTACGTGGAACCAGCGTTCTTGAGACCGAACGGCATTCTGACGTAGCAGTATGTGCCGAACGGGGTGATAAAGGCAGTTTTCTCTTCATCGTCTTCTGCCATGCTAATTTGATGATATCCTGAGTAGGCATCTAAAAAACTCATCAGTTCGCAACCCGCAGTGGAGTCAACCAGCTGGTCGATGCGGGGAAGGGGAAAGTCATCCTTCGGACAGGCACTGTGGAGGCTAGTATAGTCGACGCACATGCGCCACTTGCCATTTGACTTGCGGACCATGACCGGATTGGCGAGCCAGTCCGGGTGATTCACTTCGCGGATAAACCCGGCTTGTAAGAGTTTGTCTAACTCTTCTCGGATGGCTTCCTGTCGGTCGGTGGCAAAACGCCTGAGCTTTTGCTTTATTGGTCGTTGTCCAGGTCGAATTGCTAACCTGTGCTCAATTACTTCCCTTGGGACACCGGGCATGTCGGACGGTTTCCACGCAGACACGTCTGCGTTAGCTCGGAGGAAAGCAACGAGGTCGAGTTCCTATTTGTCATCCAGGGCTGACCTAACCCGAATTGTCTTGGATGGGCATCTAGGTACAAGGGAACTTGTTTGAGTTTCTCATCTGGTCGAGGAGCAGCCCTGATCGCATCGGTGGCGACGGTGGCGACCTGAGCGTCCCAGAGGGGAAGTTGATCGACCATCTCCAAAGATAGCCAGTCGCACGTGAGCGCCACGTTGCGACTTCCTCGGACCGAAATGACACCTTTGGGGCCAGGCAATTTCCCGCACTGATAAGCATAGTGCGTTGCCATCATGAAGTTAGCAAGAGTCGGCCTGCCAAAGATTGCATTATAAGCTGAATCACAATCGATTACATCGAAAGTAACCAATTCTGTTCGGAAGTTATCTGGTTCTCCCAGAGTGACCGGGAGGACCACTTGTCCCAATGGCATCATGGAGGGGCCTGGGATTATCCCATAAAACGGATGGATTATGGGCTTGATCTTCGAACGAGGAATTTGCATCTCGTCGAGTGTCTTGACCAATAAAAGATCAAGGGAACTTCTCCCATCAATCAGGACCCTTTCGACTCTCGTGTTACTGATGATTGGGGTAATAACCAGAGGTAGCCTCAATGGTCGAGTTAGCCCCACAGGACAGTCAGCGCGATCGAACGTCAAAGGCATATCCGACCAACGGGGATATTGAGGTTCGCCAAGGGATGTCTCCGTTTGGTTAACCTCTCGGCAAAAGGTTTTAAACTGCCTTTTGGAAACGAAAGAGGAGGAACCTCCGAAAATGACATTAACATGATTTTGAGGTACCTGGTAAGCCATTTCTTCGTCTCCATCGACGTCTCTAACCCCGCACGCCTGCTCTTTAGGCGGTAAGGTTGGCATTGGCCCAGCTCCTTGGTAGAAATCATCCAGCTGTTTCAACCAACTCCTGTAGTTTTTGAGGTCGTGGCCTGCGGAGTTGTGGAGTGGACACCACCTCTTGCCCTCCTGTGGATTAGTTGATTTTTCTGGCTGGTCGGAATCCCGACCGCCAGAAGCAGTTTTACTTTTAAAAGAAGACTTATTACCTTTGGTCGAAAGTGGTTTCTCCGCGACTGCGACCTCACGGTACTGTCCAGAGCGGTTCCTCTTCGACTTTTTTGACTTCCCACCCGGTGAAGACTCCGGCTTTTTGCTTGAATCTTCTTTCTTGGTGTCCTTGAAGCCTGGTTGGGGCGGTAGGTCCCCCTTATCAACCATTCGGTTCCATTCGACTGCCTCGGCTGCATCGGAGTATCGATCAGCCATATCGAACAGATCGGCCACTGATCGAGGAGGGTGGATAAGCAAGTCTTCAGTGAATCTCCGGTATCGAACGGCATGCTTAAATGCCCTGATTACGGAGCCATCAGATATGTTCGGGATGGTATTTCTTACCCCGACAAACCTCTTGACAAACTGCTGAAGCGTTCCGGTCGAAGTTTGCCGCAGTCTATGCAAGTCGTCCTCCTTACCCGGCTTTTGGTAACAGTTTTGGAAATTGCTGAGGATGGCATCGCATAGCATTTCCCAATTATAGATAGAACCCTCAGGCTGATTGAACAACCAGGTTCTAGCCGGTCCTGCGAGGACTGTTGGCAGGTAGTTGGCCATGACCTTGTCATCGCCTCCCGCTGCTTGGATGGCAGTAATATAGATCTGAAGGAACTCAGATGGGTTTTGAGTTCCATCAAACCTCTCAATGGCCCCTGGTCGAAACTTATCGGGCCAAACGACTGCTCGTAGGCCAGGCGAGAAAGCTTTGCAACCAACGTAAGGACCGTGAACCGTCCTGCGACTTTCGGTCGGGTTTCGAGCAAACTCACTTAATGGCGAGGTTACTCGGGGTCCCAAACGAGAGTGAACGGGAACTCGATCCCTACTACGAGAGTCCTGCATTCGCCGATATTTGTCCTGTCGGGACGGTAGAGGTGGCGGGTAACTCCGTCGGCCAGAGCCAAAATGAGGACCATCTCGTTCACGGGGATGTGTCACTGAGCGGGAAGAAGCTGTTGGGGTCGCCTCGGATGCGACCTCGTCCAGTCTTTCCGCCAGGATCCTGAAAAAGGCCGGTCTCTGTGCATCCATGACCGTAGGAGGAAAATTACGCATGACCTCCGCGATAGATCGCAGTCGACCATGGGTACTTCTCCTAGGGGCACCAAGTGTTACTGTTTCTTCGTCCACTGGGAAATGCTCCGGTGGTAAGGAAGGAGTCTGGTCACGTCTACGACCATGCGACCGTCGAGAAGAACTCGGGGCAGCATCGTAACGAGCCTGCGCATCTTGAAGAGCCTCTAGGGCAGTTCTGCGTAGTTCGTTGTTCTGTTGCTCGAGATCTTGCTTCTCCTTCTGTTTGCGATCTTGTTCTTCCCGAGCAGCCTGTTGATCGGGAGTTTCCTCCGACAACGCAGCAAACTGCCTAGGGAGAGAGGTCGCCGATGGGGAGAACATCTCGGTTTGTTCCGAGTCAGACTCAAAATCAAAGAGACGGTGGAGGTTATCAGGGTCGAACCTTCCTGGGCTAACTTCAGGGTCACCATCATATTTTCCCTCAGCGGGATCGTATGACGGGCCGGATTCATCACCTAGCACATTAAGAACCTCTGCGGGTTCTGACCTTGTGCCAGTTACCTCCTGGTCGATTAACATGACTTGGGGAGATGATTCAACCTGTGGAAGATTCTGGCCTTCGACCTCTTCCATCGGAACAGGATCGCTTGGAGAAGGCATGGGTATATGGGCATAATCCTCGAGATCGAAATCGTTCTCGGAATCATATGCTCCAGCCATGTTTCGGCGAACCTCCGAATTTCAATTAGGACGCCTTGAGAAAGGCCCCACGGTGGGTGCCAGCTGTCGACGATTCGGACTCGGAGTCCTCAGCCGAACTTATGCAGAATTTGTAATTGTGAGACCTTTCAAGATGACCCTTCGGGAAGGTATGCTGAACAATAGTGAACAGGAGCACAGAGAGTTTAGACAGGTTCGGGCCCTCGATGGTGGGAGTAAAAGCCCTACGTCCTGTTGAGATTTCACTAAGTGTGGTAAAAAGCTTACAAATGGAGGGAAAAGTTCTCAGAGGCGAGGATTTTCCCTGTAAGAGTGTACAAGGATAAGCCAAAGAAGGCTTACTAAAATGCTATATGAGATGTGCCGTAGACTTGGCTAACTTGGATGATTTTGGGTTTCTTGATCTTCCGATCTCTCGGTTGATGTTTTGGATGATCCCCCCCCTCATTGATGCTCCATGGCATCCTTTTGTACTGTTTGAAAGGGTGCCATGTAGAGGAAACTGCATCAAACGGTTGCACGGACGGTTGGATGCGGTTTTTTGGAACTGCTCTTAACCTCCACGCAGGTTAAACACGTGTTATTCACGGATAACTGTATGTGTTAACCTTCTGACGGTTGATTCTCCACGTGTAGGAATCTTCGGGATACTTAGAATATCCTGTTGTACGGGCAACCGAAATAGATAAATCCCAAGTATCCTGATCGGCAGATGTTCTGACCGCGGGATATTGGCTGACCGCGCAATATCCCGAATGTGTAGTTCGCGTATAGCTTACGAACTTCTGACCGCGCAAGGCTTACGGTCTGACCGCGTAAAGCTGCGACCTGATCGCGTAAAGCTTGCGACCTCATGGTAATGCCCCTCAGAATAGCTTGAGTTCGCATCACCAGATACATGTCTGGTTCGAACTTGTCTTGAACCAAAAGTTTATTAGAAATGACCCGGGTGTCAATCCTCGTCAAAGTGTATGCCATAGCATTTGCTCCATAATCACCCAAAACCACCAGAAAACCTATAGATCATTCACTACTACAGAAATGATTTTCACTATCAGTTAAAAATCCACTCTACTATCGGTTCTCTGACCGATAGTGATCGGCACGATAGTAGAAACGTAGCACACTACTATCGGTTGAAAACCGTTAGTAAAACATCTACATTCCCAACGTTTACTAATCGCTATCGACTATTTCTTCTATCGGCTCGGATCTAAACCGATAGTATTGTGTAGGTTTTTTCTATCGGCTCTAATATAAACCGATAGTATTGTGTAGGTATTTTCTATCGGCTAGGATCTTAACCGATAGTAATGTGTATGTTTTTTCTATCGGCTGGGATCTAACCCGATAGCATTGTGTAGACACGTTTAGTACTGGAAATTTTATTCTATCGGTTGTTGTATATGAACCGATAGTACTGTAATATTTATTCTATCGGTTGTAGTATATAACCGATAGTACTGTGTAGTGTTTCCTATCGGTTATGTACTCGACACGGTTAGTACTGGAGTCTTGCACCTATACATACAGCAATACAGAGATACATTGGATCATTCACAAATACACCAATATTTACAAATATACACCAATATTCACATATTGAATTTGTTCACAGATACACTAATACAGTAATATACACATGCATTGGACAAATTGAATTTAGTCACATATTGATAGAGTTTATTCACAAATACATCAATGAATCTATTCACATATATATTGAGTTTATTCACAAATACAGCAATCAACACATTCAATATATATTACACAAGTCAGTTACAATCGATCGTTGATAGCCACTTCTTCCATGACATATTGAGCCCAAATTGTTTGCAGCTCCCTCAATTGAGGCAACTCATATTGCTCTTTCAACATGGCGCTCTGCATATATGCGTGTATGAAGTTAGTATCGTACGTCACATCCAATTAAAGTTCGACTTTGAGTCAGGAAAAATGGTTACCTTAGGGAATTGGGCAAAGTTTCTCCTGATCAGGTCATACATGAATCTCATGACATAGAAACCACATTCCCACGATTGTGGCTGTTAATAGCACCGGGAAAATTGCATATGCAAAGACATAAATCCACATTAACTCGAAAGAACTAATTAAACTTAAATTAAAAGACTCATCATGAGTACTTCCATCCGTATTAATTACCTCATATTCTTTCCAAGAAATTGTTGTGCCCTTCGACGCGTCATGCCTCCCTCCAGCACTACCATAATTTTTGAAAGCCCTGTATTTAATTTAGCATTGCAGGTTAATATGTTATCATTAATTAGCTAGTCAGAGAAAAATTGAAAACAACTATGTTACTTACGCGTCTATGTGCCATGTGAGGGTGAAAACATGCGCCACCTTGTCGCTCATCGAATCGAGGTAATAGACCTCATTCATCCATGGGCAAATGACTGCGAGGACCCAGTGGCCCCTACATTGCATATATAAGCGAACCGTTTCATACATATATTAGGCGTAACATACAAGAATGAGTTAAATTAGTAGGAAATGCACTAATCTTTGGTGGTACGGCACAAGGATGAACTCTCGGTCCTGCTGCGCTAGTAGTGCCCTTGATATGTATTCCTCCGCATGTGCTTGGTTGTGCTCTAGCATCGTGAAGCTTATTTTCTCTGGGTCGAGGAAACCCACCTTGTCACATGCCCTCATCGACGCCAGCCTATACATGCACCTGCATGCAAAGTAGACATTAGTAAGTAGTGCATACAAAGTGATTAGATTTATGAAACGAACTGTGATAACTTCAGACAACAGCAAACTCACAGGACTCCAGTCCGTATAATGGACATATCAAGCTCCCGCCAGTTGAGGAGGTCGAACAAATCCTCGTGGGCCACCGATATGCTCCCGGGCTCACGGTGAAAATGGGCTGGCCTGAAGTGAACCAAGAAGTTGATGTGGCGCCTAGACCGGGTCAGGTACCACTCGTGGAGACTTCTGGTTATTTGATCCATATTGCGCCGAAGGTACTCCGACACGAGTGGAGACCCGTTCTTGAACGTACCCGGCTGGCTTTGTTTGGCCTTGCCCTTGCCTTTGGGCGGGGAGCGAGTGTATACCTTCGAAGGTTGGGGTGTGGTAACACCAGCCTCATTTGATGGCGAAGGGTTTGAGGCCGTCGAAGGAGGCATGGTGGCCGAAGGAGTTCGCTCATGCGTTGTGGCCGGGGTGGTGTCCTCAGGAAGTGAGCTGGTATCCATCGTCCACTTTAAGTACAAACGCATAAGTTAGATTTTGCAAATTGAGTATATTAACTGAGTTGTAAGCTAGAATGGCTAAGATTTACCTCCTGTAGTCTAACACCCTTCTTGGGCCACTGTATGTACGAGCCCAATGCCTCGCCAATTGTCTGCATTTCGTCCGTTGGGACGGGCAACGGAAAAGAGCTGTAGCCCGGGAGGGCCATGTCCACCTGTACCTTTGCGAATCCAGGCTCCAGAGGTACGTAGTGGATCCGGACATCCTCCCAAGACTGGTATATGACCCCGTTTGCAACCGCAACAGGTTTGTCGCCTATGTTGATCAATAGGCTACAGCTCTCCGACTTCTGCAATTTGCAACAATTATAACAGGTTAGTGAAACAATTCTAACGTAACGGGAGTGGCATCAACCGAACTGCATATATAGCTCAAGAGTTGCAATACCTCGATCAGGTGCACCGGATCCACATGAACCTTCGAGCCGCAACTACTCGGCCTGGCAGCGTCGACCTCGGCAGCTAGATCTAAACCCTTGGATTGCACAACTCGGCTGAGGCGTTCATACTTCTCGTTCATTTGAGCGAACATGTCCGCGAATTGTGCAGTGACATCTGCCCGTATCTTCTGAGATAGCTCCACTTCCCTTTTCTTCCAGCTGCCAGCCTTCTTTGCCTTTTGCCCGGGCTCCGAGAAGCCTTCCTTCCATGGCACCACAGCCCCCACGGTTCGCGTCCGCCCTGGATGCTCCTTGTTCCCTAGAGCCCCGGTAAGGATGTCGTTCTCCCTATGGGGAGTGAACAATCTCTCGGTCGCCTCCTTCGAGCAAGAGATCTGTTACATTGAAAGCTCTCCATTGTGAGGAAGAAATATATACAAACTTGTGCGCACACTAGTGATCATAGTTTTTTCTACCACACTCTATGATTCCAACGAAGAAGTTAGCCAACTTACGAGTCGCTGCACGACCTCGACGTCCCTGGGGTTTGGGAACGCCACAGTCCCCGTGGCCGACACGGTCCCTCTGGCCAGCCACCAGTGCTTGCATCGCTGATCGCGGATCTCGGAGAGTGGTAGGTCAGGGGAGTCGATGAAATTCGACGCCTCGTCTTCAGCCTTCTTCCACTGCTCCTCCTTCCCCGCATAGCCGCAAGAGCCGAGCCGGTGTGGGTGGTCGTTCCTCCTCTGGATTGCCTTGTTTTTCTCGCTGAGGGCCTTCATACCAGAAACAAGAAAATTAATGCACCGCTGCTTACTGCATACAATGGTGTAATCAAGCAAAGGAACCATACATACCTTGAACTCAGGAGTCCCCTTCTGTTGGGCGAATTGCTCCCATACCTCCTCTGTTATGAAGGGGTACTTCTCGCATGGAGATTTGCCTTTAGCGAGGAAGGTACTGACGAGGACGCTCTTGAAGGTTTTCCACGTGTTGTTCATGTCCTTCAAGCAAGCTATCTTGGGACCATCGTCGGGGATGTTCCACTTGGCCTGTTTCAAATGGTGCATATAAGCAGGACTTACCTAATCTCTAGGATAAACCAAGGGAATGTGATTACTCAAGAGTTCAGTGATTTTGATTAATTTTACCTTCACTTCTGCCCACAGCCTATCCCTCTCGTCGGCCTTGACGTCCTTCCAGCACTGGACGGTGATCTTCACCCTTTCCTTCGCCAACAAGGCAACATAGGCAGCATAGTGGCCGGCGTTCTTCCCGATCGGTCTCCCGAACTGGTTGAACTCACATGAAAGATCCGCGCGTTTGGCCAAACGACCCAACATCGTCCTGCCTCGCGCCTTCCTCTTGCGCTGGGACGAGGCAGTGCCATCTACGTTCGCCCTCCCCGAATCACTACTATCAGCCGAGGAAGATGCCGACATGGCTTTACCTAAAATTCCATGAACAGACTATTAATTGATATGAAGATTATTAGTGCAAACTATGCTAGTCTCTCTGCAGGAACATAAAGTCTTTTAAAATTTAAATGAACCAAAATTTCAGATGAAAATTAGAAAATGGGAAGTAATTAACAGAAAATTCAGATTAGCAGTGAAAACTATGACATACTCTATTTCCTATCAGTTTTCCAAGTAAAACCGATAGTACTTAAGTTTATATTCATGAAAATTTATAAGATTAGCAGTGCAAACTATGCTAGTCTCTCTGCAGGAACATAAAGTATGTTAAAATTTAAATGAACTAAAATTTCAGAAGAAAATTAGAAAATGGGAAGTAATTAACAGAAAATTCAGATTAGCAGTGCAAACTATGACATACACTATTTCCTATCGGTTTTCCAAGTAAAATCGATAGTACTCAAGTTTATATTTATGAAAATTTATAAGATTAGCAGTGCAAACTATGCTTGTCTCTCTGCAGGAACATAAAGTCTGTTAAAATTTAAATGAACTAAAATTTCATATGAAAATTAGAAAATGGGAAGTAATTAACAGAAAATTCAGATTAGTCTATTTCCTATCGGTTTTCCAAGTCAAACCGATAGTAATCAAGTTTGTATTCAGTAAAATATATAAAATTAGTAGTGCAAACTATGCTAGTCTCTCTGCAGGAACATAAAGTCTGTTAAAATTTAAATGAACTAAAATTTCAGATGAAAATTAGAAAATGGGAAGTAATTAACAGAAAATTCAGATTAGTCTATTTCCTATCTGTTTTCCAAGTCAAACCGATAGTAATCAAGTTTGTATTCAGTAAAATATATAAAAGTAGCAGTGCAAACTATGCTAGTCTCTCTGCAGGAACATAAAGTCTGTTAAAATTTAAATGATCAAAAATTTTAGATGAAAATTAGAAAATGGGAAATAATTAACAGAAAATTCAGATTAGTCTATTTCCTATCGGTTTTCGAAGTCAAACCGATAGTAATCAAGTTTATATTCTGTAAAATATATAAAAGTAGCAGTGCAAACTATGCTAGTCTCTCTGCAGGAACAAAAAGTCTGTTAAAATTTAAATGATCAAAAATTTCATATGAAAATTAGAAAATGGGAAATAATTAACAGAAAATTCAGTTTACGGTATTTACTATCGGTTCTACATAATAAACCGACAGTGGACTACACTGTATGGCAAATTCCTGGTGATTATCATCAAGTGTGTCATTCTCATAGCTATCAAGTTTGTAGTTGACGAATTTTACTCTAGTTTTATATTTGTAAACCATTGAACCACATATGAACCATTGCATATAAATTTAAGCAATTGACGCGAGCGGTTTGGTCAAGAACACTTACAGTCGTTCGTGGAGTTGCCGGAGGCGGTGGCGCGATGCAGTGGCCGGAGGCGGTGGAGAAGCTAGGGTTTTCCGGCTTGCGATCGGCAATGGTGGCGCAGAGGAGCGATGAAACGAACGTCGGGGAAGCTAGGGTTTTCCGCACGTGAGTATTTGGAATGTGATCAGTTGCACTGGAGGGAAAATCGTGCGAGACAGCAAGGTTATACCCTAGTATATGAATATTTACTATCGGTTCATAATCACAAAACCGATAGTAAATACATGTAAGTTAGGGTTCAGAGTGTGGGATTGTTCACTATCGGTTTTATTATTACTAACCGATAGTAAATTAGGAACAGGGGCTCATAACACAGTACAAATCACTATCGGTTATGAACAATAAACCGATAGTAAATTTTAATTTCATATCGGTTTGGCAGTTGAAACCGATAGTAAACTACAATGTTATTGACCTTAAAGGATTTTCCTTAGAACAATTACATATGATCTCAGCACATCATTTTTACATTGTATTTCACTATCGGTTATTGACAATGAACCGATAGTATATGTTAATTTCATATCGGTTGGGAAGTTGAAACCGATAGTAGAATACTGTGTTATTGACTTAAAAGGGATTTCTTGAGAATAATTACATATGGGTCTCAGTACATCATTTTGCACTTGTAGAGACACCTGAAACCCCATGCAAATGACTTCCAATAATTTTGAAATAAATGAACAGTAAAGACCAATGATGGAATGAAAATTTGCAGTTTTCATATTGATTTGTGAAAAGAATCAATTATTGCTCAAATCAAGTATATACTCCAATTGAAATGAAAATTTGCATAAATGATTCTCAATGCATCACCTATATTTTCCCAAAGAATTTTTGAAAAATGATTTGAAGAATTCTTCGATTAAAGATCGAAGTAATATACGTCACTTACATATTGCAAATTAGTCAAGAATGGTTGTCCACCCATAATCCTTCTTCGTGGTCATCTTGCAGGTAACTTGTTTCGTCAATATCTTCGATAGGGACAGATTGAAGAATTCCATCTAAAAATGGAGGTAGTTCGTCGAACTGATCATACTCTTCTTCATCCACAACGTCTTCGACCCCAACAATACGTCTCTTACTGTGAAGGACAACGTGCAACTTTGGGTTGGCCGAGTCAACGATGTAGAACACCTGTGTGGCTTGCTCAGCAAGTATAAATGGATCATCTTGGTGTACGACTCTACTGAGATCGACGAGAGTAAACCCATAATTGTCGACTTTAACACCTCGAGGGATTTCTACCCATTGGCATCGAAACAGAGGAATCTTAAGTAATACATAATCGAGCTCCCATATTTCCTCAATAACACCGTAATATGAGTCGAGTGCCCTTACTGCCCTGGCATCCTCCGAAATAGCAAGTAGTGTCACTCCACTACATTGCATAGTACTCTTCTCGTCCTGAGTTCTTGTGTAAAATGAATAGCCGTTGATGTCATACCCCTACCAAGTCCCTACAGTAAATCTAGGCCCTCTGGCCAACCATGTAACAACTTCATCTACGTCGCCCTCAGAAGCTTGCAGGACTCTATTTTCGATCCACCCAGCAAACTTCCTATTATGGTCTCTGGTGACCCAAATCTCTGGCTTCGAGAGATTCTGTTTCCGTAACATTTCCTTGTGCTCGTGTATGTATGGCTCCACCCCCGTCAGGTGCTGTAAGACCCAAAAATGGGCTTTTGCATACAAATCACTAGAGGGGACGACTGCTTTAAATCCAATTGTTTCAATGCCCTGAAGCCTGCCCTCATGCCGGGACGTAGGAACGCCAATTGGGTCAACCCCGGCCATATAGTTGGTGCAAAATTCGATCACCTCCTCGGCGGCATAACCTTCAATGATACTGCCCTCAGGCCGATGTCGATTCTTTACATATCCCTTCAAGATACCCATAAATCTCTCAAATGGATACATGTAGCGCAGTAACATGGGCCCACAAAACTTAATTACTCTGACAAGGTGAACAATTAGATGGACCATAACATCAAAAAAAGATGGAGGGAAATACATCTCCAGCTGACAAAGAGTTGTAGTCACATCGCGTTGCAAATCGTCCAGTCCATCCATATCAATTACCTGCAAGGACACAATTGCAGCAAATATTTAGATCCAAAAAATCTGACAAGTTCCACGAATGGAGCTAATTAACTTGCTAGGAGTACACGCTTACGTACCTTGCCAGATATTGTGTTGAAGAAATAACATAGCTTTGTAATTGTCTCTCTGACTTTGACTGGGAGAATGCCTCTGATAGCAATGGGAAGCATTTGTGACATCAGTACATGACAATCATGGGACTTCATACCAACCAGTTTCAAGTCTTTCATGGACACAAGTTTTTTCAAGTTTGCAGAATACCCGCATGGAACTTTGACACCATGTAGGCACTGACAGAGTTCTATTTTTTCTCTTTTTGACAAAGTATAGCAGGTCGGGGGGAGGTATGTCCGCTTTCCCTTCTCCAACGGTGCAAGCTCAGTCCTTATGCCCATGTCGAGCATGTCACGACGAACGTTGATGCCATCTTTCGTCTTTCCTGGAATGTTCAACAACAAACCAGTCAAACTGTCACAAACATTTTTCTCTACGTGCATGACATCAATGCAATGTCAAACTTGTAAGTGCTCCTAATATGGCAGATCCCAAAGAATCGATCTCTTCTTCCAAACATTTTTTCCTGGTGGTTTAGAACATTTACCGAACTCAACTTTGATGTCCTTCACGCGCAAGTAAAGCTCCTTACCAGTCACAAACACTGGAGCTGATCCTTTCTCAGGCTTCCCATTGAATGACTTCCTCTTCTTACGGTAGGCGTGATGCATCGGAAGGAATCTGCGGTGACCCATGTACACTGTTTTTCTGTAGTTCGATAACCACATGCTTTCAGTTTCATCCAGGCAAATAGGACAAGTCTTGCCTCCTTTCGTACTATACCCCGACAAATTTCCATAGGCCGGGAAATCATTTATGGTGCAAAATGTCATGGCCCGCAACATGAAATTCTCTGGCTTATGTGCATCCCACACCCGCACTCCTTCGCTCCACAATTTATGTAAGTCCTCAACTAATGGTGATAGAAACACGTCAATATCATTCCCGGGTTGTCTGGGTCCTGAAATTAGTAACGACATCATGATGTACTTGCGTTTCATACATAACCAAGGAGGAAGATTGTAGATGCATAAAAGAACCGGCCAAGTGCTATGTCGACTGCTCATATTTCCGTGTGTATTCATACCATCCGTACTCAGCCCAAACCTTATATTTCTCACTTCGCCGCCAAATTCACCGAATGTTCTGTTAATGTTTCTCCATTGAATGGAATCAGCTGGATGTCTTAGTTTTCCGTCTTGTTTCCGACCTTCAACATGCCAACGCAAGTACTTCGCATCTTTCGGATTTGCAAACAGCAGTTTCAATCTGGGAATCACAGGCAAATACCACACAGTTTTGGCCGGAGGCCCTTTCTTTACCTCATCACATCCATTGTGATAAATTCTGTCCCTATCCTTATACCGCGATGCACCGCATCTTGGACAAACATGCAAATCCTCGTACTCGTTACGGTACATAACACAATCATTTGGGCATGCATGTATTCTTTCGATTTCCATTCCTAACGGACACAATAGTTTTTTGGCCTGGTAAACCGATCTTGGCAACTCATTTCCCTCTGGAAGCATGTCCGCTAACAGATCCAATTGTGCCGTGAAACTCTTATCGCTCCAATCGTTGCTTGCCTTCAAGTTATATAATCTCAACACAGAAGACAACTTTGTAAATTTTGCACATCCGGGGAACAAAGGCTTATCAGAATCAACAATTAATTTCTCAAATTTAGCTAAATCGTTTTCGCTGTAGTCTTCTTCTACATCACGTAACATTTCATCTAAATTGTCGTCATCTACATGGACTTCCGAATGAACATTACCAATGTTCTGATCATGATCATCATTACTGCAATCCACTTCCAGGTACTGCTGAGTGGTAGCGGTGCTCGTTTCCTCAAGATCTTCACCATGCCATATCCAACGGGTATAGCATGCGTTAAAACTACGACGAATGAAATGACTCCTAATCTGATCAGAGTTGCCGAACCTTTTTAAGTTCATACAATCTATACAAGGATAATGCATATCTTTCTCTCCCTTCTTCGCCTTTTCTTGCTCAGCAAATTTAATAAACCCATTCACACCCTCCAAATACTCAACAGTAGTACGTTTTATTCCATACATCCAATATTCTCGGTCCATCTACAATTATTTCACAAAATTGACAAATTCAAATAAATAATTAATGACTCAGGGCATGCATATATGCATGAAACATAATTAGCTAGGCCATATGTGTGTACATGAGCTGCTTAATTACATTAAATGGATTTGTATATATGAAACCCTAATTAACTTGATGCATGCATTAATTGGAAGAGCCAGCTAGCTAGCTGCTTAAATTCAGCAAGCTATAGCTAGCTAGCCAACCTAGCCTTCTAACTAGTTTGGAGCTACATGTATCTAGTTTAATGAATTGCAAGTAGAGAGAGAGAGAGAGGGAGAGTGTGAAAGAGTGATCGAGAGAGAGAGAGAGGTGATGAGAAGATGACAATACCGAGGGGGATGGAAATATGATCAACCTCTTAGCTAGCTTCTCCAGATCACTCTAGCTTGGAGTCGTGCGCGGCTGAAATGATTCCAACATGCAGAGCGCAGAGCAGGGGTCGACCTAATTAAGTTGTACAATTTTACTATAGGTTCAAAAATACAAACCGATAGTAAAATAAGGTCCCCACTGTCATAACCATTAGTTTATATGATGTCATTTTACTATCGGTTTGTTTTATATAACCGATAGTAAACTTTACTATATTGTATCGGTTAGTACAGTACTAACCAATAGTATAAAGTGCGTAATTTTACTATCAGTTACGAATGAAAAACCGATAGTACTATTTAATATATTATATCGGTTGGTACAGTAATAACCGATAGTATAAAGTGAGTAATTTTACTATCTGTTACGAATGAAAAACCGATAGTACTATTTAATATATTATATCGGTTGGTACAGTAATAACCGATAGTATAAAGTGCGTAATTTTACTATCAGTTAAAAATGGAAAACCGATAGTACTTTTTAATATATTATATCGGTTTGTACAGTAATGACCGATAGTAAAAAGTATTTGCATTTCACTAACGTTGGACTAGTATGTAACCGATAGTAAAATGCCTCTTTTCCGCCGCTGTCATCCTATTCTATCGGATTTTTCCCAGATTGCTTATAACCGTTAGAAAATATGGGTTAGTGGAATGCACTTCTGTAGTAGTGATTGTTGCCACATGAGGTGCATACTTCCAGCAACATCATCTCAGTCACAATCATCACAAATTCACAAAATCACACATGCATGATCGAAACCATCACAGCACACAAGAACACAGCAGCCAAGACCTAAACCAGAGACCAAAACATCCAAACCCTAGCACCCCAACCAGAACACGGGTTAGGGGAGCTTACCTGAGGCACCAACGGCGGGGACCAGGTAGCCAGCTAGCCGGCCGGCGGCGCATCCGCGTGCGCGGCAGGCTACCAGCGCGGCCACGCCGCTAGGGTGTGGCCAAGCGCGGCCGCGAGCTGCGAGAGGGGAGGCGAGGCGGCGCGGCCTGGGCTACAGCCAGCCGCGACGTTTGCACCGGGGAGATCGTCAGGTCGCCGTCGGGATTCGCGGCGGCCAAGTTAGGGTTAGGGTTGTGGCCACGGGTTCTATCGGGCGCGTGTGAAGGAGGAGACAGCACACTAACCTGAGGAGGAGAAGGTTCGCCGGAGAAGCCACGGCGGCCATCGCCGGAGCCGGAGACGGTGGCCCAGGGCCCCCATGGTTTGGGGTGGCCGTGTGGTGTGTGTGTGTTGTGTTGTGTGTTGCGTGTGTGTATGCCGCCGAGAGAGGGAGAAGAAGGGAGGTTGGGCCTTTGGCCGGCCCAACCCGAGCCGAGGGGAGTTGGGCCGGTTCAGGCTCAACCAAAACTTTTATAATTTTTATTTCTTTTCTTTTTGTAATTTCAATTCTATTTTAAATTCTTAATTAATTATTGGTTATTATCTAATTTAAATTTATTTAAATCAGAAGTTTAAGTAATTTTATAGTATTGGCAAATTAATATTGGTAATTTCTTAAATTATACCTAATTCAATAAGAGTATAATAAAATAAGATATATGTATATGCATACAAATTATATTCTTACTCTTTAATAAATCAATTTAAGTTATTTTCATTACTTTCATATAATTTTCTACATAGGAAAAAGAACCTTAAAACTATAAATTATTTTTATTTCAAACAACTAATCTTTCAATGTAGAAATTAAATAGTCTTAGCACTAAATCAATATCTTGACTTAACTATTTTAAATTTATTTTTCAACCATTATAAAACTAATGTTATTCTTTTGGGAGCTATCCAACTTAAAAGTGGTTATGTAATTCCATCATGCAGTTCAATTAAATAAAATCTGATTTCTCATTTTGCCTGGGAGAGTGATCATTAAAATTGAGGCGAGAGCGATTAGCACCTAAACTCTGCACCTCTACATAATATCCACCAATGTTCTTCTAGAGATTTATATACACAATTATTTTAATTCTAGGAGCAGAGCTAAGCGAGGAATCCCAGGGCAACGTTCATATTTTGGATTCTGAATTTGCTATTTCAGGCAAGTTTTTATTCTTGACCATATTGATCATGTTTGATTGATTTTATTTTGCTATCCTCTATTTAATGATCTATGTAGCTTACCATCTTGCATCAAAAGAATATTTTAGAAAATAAAAGTTGTCTTGAAGAATGTGTTTGGATAAAAATTGAGTATCTTGGTGGTAGGGTTATAAATGGAAATGAGTAATCTTGAGGAGAGCCGAAGGAGGGCTCGAATCTTGTATTAAGTACAACTATAAAGTTAAGGACACAACCAACTGTCATTTCTACCAGCGCCGTAATACCCGTATCAACCACAGACCTGGCATGGGACGGGTCTAGTCAAGTACCTTATTCAGAAGCTAGTACACCTCTACAATGGGAACGTATATGTGTATGTATTATGATGAAAGAATGACCCGAGGCGGGCTTGGAGCTAAAAGTTCAACTGGTGGGTGTAGCGGATGCGTCCGACTACACAGGTATGGGAGTACCATACCAGTGGAGGGAACTAGTGGAAGGGTTTACAAAAGGCTTTGCTCTCTTGGTGATGTCACGCATTATCAGAAATGCAGAGCATTGTTGACGACCACTGACATGGAAATCAAGAGATTCTGTGGGTAAAGTGATACCCCTCTGCAGAGTAAAACGTGGATATTCACTCCTTACTTCCAGGTTGGAAATTGCGTCGCGGCAGGAAAGGAGATCTACAGGTGGTGTCACCCTGTGGTACAAGTGTTCAGTAGAGTTTACTTAATAACTGGAGTCATTTACAATCACAAATGAATTTCTGAATGAAAACTCATCCTTGCTAATGTGATATAATATCCCTTTGACTAGTTAAGGTCTGCATGGTGCATTTATACATCCCAATTGCCTGTTGAGTGCCTCGGCACTCATCCTTGCTATTGTAATTCCTTGTTAGACTTCGAATACTCTTTGGGTGATGCAATGCCGACCAGTACACTAGAAGAAGTTGATCCAGGAGAGGACAACTGCGAGTTTGACTCAACCTACTTCAACACCGGCAATGAAGACTGACCACTATGATCATACCTAAACTATCTCCTTTTGCTGTAATAAAAATACTTATGCTTGTGTATGTAATTAAACTCTTTGTTATGTTAAGCCATGTTTAATTAAGCCATATTTCTGTTTCACTACTCTGTAACGAACATTCTCGGATAAGATGGTTTTATTCGGAAATATTTATAGACCGGACGTGCTACCACATGGGTGGTATGTCAGGTCGCCGCAGTACTCCACCAGGGGTGCCAGCAATGCTGCTGACGATGCGAACGTCAGCAAATTCTCTCAATGGATTCAGGACAAGGACATCGAGAAATGGTTCTTGCTGCACGACGAAGATGGCGCAAGGTTTGGAATAATGACGACCAACCTTTCAGAGGTGTGCAATTATGTGTTGAAGGAAGTGAGGTATTTGCCAGTGACTGCTGTAATGGAGATGACATGGTACCGCACAGCCGAGTACTTTAACAACAGAAGTGTTGCGGCCAAAACACTAGTTGATGATCCCATGAGAACCTTGCCCGATGTTGTGCAGTCCTACTTGACTGCTAGTGTAGACAAGGCCCAGCGACACGAGGTGACAGTAATAAACAGGCTTCACCGAATAATTCAAGTCCGCCTTTAGCAGAAGAACGTGAGCGGCCAACTTAGGCCTGGACGGGTGCACGAGGTCATTCTTGGGGATGTCGCTGAGTGCACATGTAACAAACCGAAGCTACTACATAAGCCTTGCTCGCATGTCCTTGCTTCAGCGCGGCGCTCGGTGTGAGCCCTGCGCCTTACCTTTCGGAGTACTTCAGTCTTGATAACCTTTCTAAGATGTGGAGTGGCGTGTGGAGAGTTTTCATGATGCTTGGTGACTACAGAGTTATCCCTGCTGGCGAGACTACTTGGATCCCATATGTAAATCTTAGGCGAACGGGTCCTGGGCGAAGGAAGACACGTCGAATACACAACGGCATGGATGAGTCACATAGGGGTAGCTTACAAGCTAGGAAATGGTCGATCTGCAGGCAGCCCGGACATAGCAGGAAGGATTGCTTGAATGCACCCAGACCATCGACCTAGCTATGTTGTGTGTGTTCGACAAAACTTTATAATAGACTTCTCATTTGCATTGGATGGTTGTAGTCCGTATGTTATTCTATTTCGTCATGTGGACATCTTAATTTCAATAATGGTTCCTGTTGTATGTTATGTTATTTTCATGTTGTGTGCTATCTTCATGTTGTATTTTATTTTCATGTTGAGTTGAGATGTCAATGCTTCAATTTTTCACTAATGGATCAAAGTTTTCATAGGCATGACCGGCGGGGACAGAGATCTTCCAGAGCTGCTGACCAGCATATATGATCGTGGACATCGCGGCCGCATGTTGTCCGAGGGTTGGGAGTTGGAGCCGCTTGTAGTGCGTGCTCCCGTGGAGTACTGGCCTCTCCATGAGGGCTACATCCCCATCCTTTGGGATGCAGGTTTATTGCCGTTCGCCTGTATGCTACAGATAGGTCAGCATATCACACTTGACAGGTCGTTGATCACCGCATTGGTAGATCAATGGCTTCTAGAGACCCACACTTTCCACTTCCGCTAGGGGGAGATGACGATCACACTGGAGGATGTGAGCATGCTGCTTGGTTTACCTAGCAGTGGACATCCCATCATCCCCTGGCCTGCACGCGTAGATTGGTGCGCGCAGATGCACCTCCCATTCGACATCGGTAACCACGGTGACGAGATCCCATCATCCAAGCGTGGGTCCCCCATAGATTTTTGGCACGCTACCGTGAATGCCCCGATGATGCCCCCGGTGATGTAGTTCGGCGACATCTTTTCGCCTACTTACTGGTGACGCTGCAATATATCCTGTTCCCTTTGACGCAGTCATCGCGGCACATCGTCGACTTGGGGAGGTGACGTACCGAGTACGTCCTCTGGCCCGTCTCGGCTTCGTCGTTCCTCATCAATGCACACTGCTCGAGTAGAGATCTACAGATTGGGGGCTCATCAAGACATCGCACTCTCACCTCAGATGACTCCGATGATGAGGACGACATCCATCAAGACGAGGAGGATGCGAGTAGGGCATTGGCAGAGCGGCTTGTGGCTGATGAAGATTGGGACTAGGCTTGTATTGAGCAGGCGGCCTAGGGACAAGGACACTCAGTTCTTTGGGGGTCTACACAGTTGAGTTGGGGGGAGCCCGCCCACAACCAGATGTATCAACACGGCAATCCTGAGTTCTACGCTCCGCGGGGGGCGAGGCCGATTGGGTAGCACAATAGCAAGACAACGAGAACTGGGTCTCAAGCATGCTAGGGATAAAGAACCCTCATGCTCATCAGTACTACCAACCGGATGAGTTAGTGCCGAGCGAGCTCGAAGATCCCCCTTCAACTACACAGCCATTTCAGGGTCATGTAGGTACTGAGCGGCATGGTCCTTCTACCGCAGCTGGGCGGCGGTCACATGTGCCACCTGATCCGTACTCACATCGCCTTTTCAGAGAGATAGGCATGGGCATAAGAGGGGTTGTCCAAACCCATAGCAAACATGTACTAACGCTTTCATTTTTCAACGTGTTACATTATTTATTTTAGTAAATACATTATTTTCTAGATTAAATTGTGCTCGGTCATTTTGAAATATGTAACTCCAGTTAATTAGGTTTTTGGTGATCTTATTGTTTAGGCTTTATAGTTTGAATGGTCAAAACGAATCATCCATCTAAGTTACAATTTAAAAGATATGAATGTCAGAATATTCCCATAATATGGTATGAATAATAAAACAGTCGACCTTGCAGCTTTCTGTGACAACAGCCTGCTCGAGTTTTCACATCAGCTTTTCCATCTTTTAAGCGTCCCGTCAAAAAAAGCTGTAGAAATGAGTTGTCTTTTAAGCTTTCTGTGAAAACAGCATGCCTGAGTTATCAACTCAGCTTTTCCATACTTTCACCTTTCCGTGATACAACATCGTGCCCAAGGAAAAACGTCTCCCCACCATTCCATAAGTCCCTACCTTCGGCCTACAAATACAAAGTGCATCCCCCCTCATTTTCGCACTGAACCTATCTACTTCCTCACAACACTCACAGGTAATTACTGTAGGATCAAGGATGCCGACTAGAGGGGGGTGAATAGGAGGCTTTCAAAAATTTAAATTTAAAACAAATATTTGCAAATAAAGAGATCAAGAACAAATAATAATATGAGCAAGAAGAGAAGAGAACGAACACAGCGATTTTTACCGAGGTATCGGAGACTTGCCCAGTCTCCACTAATCCTCGTTGAAGCACTCAATCAAATTGAGTTTTGCCTCAATACCCACGAAGGATATTATCAACTAGTGGTTGCTCCTTGTCCACTCTGGAAAGGCGAGCACCGATGCCTTGTACACTTTTGCCGAGCCTCTCCAACAATCTCCAAACTGGAGAGGTCAACGGCCACACCTTTGAACCGTCTAGGTGAGGGCGCTCACCAAGAGTAACAGGCAGTGAGGTCTTCTCTAGACCTCCAAACACGCACTAAGAAACTATGAGTATGCAAAAGTAATGAACTGAAACTCTCGGTGGATCAGAAAACACTCAACTTGATCAACAGATCAAGATTTTGTGTAGAAAACTAAAGCTCAAGAGTGTATAAGAGAATGATGCTGCTGGTAGTAAGAAACTCATGCCCAAAGCCCCTATTTATAGACTCAAGGATCAAAAGAACCGTTGGAGCTAGGGCTAAAAAACAACAACACAAAATGACTGTCAGTTTCGTGTACAACGGCCGACAAAATTTACGGATAAAAAATAGCTAGCTGTTTGTGGTCGTATATGGAAACTTGAAACCCACAACTGACAGTCAGTTCGACCAAAAACTCGACCAAAACAGATAGAAACTTAGATAAAAATAACTGTGGTCGAAACCCCAACTGACAGTCAGTATGGACAAACTGACAGTCAGTTTAGTATAAAAAATTTGAGCCTGAAAAACACACTCTCTGGACATTTGTCAGTTAACACAAACTGACATTCAAACTGACAGTCAGTTCAACAAACTAATAGTCAGCCTGAACTAAAATAGTTATAACTTTAAATCCAGAAATCCAAAAGAGGTGTTTAATAGCTCGTTTGAAAGATAATTTTAAGGGCTACATTTTTGTCAACAGAAGAAAAAGCCAAATCTGCCTATATCTTTCTAGAAATTTGAAAACTCTTCTGCTGTCAAAAACTCAACTGAAATCCAAATCTTTCAAACCAAAAATCAGATCAAATCCAACCAAAAATATGTAATGCAATAACCTAAGTTTCTCGGTTTATGTTGGAGATGAAGAGAGGACTTTTGCCACCCCTCTTTATAGTGCGGTTAAAAACTAAAAATAATTTTCTTAAACCGATCAACTCCAAACACCGAGATCGGTAAAAATAAAGGCAATGTTACCTTAGATTTTTTGCGCTTTTGCGATTTGCGTCTCGACTTCATTTCTTGCGACTTGTGCTTTTACTTATTTTGTGTTGGGTTTGTCTTGTTCATCTTGGCTATCTTCCCAACGGAGCTCTGTATCAAACAATCTCAAAAACACAGTCAGTCTGAAACATTTAGTTTTCATTAATCATCAAAATTTGGGTTAGGCATGAAGGCCTAGATGCAACAATCTCCCCCTTTTTGATGATTGATGACAACAAGTATTCGATAAAAGATAAATGAAATAACTCCCCCTGAATATATGCATCTCATCATATCAAAATGTATCAGAGCAGAAGACCAACACATATAGCAAGGTATCAGATGAAACACATATACATCATCAGGTATCAGAGCTACACAGAACAAAAACATCATATCCATATCCAGAATCACAGAGACATATATATATATATAATAAACCAAAATCATACATCCATCCATCCATCACATCATATAACCAAAATAAAACATCATCCATCCATCACATCATAAAACATAAAAATTCATACATCCATAATCTCAAAAATATATAAGTACTTCTCCCCCTTTGGCATCAAGCACAAAAAGGGAGGCTAAATACAAATCAGAGCCTAAGGCTCATCATCTAAAGAAAGTCCTAAGACGGCTGTATCCCCGGAGCCTACAGGAGATCCAGACGCATTGACAGTAGGAGACAAAGGAGGCGTAGCTGTTGGAGCTGGAGCAGCTGGAGCCGGAGCTGGATCAGCTGGTCCTGAAGCTGTGCTCGGAGAAGACACTGCCGGGCGGGCCCTCTTGCAAGGGGCAGGTGAAGCTGAAGAAAGTAGACACCGCAGAATCTCCTCCTACTGAGCAAGCAAATGGAACAGCATCTGATGATGCTCCTCCTGTGTGCTGAGGATCTGCTGCTGCACTTGGATCACCTGGGCGAGCTGGGAAGCGGAAGCGGAGGAAGATCCGGTGCCTGTCGCTGTAACTGGTGCTGGAGCAGACTCCTGAACTGGAGTCTCATCCTCTGACTCCCCTGCAGCATCATCATCCGATGCGGGATAATCAGAGCCAGCAACCGCTACAGGCCGGGCACCGAGACGGCGGTCGGCCTGACCTGGAGGGTAGAACTGAAGAGGATGGTGAGGCCGAGGAAGCTCCGAGTCAACGGCTCGGATGTGCAAAAGCATCGCCATGATATATGGAGCATTTATCAGCTGACGGCGAGGTGAAAGAATGACATGCTGAATCTCACTGAAGATAAGATCAGCAACGTCGAATGGCTCCTCCTGAAAGATAGAAATCAGGACGTGGAGCCCAAGATAGGTGACTCTGGCCCTATCTTTGGTCATGGGGACCAAGGTGAGACAGAGGATCCGTAGGACTAGATCAACATAGCGGCGCAGGCCAGTGATGTGACGGAGCTGGAAAGGGCCGGAATAGAGCATGGCCACCTCCCGATGCTCAAGGTCGGGAAGAGTGTGGAGCTGGCGCCCAGAAGTAGGGCGAACCAGTCCAAGCGCGGACTCAAATTGCTCCTTCGTGACGGTGTGAACCTGGAGGCCCGTCATGAAGGTCAACGAGTCGCGCTGGGGAGAAATGAAAATGCTGGAGTAAAACTGACGAATGGGCTGCTCAGCCCAGTGAAGAGAGGAATCAACGACAAGGTCGCGGATCCCGACGGAGGCAAAGGAATCTGCCAGGGAGACGATGCCTGTGCGAGAGGCAATCGTCTGCCAAGACAGAGAGCGATGGGCAAAGATAGGGACACGGCTGTACACGCTGGTGAAAAGATCCAGCTGTAAGTTCGTGTAGAAGGTGAGGACTTCACACGCGTCGCGACCAGTAGGACGCGAAAAGAGGTACGGGTTTGCGGCCCGAAGGGAGTGAAGGCGGCTCGAGTGCCATCGGGAATAGTCCACGGGCACGCGCTCAGGCGGAGACGATGGCCGGGTCTCGGACGTCTGACCCGATGAACGCTGGCTGTTTGCCGCATTCTTCTGTAGGGCCACACGACGAGAAGGTCCCGGCTGATCAGACATGGCGACACGAAAAACAGAGGAAAGGGGAAAAGACCTGAACAGAGGAGGTGCCGGCGAATTGACGGATCACTGACGACGATGAACAAGGGCACTGCAATGGGCGGCACTACGAGACACGGTGGTGGCGATGAAGTGGAGCAACGCCGGTGAGAGGTACCGGCGAGAAAACGGCGAACAGAGGCACCGTGAGAAGAACGGTGGCTCGGCGAAGCTCAAAGCGGCGACGAAGAAAAATAGGCCACGGCACACGGTGGGGAATTACCGGCCGCGAGATGTGGTAGCGCGGGGAGGCAACGCCGGCAAAGAGGAGGCGCACGAGGAGGCAACGCCGGCGAAGAGGAGGCGAGAAGACGAGAAAACAGAACAGGGGTTTTAGGGTTCAGGATCCCGCAACTGACAGTCAGTTTAATAAACTGACAATCATTTCCAAACTCAGAAACATGGAACTGACAATCGGTGTATCACACTGACAGTCAGTTCACAGAACTGAGTTTTGAAACTGACAGTCAGTGTATGAGACTGACAGTCAGTTTGAGACTCGAGAAAGACCAGGAGCTACGACCAAAATCAATTGTACATAACTGGCAGTCAGTTTGTGAAATTGACTGTCAGCATAGTCAATGACTTCGACCAGAGGCTAAGAACAGGCTCCTAAGTACTGAACTGACTGTCAGTTTGGTCAATTTCGACCAGAAGCAAATTAAGACCAGAGAGGGAATAAAATTGTTGGGGGAAATCTCCACGCGGTCAAGTCCAGGTAAGTTCATGATTGCCCGGGGACAGTGGCCTCCGGTGCCTGCCCCGGGCGCCGCCATTTGGTCCCCGGGACCGCGCCCCCCGGGCATGCCCCGGGCGCCGCCATTTGGCCCCCGCGACCGTGCCCCCCGGGCATGTCCCGGGCGCCGCCATTTGCCCGGGGACAGTGGCCTTCGGTGCTTGCCCCGGGCGCCGCCATTTGGCCCCCGGGACCGTGCCCCCCGGGCATGCGCCCGGGCGCCGCCATTTGGCCCCTGGGACCGTGCCCCCCGGGCATGCCCCGGGCGCCGCCATTTGGCCCCCGGGACCGTGCCCCCGGGCATGCCCCGGGCGCCGCCATTTGGCCCCCGCGACCGTGCCCCCCGGGCACGTCTCGGGCGCCGCCATTTGCCCGGGGACAGTGGCCTTCGGTGCCTGCCCCGGGCGCCGCCATTTGGCCCCCGCGACTGTGCCCCCCGGGCACGTCTCGGGCGCCGCCATTTGCCCGGGGACAGCGGCCTTCGGTGCCTGCCCCGGGTGCCGCCATTTGGCCCCCGGGACCGTGCCCCCCGGGCATGTCCCGGGCGCCGCCATTTGGCCCCCGGGACCGTGCCCCCCGGGCATGTCCCGGGCGCCGCCGTTTGGCCCCCGGGGACAGTGGCTTCCGGTGCCTGCTCCGGGCGCCGCCTTTTGGGTCCCCGGGACCCTGCTCTCCGGAAGGGGTCCCGGACGTCATCGCCCTCCTAAAAGGTAAAACCCCTGTTTGTTTATCACGTGCAGGTCACGCGAGGGACGCCTCGGGAATCAGCGACCACCCGTCAAGCATCCAAGACGTTTGACCGGGAGAAGGACGGTCCTACCCTTCAATCCGACGGTGGCTTCCGGGGTGGTTTAGGCTTTTTGCTTCTTTTTGGGGCTATAAATAGCCCTTGTACCCCTCTGTTGTAAAGGATCAACTCATTATCATTTGGGATAGCTAATCTCACAGACGTGCTCCGGAAGCCTCTCCCCCGGAGAGAGCCTCCCCAGCCGACTCCGGTCGGGAGCGCGTCGACAGGACTAGGGCCCCCACTGGGACCCGAACCTGTATAAATCCTCGTCTTTTCTTGTGTTTGTCCGGCGGGGGAGGACCGGTCGCCCGGTCAACCCGCGCTGCGTAATCTCCGCTAGGATCGTCTTCAAAACCTGCCGGGGTATTCTTAATACCACGACAGTTGGCGCCGTCCGTGGGGATCCGTGACGAATCGCCATGGCTCCTCCGAGAACAAGGGCCCGCGCCCTTCCCGGTGACGCCGGTCCCGGTGACCTGGCGCCACCCGTCCGGGACGCTGCTGTTCCGGCGCTTCTGTCCGGAGGCGACCATTCCCAGGTACCGCCTCCCACCTTTCCTCTCAATCTAGGTGCCTCCACCTCCGGGTCGCTCCCGGCGGCCGCGGGGACCTCGGCCGGGACGAGTTTCCCCCCGACGGCTCCCCCGGCTCCCCGGGATGCCCTGCTGGAGGCTCTCGTGGAGGGCCAGCTCCGCGCCCAGCGCTCTATGGACGAGCTCCTTAGTGTGTTGGCGCGGCCCTCGGCCCCCACATTTTCGTCGCACCCGTATCCGGGGATCATGCCCCCGTTTATGGGATACCCAGCAGCGGCGTCAGGGGGGCTGTCTACCCCGTATGATCCCGCTGGGGGGTTCCCTCCCCCCGCGGGATATACTCCCGGACACTTCTCGGCACCCGGGCCTGTCCCGGTGCCGGGAGGCTATTTCATGCCCGGGCCCTTCGTGGCACCAGGGGGGTACCCCGTCCCCGGCCCGCTTCCGGGGCTGGGGGGCCATTTCATGCCGGGGGTTATTCCTACGCCGGGAGCCAGTCCCGCCCCCCGCGTTGCGTTTACCGCACCGAGGCCGGTCGACAGAGCAGCTCCCGTGCCTCAGCGAATTTCCCCCCGCATTGGCTTCCCAACCCCGGACGTCGCCGAGGGGGCTCACCCCCCACTGGTTCCGGATGTCACAGGGGCTTCCCCCTTTCCGGTCCCGGTCGTTGCCGCGGGGGCCCCCTCTTCGGATCCAAACGCCGCCCCGGGCGCCCCCTCCCCAGTTCCGGATGGTGCAGGGGCTCCCCCCTTTCCGGTCCCGGGGGCCGTCGCAGGGGGCTCCCCCCAGCAGGCCCCGGTAGCTTCCGGGCCGGCTGCTACAGTGCAGGAGCTCCCTCCCCCGGCGAAGCAGGTCCGCTTCTCCGGGGGGGAGGTCGAGCGAATGCATTCTCCCAGTGGCGGGAAAGAACTTCCCCCCGGTCGTTGTCGCAGGGAGCCTCGCTCTTGCACCGGTCGGGGGAAGAGACCAGCCGAAGAACCATCCTCCCCGGAGGGAAGCCCGGACGTCCGGTAATTCAGTCCCGGCCCGGAAGAGAAGCGTCGTCACCACCACTCTGGCGGCCCTCTTGGGCCGCTACCTGACTCGGATAACGAGGGGGCGTCCCCCGTTAAAGAAGACAGTGACTGGGGCTCCCCCCGGGAGGTGCAGGGGGCGAACCAGCCCCTGTGTCGAAGACTCCGCAGCATCCGATGGCCGCGGCCCTACCGTCCCCCGCACATCGAGCATTATAATGGCGAGGCGGACCCTTACGAATTCGTGCAGATCTACTCCACAGTCATCTCCGCGGCGGGGGGGGACGAGAGCGTCCAATGCAACGTCTTCCCCCTCTACCTCACCGGCATCGCCCGCTCCTAGTTTTACAATCTGAAGGCGGGCTCCATCAAGTCTTTCTCGCAGCAGAAGCGGGAGTTCTGCGCCAACTTTCAGGGAAATTACGTACGCCCCCTGGATTCTTCACAGCTATACACAGTGCGCCAGAGAACCGGGGAGACCATCAGAAGCTTCTTTAGGCGCTTTGCCCAAATAAAAAGCAAAGTGGCCCACGTCCCGGACTCCACAGTGATCGAAGCCTGCAAAAGCCGGATCCTCCCGGGGGAACTCCACCGAAGACTCTCTCGAAGCTGCCCCTCTTCCGCCGACGAGCTCTTTAACGTACTCGAAAAGTACGCTCGTGCGGAGGAAGACGACATCTGGAAGAAGACCCAGGGGGTTCCTGCCCCCGCCGAGCGGGGGGCCCGGGGTCCCCCCAGGTGCCCCAGGCAGGGGGGCCGTAGCGAACCACGGCCTCGGGACACTTTTGTCCTCGAGGGCGGAGGCGGCTCGCGCGACCCCCCGAAGGGCAACCGCCCTTTTCCCAAGCCGAGAGGCCATGGGGGGGGACAGTCTTCGCGCGGCCGCGAAGGCCCCGCGGGGAGAAGCTGGGAAGGACCGTGGTGCAGCTTCCATGGGTCCAGTACCCACGCCACCCGAGATTGCCACCAGCTGCTGCAGCACTTCGAGGCGTTCCTCGACCAGCGCGGGCAGGGGGGGGGGGGACCCCGGCCTCCTTGCCCCCTCGGCCAGCTGTTCCGGCCCTTCCCGCTCCCGCGGGGGGGCAGCAGGTGCAGGAGGGGGAGCCTTCAGATGCTCTCCCCTTTCAAACTTCTCAGCGCCGCATCAACGTCATCGTAGGGGGGTCCGCTTCCGGGCGGGATTCCAAGCGCCAGCGCAAGGAGTACGCGCGAGAAGTTAAGGTAGTGGGGGTGCTACACGCGTCCGTGCCGCCCAAGTGGTCGGACGTCCCCCTCACCTTTACGGCGGAAGACGCGCGAGGGGTTCGCTTCTCCCACGACGACGCGCTCATTGTCTCCGCGACAATCTACAACTGCCACTTGGCCCGCATCCTCGTGGACGGCGGAAGCTCCGCCGACGTCTTGTTCCTCAAAACCTTCAAGGAAATGCAGGTGGATGAAAAGCTCCTCCAACCAGCGGCAGGGCCTCTGCAAGGGTTTGTCCCGGGGAAGGTGATCCACCCCGTGGGCAAGGTAGATCTCCCGATCACCTTCGGCACCCCGGAAAACTACCGGACCGAGTTAGTCCGCTTCGACGTAGTGGACCTCCCCTCCTCCTACAATGTGATTATGGGGAGGACTACGATCAATCGGCTGGGGGCTGCCACCCACCAAAACTACCTATGCATGAAGATCCCCGGGCCGCATGGCGTGATCAACGTCCGGGGGGATCAAGACATGGCCCGTGCTCTATACGAGCGAGCTGCTGCCACAATAGGAAGCGTCAACCTGATCAAGGCCCCCGGGGGGGAGGCTCCTCCCCCGGACGTAGATGTCGCTGCGCCATCCCCTGGGAGGCCCCTCCTCAAGCCGCGTCCGGAAGGGGGCCTCCGGAAGGTCCCGCTGTCCCCGGGCAGCAGGGACAAAACTGTCCAAATTGGGACAGAGCTCCCCCAAGACCATGCAGCGCAACTCGCAGCTTTTCTGCGCGAAAACTCCGATGTTTTTGCGTGGAAGCCTTCGGACATGCGGGGCGTCGCCCGGGAGGTTATTGAACACAAGCTCGCGGTAACCCCCGGTCACCCCCCTATCAAGCAGAAGTTGAGGAAGCTCTCCCTCGAACGTCAAGAAGCCATCAAGACGGAGATAGCCCGGCTCCAAGAGGCGGGGTTCATCCGGGAAGTCTTGCACCCTGAGTGGCTCGCAAACCCCGTCCTCGTCAAGAAATCAAGCGGCAAATGGCGCATGTGCGTGGACTTCACCGACCTTAACCGTGCCTGCCCCAAAGACAACTTCCCGCTCCCGCGGATCGACCAGCTCGTTGACTCCACAGCGGGGTGCGAGCTGATGAGCTTCCTAGACGCCTACTCGGGATACCATCAAGTCCGGATGGCGGAGGGGGACGAGGAGAAGACGAGTTTTATAACTCCCCTCGGGACCTTCTGCTACCGCCATATGCCCTTCGGGCTCAAGAACGCGGGAGCCACCTTCCAGCGCCTGATGACGCTGGTCTTCAAAGATCAAGTCGGCCGCAACGTCGAAGTCTACGTAGACGACGCGGTCGTCAAGAGCCCCCGTGCAGCCTCCCACATCGACGACCTCGCAGAGACCTTCCGCAACCTTCGCGCGTTCGGGCTCAAGCTCAACCCGGAGAAGTGCGCCTTCGGGGTGCGCGGGGGGAAGCTCCTGGGTTTCCTCGTGTCCCAGCGGGGCATTGAGGCAAACCCCGAGAAGATCCGGGCCTTCCTAGACATGCCCCCGCCGCGCTCCGTCAAAGATGTCCAGCGGCTCTCCGGCCGCCTGGCCGCGCTCAGCCGCTTCGTCTCCCGTTCGGGGGAGCGGGGCCTCCAGTTCTTCAAGATCCTCCGAGGGCTCGAGGGGTTCCGCTGGACCCCCGAGGCCCAGGAAGCCTTCAACGACCTCAAGAAGTACCTCTCGAGCCCTCCAATGCTCGTGAGTCCGTCTCCGGAAGAGCCCTTACTCCTCTACCTCGCCGCGACCCCCGTCGCCGTCAGCGCGGTTTTGGTGAAGGAGCAAAGGGGGCAGCAACGTCCCGTGTACTACGTCAGTGAAGCCCTCCAAGGGGCCAAGACTCGGTACACGGAGATGGAGAAGATTTGCTACGCTCTCCTCATGGCGTCCCGGAAGCTCCGGCACTACTTCCTGGGGCACCCCATCACCGTTCCGTCGTCCCTCCCCCTAGGGGAGATACTGCGGAATAAAGAAGCCACCGGCCGGATTGGGAAGTGGGGGGCCGAGCTTGCCCCCTTCTCCCTGTCCCTTACCGGCCGCTCCGCGATCAAGTCGCAGGTCCTCGCCGACTTCGTCGCAGAATGGACTCCCGCCTCTGGGTCCGGGGACGAAGATCTCCCTGTGCCGCCCCGACGCAGTGACCATTGGACCCTGCTGTTTGATGGGTCGCTGTGTCTCGCTGGGGCTGGCGCGGGGGTAGTCCTCCGGAGCCCCGAGGGGAAGGAGCTCGAGTATGCCGCGCGGCTCGAGTTCCCCGCAACCAACAACGTCGCCGAATACGAGGCTCTGCTCCTCGGGATGCGCCTCGCGCGCTCCCTGGGGATCCGGCGCCTACTAGTGAAGGGAGACTCTCAGCTCGTTGTCTGCCAAATGGACAAATCTTACCTGTGCCATGACGCAAATTTAAGTCTTTACTTGCAGGAAGTACGGAAGATGGAGAAACACTTCGACGGCCTTGAGGCCCGGCATATCCCGCGAAGGGAGAATGACCGGGCTGATGCCTTGGCCCGGGCGGCAAGCGCCTGGGAAACGCTCCCCAAGGGGGCCTTCTTGGAAACAATCACGAAGCCCTCGGTGGCCTCCTCGGACGTAGGCCCCGAGCCCCCGGTCCCGGAGGTCGCCGAGATCGTCCGGCCGTCATCATGGATGGATCCCCTCATCTCCTTCATCAAGGGGGAGGGGGACCCTCCCAACGAGACCGAGGTTAAGCGCCTCCGGGCCAAAGCCCGGGCATATCTCCTGCTGGAGGGAAGGCTCTACAAGCGGGGGGCTTCAGCCCTCCTGTGCTGCCTCCCCCGGTCGGAGGGACTTCAACTCCTGGAAGACATTCACGCGGGGAGCTGTGGTTCTCACCTAGGCCAGCGTGCCATCGCCGCCAAGGCCCTTCGGCAGGGCTTCTACTGGCCTACAGTCATGCGCGACGCGCGAGACCTTGTCTCCGCGTGCGAAGCATGCCAGAAGATGGCCAAGGGCACGAATCTCCCCCCTGTAGTGCTGCGGACTATCCCCATCACTTGGCCCTTCGTGCGCTGGGGGATGGACCTCTTAGGGCCCTTCCCCCCAGCGCCCGGAGGATACAAGTATGCGGTAGTCGCGGTCGACTACTTTACAAAGTGGGTTGAGGCGGAGCCCTTGTCTAGCATAACCTCCCGGGCCGTTCAGCGGTTTTTCTGGAAAAACGTCGTTTGTCGTTTTGGTGTCCCCCGGGAAATCACCGTGGACAACGGGACCCAATTGGACTCGGCTTAATTCCGGGAACTCTGCGAAGGCCTGGGGGTCGTCATCCACTTCGCCTCAGTGGCCCATCCCCAAAGCAACGGGGCCGTCGAGAGGGTCAATGGCGTAATCCTACAGGGGTTACGCCGGAGACTCGAACAAACCGCTTCCAAGCGGGGCGCGTGGGCAGAGGAGCTCCCTAGCATCCTCTGCTCGATGCGCACGACCCCGTCCCGGGCCACAGGGCGTGCTCCCTTCTCCCTAGTCTACGGGGCGGAGGCAGTCCTCCCCCCGGAGATCGACTTCCGGTCGCTGCGGGTCGAGCTCCTGAACGGAGCCACGACCGCAGCCTACCGGGCCAACGAAGCCAACCGGCGGCTGGAAATCGACCTCGTGGAGGAGGAACGCGACCGAGCGCTCCTCCGCCATGCCATCTACGAGCGCGAGATGTCGCGCGCATACAACCAGCGCGTGCGCGAAAGAGCTTTCCGCCTTGGGGACCTTGTCCTCAAGCGCGTCACAGACCCCCAAGCCCAGGGTAAGCTCTCCCCCAAGTGGGAGGGCCCCTACAGGATCTCCGCTGTCCTAGGCTCGGGGGCCTACAAGCTCTCCAACCTCGAAGAGCAGGAGCTGAAGCACACCTGGAACTTGCGTTTACTTCGCAAGTTCTACGTCTAGCCTTACGGGCCTGTCCCCTCCCCCGGAGCGGTCACGCCAGAGGGGGAGGAGGGACACTGTAGCTTCCCTTTTTTCCCCCTTCGCGGCTTCGCAGGGGGGCGCTTTGTACATTTTGTTAATAAATGCATAGCCTTTGTTCTTCAACTGTCTCACTGCAGGTTGTTCTTGTTTACCGCCCCTAGTGGTGATGCCCTCTCAGCGAGGACGCCCTCCCCGCGAGGATGCCTTCCCCGTGAAGATGCCCTCCCCGTGAGGAAGCCCTCCCCGCGAGGATGCCCTCTCCGTGAGGAAGTGGGCCCTGCCCCAGCAAGTCCCTCCTGAAGGGCGGCTTACGAACAGCCCTCGTGGACTGAGGGTGTAAGCGGCAACCCGGTCCTCAGCGGCCGCGGTAACGAGTCACTTTGGGAGATTAGTCCCCTACCCAAACACTCAAGACCCGTCTCCGGGCACTTCCTCCTCCGGGAGTAGACGCTCTCCTCAGCGGGACGTCTAATGGCTTTCTGGATTTTCTTCCTCCTCCGGGAGTCGACGCTATTCCCGGCTCCCCGTTCTCACGGCGACCGGAAGATCATCCCCTTGTGGCTTGATTGGATCTATCTTCCTCCTCTGGGAGTCGACGCTATTCCCGGCTCCCCGTTCTCACGGCGACCGGAAGATCATCCCCTTGCGGCTTGATTGGATCTATCTTCCTCCTCCGGGAGTCGACGTTATTCCCGGCTCCCCGTTCTCACGGCGACCGGATGATTATCTCTCGAAGACCTTATTCCCGGCTCCCCGTTCTCACGGCGACCGGACAGTTGCTTTACAAAGATATGGATTTAGATATATTTTCCCCCGGAAACATTATTCCCGGTTCCCCATTTTCACGGCGACCGGACGAAATCTCCCGGGAAGCTCCCCTCCGGAGGTCTTATTGGCTTTTTCATGAGCCCCTTCCGCGCCTTGTTCCCGGTTCCCCGCTCTCCCGGCGGCCAGATGAACCTCTCCCGGTGCCCCCGGGCACCCCGGAAGGTCCTTCCCTCGGAAATACTGTTTCTACAATTTTCTAACTTAGAAAATATTTGTCCTACAGGGTATGCTCCCCCCGGGGACCCTGTTACCCCCACAGCGCGCGGAGGCCTCCTCCCGCCCGCTGTGGGCCGGGGGGGACAGGGGGCCCCCGGGTCACCCACGAAGAAACTTAGCTCATCCTTGTTAAGATGAGTCGTCCAGACCATCCAAGAAGAAGAAAAGACAAAGCAAGCAACAAAAGAAAGGCGGCTTTATTTATTGAGAGATCCGGAGGACATCTTCCCCCTCCGGTGGGTTTCGGAAATGATACAACCCGGGTCCTAACCCGGGGGATTTTCTACGAGCCTAAGGCCCCTACGCCTAAAGCTCCCGGAGGCGCTCCCTCAGCTCCCGGGCCAAGTCCCGGTACAGCGCCCGGACGCGACGCTGAGAGTCCCGAAGTACGTCTTCGGGCCAAAACTCGTACCCAGCCGGCGGAAGTATCCGGAGGGGAGGTATCATCCGGGCCTCCGGGCGCGGGGGAGTTAATTCAGCACGGCTGTTGTCAAAATTATTCAAGTGCCACTCCGGGCGCCACCTCAACCAGACAGGCTCCCGGGTAGTACCCCCGTCGCGCCTCCCGGAGACGAGGCTCAGCAAAATCAAAGCCGCTTGGGCGTCCCCCAGAGAGCCTCTCCCGGACCGTTGCCTGGGAGTAACCCCCCGGGAACCCTGGTAACATTTCATTGCAAAGACTTAGAAAAATTTTAAATATATTTCATTGCAAGATGTTTTTGTACAAGTGCCCGGGGCTTCTCCTAAGAAGCTACCGGAATCAAAATGTCTAACAAAATAAAAACAAGTCCAAGCTAAAGACCCGGGGGAGGCTCATACTTTAGCATTGGGGTCCTCCCCCCGGGGAGCTTCCTCCGTGGCCGGGGCAGGGGCATCCGCGGCCGGAGGCGCCGGTGTCGGGAACCTCCTCCGGATGATCCGGTCGTAGAACCCCTCCGCCAGCAGCTCCACCTCCCGGCGCGTTGGCTTGAAGGCCTCCGGGAAGCTCCGGGGGATGCGCCCCCCGATCGCCCGGGCGCCGACCCCACGGTAGTCAACGAGCCCCGCGGCGGCTGCGATGACGGGGATCGCCCGGCCCCGTGCCCGGACGTCCGCAGCCTCCGGGATCGCGGAGACTTGCGCGTTAAGAAAACGCACAGCCTCCGCGAGGGTCGCCGGGGGCACCTCGGGGCCGCTCCCGGAGCCCAGGCTAACGCCAAGGCTTTCCAAGGTCGAGCGGACGGAGCGGCCCGCGTCCGACAGCGCCCGGACGCTGGAGCTCTCGAGCTCCCGGAGCGTCTTCTCCCGCACCTTGGCCTCCTCTCGGAGGCGGATGTAGGCGCCCTCTGAAAGGTGCACCTGCGCCCGGGCCCGGGACAGCTCATCAAGAGCTTCGTCCCGCTCCCGGAGGGCCGCCTCCCGCTGCTCCACGCAGGCCGCGGCCCGGCTCTCCGCCTCCTTGAGCAGCCGGGTGACCCGCTGCTCAAGGCCCCAGGTAACAGTCGCTACCTACAAAATACATAAAGAGTAAGAAAATTCTCAAGTGCAGAAAAAAAAAGAGCCGAGGTGTTGAGAGCTCGAGTTACCTGGGCCCCGAGGGACTCGAGCCCCTCAAAACGCTCGTGGAGCGTTCCTCTTGCTACGAAGGCCTGCACCTTCCGGTTGTGCAGGCCCTCCGCGTAGCGGGCCACCTCCCCCGCGGGAAGTAGGTAGGTATCTTGCCCGCCCCTCCTGTCGCGGCCGGGAGAGGGCCCCCGGACCCTGGCATCCGGGAGCACGGCCGGCGTCGCCGGCGTCTTTGTCGACGAAGTTTCCTCCGAAGACGATGACGAAGATCGGGCGGGGTTCTCCGCCCGGGGGGGATCATCGGGCCTTTCCCCGCCCCAGGCCGGAGGGCCCTTGGAGCCTCCTGCTCCGGGGGGACCTCGAAGACTGAGGGGCTTCCCCCCTCCTCATCGACCGGCCAGAGGCACGGAGGCGCCGCCTCCGAAAACCTCACCTCTAGCCTCTCCGGCGCCAATGCCGCCGGGAGAGGCGAGAGAAGCGTCACTCGAACTGGCGACGGGGAGTAGTCCGCGGAATCGGACCCCGCCCCGCCGGTAACAACCTCCTTCCCCCGGGCCTCGACGGGGGCCTCCGGGGGCGGAGGCGTCGCCTCTGCCCGGGGCGCCGCCCGGGCATGTTCGGCTCCGGGAGCCGCGTCCCGGGCCCTCACCGGCGTCGTCGCCGGCGTCGTCGTCGGGGCGGGGGTCTTTTGGACCCGGGGCCTTTTGGGCTCCGAGCCCCCGGCCGCATCCTTCCCCCGCTTATGAGAGCCGGGGGTGGGAAGGGGCTTCCTCTCCGGAAGCCTGAGCCCGTAGGCCTCGGCCACCAGGTTCCGGGGAGGCCCCTCCCCCACGAGGCGCACGATGCGCTCGTGTTCGTCGGCGAAGTACCTCCCCAGGAGGTGCTCCGCCTTGTCCCTCGCCACCGGGTACGGGCGCACTGCAAGAGGTAAAAAGTTAGTCGATTTCTCATAAAAAACTGCAAGTACAAAAATGCAGGGGACTTACGCCGCGTCACCGGCTTGACCGGAGGCCGCTGCTCCGGGCCCATGCCGATCCCCCTTCCCCCGCGTGAGAAGGGGGAAAGCCGCAGGAGCGCCAGCTCCTCCGCGGCGTCCCGCATCGAGTGGGCCTTCTTCGCCAGCACCACCTTCCCGAGGAGCTCGAACTCCTCGTCCGTCCACACCGGCGGCTTCGGTGCGGATGACCGGCTGTAGGTGGGAGGCTCCGGGGCGTAGACCACCGCCTCGTCTCGGACCCGGAGGTAGAACCACCTCCGGAGCCAGTCCCCCCAGTGGTCCCGGGAGGCCGCCGCCGGGTAGTCCGCCACCCGGGAGGGCAGCATCTAGACCATCACCGAGCCGAAGGGGGACTTCGGTCCTCCCTTCACCAGGTGGGAGCTCCGCGCTGCCGGCTCGTAGAAGTACCGGAAGGCGCGGAGGGTGGGCTCCCGCCCGGTCGCTGTCTCGTAGAGCCATATAAAAAGGCCCATACGGACGAGCGCGTTCGGGGTGAGGTGGTTGAGAGCCACCCCGTACTCTTTGAGAAACTCCCGGAGCATCGGATGCACCGGGAGCCGGAGCCCCGCCTCGAGGAAGGCCTCGAAGGCCACGACCTCTCCGGGCCTGGGGCGGGGGGCTCCGTCCTTCTTTAGGGGGACCCGGATGTCCCCCTCTTCAACGACGCCCTTCTTGACCAGGGACTCTGCGTCCGAGGCCGAGAACTCGGAGGCCCAGAGGAAATCCACGGGGATTTCCTCCGGGGGCACCTCCGTGGTCTTCGCTCGACCTTTGGGCGCCATTAGGTCAGTTCTTTCTTTTTTGGGTGGCTAAGTTTTCAGGTGGCTAAGTCAACAACTCCCGGACGCTCGCTACCGGAAAAGGCTACCGGAGAAGGTACCGGAAGAGCGCTACCGGGAGAGCTGAAGCTGGAGTTGAAGATTTGGAATGAGCTTCCGGGGCCCCCTAAGGCCCTATTTATAGAGGCTGGCCGTGATCTAGATGCGCGCCACGTGGCCCCCTCGGGGCAATCTGGACCACTGAAATTCAAACCGTGCGCGGGAAACGAAGGGACAGGCGCGTAAATCGAGACGCCGTTTCGAACCCCGCGTGCATTTATTGCGAGAACGGCGCGGCCATAAAGCGCCCGGCACAGAAACCGAAGCGTCGCCGGGGCTCCAGTGATTTTTCGTCCGGAGATTTTTCCGGTACCGTGACCATTCCCTTCGGGGGCTCAAGCTTCGTCCCCGAAGGGCATGGGGGGCTGCTGTTGGGGGAAATCTCTACGCGGTCAAGTTCAGGTAAGTTCATGATTGCCCGGGGACAGTGGCCTCCGGTGCCTGCCCCGGGCGCCGCCATTTGGTCCCCGGGACCGCGCCCCCCGGGCATGCCCCGGGCGCCGCCATTTGGCCCCTGCGACCGTGCCCCCCGGGCATGTCCCGGGCGCCGCCATTTGGCCCCTGCGACCGTGCCCCCCGGGCATGTCCCGGGCGCCGCCATTTGCCCGGGGACAGTGGCCTTCGGTGCCTGCCCCGGGCGCCGCCATTTGGCCCCCGGGACCGTGCCCCCCGGGCATGCGCCCGGGCGCCGCCATTTGGCCCCCGGGACCGTGCCCCCCGGGCATGCCCCGGGCGCCGCCATTTGTCCCCCGCGACCGTGCCCCCCGGGCACGTCTCGGGCGCCGCCATTTGCCCGGGGACAGTGGCCTTCGGTGCCTACCCCGGGCGCCGCCATTTGGCCCCCGCGACCGTGCCCCCCGGGCACGTCTCGGGCGCCGCCATTTGCCCGGGGACAGCGGCCTTCGGTGCCTGCCCCGGGCGCCGCCATTTGGCCCCCGGGACCGTGCCCCCCGGGCATGTCCCGGGCGCCGCCATTTGGCCCCCGGGACCGTGCCCCCCGGGCATGTCCCGGGCGCCGCCGTTTGGCCCCCGGGGACAGTGGCTTCCGGTGCCTGCTCCGGGCGCCGCCTTTTGGGTCCCCGGGACCCTGCTCTCCGGAAGGGGTCCCGGATGTCATCGCCCTCCTAAAAGGTAAAACCCCTGTTTGTTTATCACGTGCAGGTCACGCGAGGGACGCCTCGGGAATCAGCGACCACCCGTCAAGCATCCAAGACGTTTGACCGGGAGAAGGACGGTCCTACCCTTCAATCCGACGGTGGCTTCCGGGGTGGTTTAGGCTTTTTGCTTCTTTTTGGGGCTATAAATAGCCCTTGTACCCCTCTGTTGTAAAGGATCAACTCATTATCATTTGGGATAGCTAATCTCACAGACGTGCTCCGGAAGCCTCTCCCCCGGAGAGAGCCTCCCCAGCCGACTCCGGTCGGGAGCGCGTCGACAGGACTAGGGCCCCCACTGGGACCCGAACCTGTATAAATCCTCGTCTTTTCTTGTGTTTGTCCGGCGGGGGAGGACCGGTCGCCCGGTCAACCCGCGCTGCGTAATCTCCGCTAGGATCGTCTTCAAAACCTGCCGGGGTATTCTTAATACCACGACAAAAATAATATTATAATACATTTTAAACACATTTAGCATATCAACTAGCATTTGATATATCAATAATGTTCAGTTCACTCCTTAAAAAGCAAAATCTTGATTCATCTAAGGGTTTGGTGAAAATATCTGCTAGTTGCATATCTGTTCTGACATAATTCACATCAATATCTCCTTTTGCCACATGATCTCTAATAAAATGGTGCCGTATTTCAATATGCATAGTTCTAGAATGTTGAACAGGATTATTAGTAATTTTAATGGCACTTTCATTATCACACAAGAGTGGCACTTTATAAAATTTAATTCCATAATCCAAAAATGTCTGCTTCATCCGTAGTAATTGAGCACAACAACTTCCCGCAGACACATATTCAGCTTCAGCTGTGGAGAGAGCTACAAAATTTTGTTTCCTAGATGACCATGATACTAATGATCTCCCCAACAGCTGACAGCTACCAGATGTGCTTTTAAGATCAATCTTGCACCCAGTATAATCAGAATCCGAATATCCAATTAATTCAAAATTTGCATCTTTCGGATACCAAAGACCCAAACTGGGATATCATTTTAAATACCTAAGGATTCTTTTAAGAGCAATTAAATGACATTCCTTAGGATCTGATTGAAATCTAGCACATAAGCACACACTAAACATTATATCAGGCCTTGATGCAGTGAGATATAACAAGCTACCAATCATAGACCTAAAGAGTTTAGAATCGACCGATTTGCCGCTTTTGTCCATGTCGAGATGTCCATTTGTCGCCATGGGGGTTTTGATTGCCTTAGCGTCTTCCATCCCAAAGCGCTTGAGCAGGTCCTTCACGTACTTTGTTTGACTCACGAACGTGCCATTCTTGAGTTGCTTGATTTGAAGTCCAAGGAAGAAGCTCAGCTCACCGATCATGGACATCTCGAATTCTCTAGACATCATCTCTCCAAACTCATGACAGAAATGTTCATTAGTGGATCCAAAGATAATATCATCAACATATATCTGACAAATGAACAAATCTTTTTCAATTTTCTTTGTAAATAGAGTTGTATCAACCTTCCAAATTTTAAAACATTTTGATAAAAGAAAGTCTCTAAGTCATTCATACCAAGCTCGAGGAGCTTGTTTGAGATCATAGAGAGCTTTAGACAATTTAAATACATGGTTTGAAAATTTTGAATCTTCAAATCCAGGAGGTTGTTCAACAAAAACCAGTTCAGAGATTTCACCATTTAAGAAAGTACTTTTAACATCCATTTGAAATAGTTTGATATTGAAACATGATGCATAAGCAAGAAGAATACGAATATCTTCAAGTCTTGCTACAGGTGCAAAAGTTTCGCCAAAGTCTAAACCTTCGACTTGAGTGAAACCTTTAGCAACAAGACGAGCTTTATTTCTAATAACTACTCCATTTTCATCTTGCTTATTTCTGAAAACCCATTTTGTTCTAATTACATTATGATCCTTGGGTCTTTCTACTAAGTCCAAACTTTATTTCTAGAAAAGTTATTAAGTTCCTCATGTATGGCATTTACCCAATCAGGATCATTTAAAGTTTCATTAACATGTTTAGGTTCTAAAGAAGACACAAAAGAGTGATGTTCACAGAATGCAGCAATACGAGAGCGAGTTTGAACACCCTTACTGACGTCACCCAATATTTGGTCTAGAGGGTGATCCTTGGTGATCGTTTGGTGCTATCTTGGTGCTTCTTCTTGTGCTGCGTCTTCTTGACTTGGTTCTGGAGGATCAATGTGAGGTGGTGGTACACTTTGATCAACATTTTCAATGTTGACATCATCTTCTTGATCTTCTTCTCTTGGCTTGATGTCTCCAATGGTTATATTCTTCATGGCTTCTTGAAGATCTTCACCTGAAACTTCACAAGAAACTTGCTCCTTTTGTGAGCCATTAGTTTCATCAAATTCGACATCACAAGATTCTTCAATACAACCAATATTTTTGTTAAAAATGCGATAAGCTTTGCTAGTGGTGGAGTATCCGACTAGAAAGTCTTCATCTACTCTTCTTTGAAACTTACCACCAAAATTTCTTTTCTTAAGAATATAGCATTTGCATCCAAAAACTCTGAAATAAGAAATATTTGGCTTACGCCCAATAAGAAGTTCATAAGGAGTCAAATTCAGAAGAGGATGCAAATAAAGTCGATTTATAGAATAGCAAGCGGTATGCACGGCTTCAGGCCAGAAGCGAGTAGGAGTATCATACTCACTTAACATAGTCCTTGCCATTTCTATAAGTGTTCGATTTTTCCGTTCAACGACTCCATTTTGCTGTGGAGTGTAAGAAGTTGAAAATTCGTGTTTAATTCCAAGAGTCACAAAAATCAAATAGAGTTGAATTAACAAACTCTCCACCATGATCACTACGGATTTTCTTGATGGATAGTTCGAATTTCGTGGAAACACGTTTTGCAAAACTTTTGAAAACATCGGGGGTTTCAGATTTTTGAGAAATGAAGAAAACCCAAGTGTAGTGAGTAAAATCATCAACAATCACAAAACCATAATTGCTACCCTCGATACTTTGGAACTCAGAAGGTCCAAATAAATCTATATGCAATAGTTCCAAAGGTTTACAAGTTGAAAGAATATGCTTAGTTGGATGTGAAGTAGCTACTTGCTTGCCAGCTTGACAGGCGCTACAAGGTTTATTCTTTTCAAAATTCACATCCTTTAAGCCAACAACCAAATCACGTTTTAAAAGTTTTCTCAATTGATGCATTCCAACATGTACAAGTCGTCTATGCCATAGTCAACCTTTTGAGGTTTGAGAGACAAGACATGTTGAAAGAGATGCATCTTTTGAATGAAAATCAACCAAATAAAGATTTCCAAAACGAAAGCCTTTAAAAATCAAAGAATTGTCTTTCAAACTTTCAACCAAAACTTCTTTGGGATAAAATGTGCAACGAAAATCAAAATCGCAAATTTGTGCAACGGAAAGCAAATTAAAGTTCAGAGATTCAACCAACAAAACATTCAAAATTGAGAGATCGTTTGAAATACAAATTTTACCCAAGCCTACCACATTTCCTTGACGGTTGTCGCCAAAGGTAATCTTTTGATTCTCGCTTGAGTTGTCTTCAAGTGAGGTGAACAACTTCTTGTTGCCGGTCATGTGTTCGGAGCATCCGCTGTCTAGCACCCAATGCCTCCCACCGGTCTTGTAGTTCACCTTTTCATCGCCTTTAGCCATAAGGCAAAGGGATGGTGTGTTGCCGAGAGCTAGTCTGACTAGCTTCTTGGAGCATCCTTCATCGTCAGAGTTGAAGTCGGAGCTCTCTCCGCCGGACATCCACTCTCCAAAGCATGCTTCTTTGGTTTCTTCATTCTGCTTCTTTGGTTTCTTCATTCTTCTTCTTGAAGAATTTCTTCTTTTTGTTCCAAGCCTTATTCTTGTTTGGACATCTTGAAGCTATGTGTACCTTTTCATGACATCCATAGCAAATGATGTCTTTGAAATTGTTCTGCTTTGGTCCCTTTGGTCGTGTGTCAATGTTGACACCCTTCTTGTGCAACCTGCAGAGAATTTTTGAGTATTTTTTACCATGAGTGCTACATCTTCATCGGAGGAGCCATCACTTGAATCGTTCTTTGCGTTGGCTTTGAAAGCCAAAGCCTTCTTCTTCGTCTCTGAGGGTTCGGCCGCTTCCTTCTTCTCCTTTTTGTGCATCTCAGGGGTGATGAGGTTCCCATAGAGATCGGTCGGTGTTGTGGTCGACAAATCGGAGTTTGTGAGTACCGTGACCAAGGTGTCGAAGCTTTCAGGTAAGGCTCTAAGCATCTTTCTCACAATATCAAGGTCAATAAAAACAACTCCGAGCCCCTTGAGTTCATTCACAATATTATTCAACCGAGTGAACATAGAGTCCACGGACTCAGTTGATGACATGGTGAATGTCCCATATCTTTGCCTCACCATAAGCAGCTTTGCCTCTTTGACTTTAGTTGTGCCCTCGTAAATTTCTTCGAGGGTGGACCAAACCTTGTGAGCAGTCATGAGATTGCTTACACGGTTGAACTCATTTAGAGACAAATCGGCAAAGAGTGCATTTTTCGCACGGGCATTTAAATGCAGTTTTCTCCTGTCATCCTCAGAGTGACTTGCCGGATCATCCGGAGGAGTAAAACCGAGATTAACAATATCCCATATGTCAAGCCCCCATGGCCTCTAGGAATACCGAGATGCGTACTTTCCAATAGGGATAATTTGTCCCATCAAAGATAGGCGCACGACTGGTATGACCAAGAGAGAAACCATCAGTAGACGACATCCTCTCTCTAGGCGGTAAAGCCTAATGAATCGAGAGACCTTGCTCTGATACCACGTGTAGGATCAAGGATGCCGACTAGAGGGGGGGTGAATAGGAGGCTTTTAAAAATTTAAATTTAAAACAAATATTTGCAAATAAAGAGATCAAGAACAAATAATAATATGAGCAAGAAGAGAAGAGAACGAACACAGCGATTTTTACCGAGGTATCGGAGACTCGCCCAGTCTCCACTAATCCTCGTTGAAGCACTCAATCAAATTGAGTTTTGCCTCAATACCCATGAAGGATATTATCAACTAGTGGTTGCTCCTTGTCCACTTCGGAAAGGTGAGCACTGATGCCTTGTACACTTTTGCTGAGCCTCTCCAACAATCTCCAAACTGGAGAGGTCAACAGCCACGCCTCTGAACCGTCTAGGTGAGGGCGCTCACCAAGAGTAACAGGCAGCGAGGTCTTCACCTCCAAACACGCACCGAGAAACTATGAGTATGCAAAAGCAATGAACTGAAACGCTCGGTGGATCAGAAAACACTTGACTTGATCAACAGATCAAGATTTTGTGTAGAAAACTAAAGCTCAAGAGTGTATAAGAGAATGATGCTGCTGGTAGTAAGAAACTTATGCCCAAAATCCCTATTTATAGCCTCAAGGATCAAAAGAACCGTTGAAGCTAGGGCTGAAAAACAACAACACAAATTGACAGTCAGTTTCGTGTACAACGGCCGACAAAATTTACGGATAAAAAATAGCTAGCCGTTTGTGGTCATATATGGAAATTTGAAACCCACAACTGACAGTCAGTTCGACCAAAAACTCGACCAAAACAGATAGAAACTCAGATAAAAACAACTGTGATCGAAACCCCAACTGACAGTCAGTATGGACAAACTGACAGTCAGTTTAGTACAAAAAATTTGAGCCCGAAAAACACACTCTCTGGACATTTGTCAGTTAACACAAACTGACATTCAAACTGACAGTCAGTTCGACAAACTAATAGTCAGCCTGAACTAAAACAGTTATAAATTTAAATCCAGAAATCCAAAAGAGGTGTTTAATAGCTTGTTTGACAGATAATTTTAAGGGCTACATTTTTGTCACAGACGAAAAAGCCAGATCTGCCTAGATCTTTCTAGAAATTTGAAAAACTCTTCTGCTGTCAAAAACTCAACTGAAAATCCAAATCTTTCAAACCAAAAATCAAATCAAATCCAACCAAAAAGATGCAATGCAATAACCTAAGTTTCTCAGTTTATGTTGGAGATGAAGAGAGGACTTTTTCCACCCCTCTTTATAGTACAGTTAAAAACTAAAAATAATTTTCCTAAATTAATCAACTCCAAACACTGAGATCGGTAAAAATAAAGACAATGTTACCTTAGGTTTTTTGCGCTTTTGCGATTTGCGTCTCGACTTCATTTCTTGTGACTTGTGCTTTTACTTCTTTTTTGTTGGGTTCGTCTTGTTCATCTTGACTATCTTCCCAACGGAGCTCTGTATCAAACAATCTCAAAAACACAGTCAGTCTAAAACACTTAGTTTTCATTAATCATCAAAATTAGTGTTATGCATGAAGGCCTAGATGCAACAATTACTCCTTGCCTGATCTTATGGCTGCTTCAGGTTCATCCTCTGGAGTGACCAAGGATGAGGGTATGGAGCTATGTGAGCTTCGACCGCGGTGCCACTGCAACAAAATGTGCACGGTGCACATGTCCGCCGATGAATGGTCGCTCCGGATGAGGTTCTACGGTTGCGCGATGTCCAAGTACCCTTGGCGAACTGATGTGAGTGCTGTACTATTCTTATTGTTCTCTTGTACACCATTTGACCTATTTTCGGCCTCACATGTGTTCCTCAGATTTACGAGCGCAAGTGTGACTTTATTCAGTGGATTGATATCGAGATGTCGGAGGAAGCCAAGGAATGCGTAAAGTTTGTGCAAGAGGCAAAGGCTCACCGCAGGAGCTTCGGTCTCACAGAGGACTGGGGTCCGGATGAGGTTGACCCGTACTATGAGGCCGAATGGCATTTCACACTAGACCAACTTACAGAGGAACAAAGATTGGAGCGTCAGCGTGAAGCTAATCGTACTTTTAGGGCGGAACCAAAGCCTCATTGCAGCTTTCCCCGTCGTTGGCCCTTCTAGATGATTCCATGCTTAATTTCCTTCAATGTTTCTTGCTTACTCATGTACTTTATCCATTTTCAATAATATATCTCCCACTAAATATACCTTGATCTCACCCTAAACCCTAACCCTAACCATAAACCCTTAAACCCTAAACCCCAAATTATCATGAAAAAATCTCAAAAAATTTGTATAATACTCCTATAAATCATGAGAGAGAAATATTTATGACAAGAAATAAAATTCGGAAAAATACAAACAAAGACCAATAATGTGATATGTGTTGTTTGCATTTAAGCAATCAATCATAGCACACTACTCTCTTACCCTTGGTCTTGGGTCCGAATCCTGCCCCCTACAATTCAAAAAAAAATCTCTATTCGAGTAAGATTGTATAAAATTATATTTTTAATATAAAAATTTGGTGAATTTCTGATAATTTTATCCAGGACAAAACAAAAGAGTCATGTGCAAACACAATGGAAGTTCAGAGGACTCATTTTGACTCAATATTAACCTGTCCAGTGGTTTTAGAGCAGCCAGAGGCTCCTAACCAGTTGGTTGCCACACCCCCTCTCACCTCCGCGGACTGGGTTCGAATTCCACGCTTGCCACAATTAAAAGTCGATAGAGCCTCCTGGACGCGGTCGAGTTCCCAGGGCTCGACAGGCTGATGTGGCGGGCCATTTATGTAAAATTTTGGAACTGTGGGTTTTTTTGTAATTGATTTTTTTATGTGGGTTATTTATAAAAAAACTCACAACCAGTGTCATACATAATTCTCCGACGAATACAAGCACGTAGAAAAGATAGATAGAAACCACAATGTGATCATAATGCACGACAGACGCCTAGAGCCTTCAGATAGTTGAGTTATCCAAAAGTTACAATCTTACATAGTTTAATTAGAACAAGGAGAAAACACACGCTACGCAGCGTGATATGATTTGCCATACATAGAAATAGAATTTGACCTTGTAAGGTCATCAAATAGATTTTTGGGCAGTAAACATAAAGATAGTGTTCATCAACATAACATGAATAGATTTCCAGTTTATATGTGATTTCTTATTTGGTTCCTATGTGATTTCCAGTAGTTGAGATGCACTGAATGAAGGTGCTGTGTGTTCTTAAAAGCATATGAGAATGCTCAGCTGAGATACTTTGATTAAGTTAGATCTGTCATCAGTTATCTACATGAGAAATTCAGTTGGAATAATTGCCACATCAGTTATAAATAAGCTAATAACCACTATGACCATTAGAAGATTATGATCTAATCTTCATACAGAATTCTAACTAAATGCTTTAGGATGGCAATTCAGTCTTTCTGAGCAATACACTGAGGAAAAGTTAGCATTTGGAATTTTTGCATTTCATGCATTTTTCACATATAAAATGACGACTTGAAACTCTCTGCCGCTCAAATTAGCAGGCTAGAGCACGCTCCAGTGCTAGCAGCCACGGCGTTCGCCATCGTTCACCTAGCTCCGACCATCGTCTACTTGTCTTGGTATGTCACCTGTGTTCCCCTCACCTCACTGAGTATCTTTTACAACTGGAGTCCAGCCATTTGGTTGCCAGAGCATCGTTTTCTATGCATGCCAAGTTTTGTCGCCACCGGTTGCTGTTGTCGTCCCATCGGTGCGGCTGTGCGTTCCCAGATCTGTTCACGTCACTAGATACACCTGACCTCCAATCCCATTCCTGTTAAGTTTCAACTTGCCTCGTGGTCATTCGCTGTAGTTTCGCTGTTGACCTCCTTTTCTTCCTTGTTTCCTTTCACCGTGGAAATCCCGTCGATTTTGGCCATCAATTTTTGATTCTCTCGGTTCCACCATCTCCTGCATGTCCTCATCCCCATTGCAAGCCTTTCTCACCATCTCATCGCTCCCAGTGCACCAAGCCATTGTCCTGGTCACGACACACATTGTGTCGTGCCGCCTCGCCATGAAGAGCCATCTCGACCACTTCGCCAGCCAAACCATCGCCGCCATTGTCATCCCGATCCCTCCAGCATCCTCATAGACATGGTCACCGTCATTTTTAGTTACTTCGACGTCGTTTCCATCACCGGTCATCCCTTGTGTGGACTTCGTCGCTGATCTGGTGGTCATCGGCCGAGCGCCCCCTTCGCCAATCTTGCCCATCGTGTTCACCGCCGTCCAAGCTCCATAGCCTTTGAAGCCCAGCCCCGGCCATAGTCCAACTAGCCGCTGGCTAGCCTGTGTGCTGCCTATGCCAACGGCCACGTCCAATGCTAGCCACCGACACTACTACAGTGTGTGGGTGTGTGTCTATCCCACTAACATGTAATGTCATTCTCAGCCATAGGATTCTTCGATTGAAAATCCGACCACGTCGTTTTGTTCATCTCATTGTTTCCTTCAAGAGTATGTGGACTAATTTTTCATCCGACCTCTAGATTTCAATTTTGCTGTATTAGGTAGTATCGTGCATTCAACTTGGTCTTGGCAAATCCAGCGTATGGACTTCTGATTGAAAATCCGTCTAAGCCATTAGGTTCGTCTCAGCCCAAACCTTTCATATATGTAATTTCTTTTCATATCCGAATCTCAGATCTCATTTCCATAATTTTCAGATCGAGTTCTTACTTTGTTTTACCCTAAGACCTTGCCAAATTTGAGTTTTCTTCATCCGAGCTCCAAACCTAAATCTGTCTGGACCATCCCACCATTAATTAACCCTAATACATATTCGCCTTCTGCCACTAATTCAAATTCCAACCCTAAAACCATGTCCCAACACTCTTAGCTGCTTTCGAAAATGGTTACTATTCATTTTACCCTAAATACCCTATTTTCAAAAATTCAGCGTTTCAGCCTTAATCAACTCCAATTCTTAGGCTGTAGTACCTAAACTTATTAGGATTTAGTACCTGCATCTTATAGTCTCATACTTATGCATATTTTAATTGATTGATTGATTTGGTGTGTTTATCGCATTTAGAAATCACTCATTTCAAGCTCGAGGAGTAGCTGATTGAAGACATTGCAGAAGATTCTGTCGCGGGAATTCAAGGCAAGTCATCATTTCCTTAAACATGTTGATCCTATGCTTTCAAATTAGTTAAGTATTTTCTTGTGTAAATATTATGCATGCTATTTGAGTAAATTCGTGTATGTATGAATATACTTAGTTAGTTATTGTCCCAAATTGAAAAGACATCCTTGATTCTCAAGCCATATAAAACATCCTTGATGCCCAAGGTTAGGCTATAATAGTAGTATGAATCATCCACATCAACAAGTAAAACGGTTTTCAGAAACTATGGATGTCTTTTAAAAATGTCTATTCTAGAGAGGAGAGGTAAATCATGTGAGTCTGTAATTTTGGTATAATGATAATGGTGTTGATGATCATTATGTATAAAGAGAAGTAAATTGGACTCTTCCTCTCTTGGATAGTTAAGGATTAACCAATTTGTGCTGAACATCTAGTAGAATGTTAACGTACGTTCACAAGTCAAGTATAGGATGGGCACGACCAAGTATCCTTATTGAACTATTAACCTAGCTCTGCATCGTATTAATGACAATTTGAAAAAAAAGCACTAATCATGCACACGGTCGGTGAGGGGAGATCCCTCTTGACAGCACTTTACACTGACGGTCTGGGAAGATCCCATCCATATCATCTGAGATTCGTGCCGGAGGAGGAAGATCCTTCTCGTGCGCATAACCCTCGTGTTTGCTCACAATTGGAGGGGAGGAAAGATCCCTCCCATTGCGGGCCAATACTGAGTGAGAGTTAGGCTGAAGATATGAGAGGGAAGATCCCTATAATGCTTCACAACTTTATTAGGAACTTCAACCGGAGGTGAAATTCTTAAGACATCAACCGGTGGTGAACCTCTAACAGGGCAGAACTAGTGATATTCAAATATACAATTATTTTTATGATTGAATCGAGCGTAAATGAGGGGAAAACATCTCGACAATGAGTACAATCAAGAGAATTGTCACACAAACCAAAAATTATGGCCACATATCAATATATTTCAATTTAAAGACAACTAATTCAATTAACATGCACAAAAAAATTATGTTTTTCAAGAACATCCGGTTCTGTAGGAAAAAATTTATTTTCCATCCACAAAAAATTAAACTATAATAAAACAATGTATACACAATATTTCAACCATCTAATTAAGTACTAATGATGTAATTAACAACAAGATTTACAAAAAAATTTGTGCATTTGAACGAAATATAACTTGTTTCTAAGAGCTCGCTTTGCTCTACAAGATTGTTACTTGCATCAACTAAAGATTATGGCTAGATTTTGAAAGATCTAAGATTGAAAATCTAACAAAAGTGTGAGAGAAATGTTCTTCTCGGATGAGTAAGAGAAGAGAGGAGATAATTAGGGAATTAGGGGAGAGAAGAGAGAAAAGGGGACCAGTGGGGGGCTAGCCAAGCCAGCACCACGAGCTAGCAGTTTGTCGAGTGCTAGAGACTCGACAAGCCGCGACAAGCCACTTATCGCAGCTTGTCGATGCGACAAGCAGCTTGTCAAGTCTCCAGTACTCAACAAGCCGATTTGATCTCGACAGTTCACTTGTCAAGTTTCTCTTTTTTACAAAATTTCGCAACTGTGGGTCATTTTTGTAATTTTTTTATTTTTGGGTTATTTATAAAAAAAATTCTAATATGAACATGTATATATAAAGGATAGGACGTAACTTAGGTACTATCGTTTCTGCATATATTGGGAGTTGTAGCATATATTGGTACTACACCTATTTGGTTTGCTTTTGTCCTTCAAAGGAAGAAACAGGTACCATCCTTTTCAACTTTTTCCCCAATTTTTCAGCTTATGTTTTTAGTTTTGTTGGATTTAGAGCTACCGAAAACTAATTATGCTTCTTGATAGGTAGCTTCTGCATGTATTTTTGTTGCTCCACATGGAGTTTTCTTGACATTTCTTTTAGGCATTGTCTACTTTGGGTTAAAATAGCTGGATTTATTGATTCTAACTTTGATAAGCTAGCTTAACTTCAACTTTTTATTTGGAACAAATGTAGTTAGATTAAAATATTGTTTGATTTAATTAATTAGGTTAAGGTTGAATGGATTTGTTGTGAGTTGCACATATTTGCCCATTATATTGTTGAGAGAGAAGGGATGGAATCCGTTTATTTGGATTTCAAATAGATATATACCAAAGAAATAAATAGAGTCAGTCGAGTTAGCTTATTTTACTTTATTATTGAGTTAGTCTAATCCTTAATTAGCAGAGTTAAAATGCATTGATGGGTTAAATTAACCTTGTCCGACATTTGTGGGTTATATAAGTATCTTATCAGTGTTTCTATTATAGACAAGTTAGCATCTTATTGAGTTATTTAATCCACCAAATAATCTAACTCGACTAACTCTATGATAATATTAATAAAGTTGGTTTTGGATATATTTTTTAAATAAATATATATCTTAATAAAGATAAGAGTTAATTTTTGATATGATTTGTTGGATAATGAATTTTTTTACCAATCATTTTGAGAATTTCTAGTATTTGCCAAACTTTGTATCCGTGCCACATTGTCACTAGCACACCTGCACAGGCCGTGCGTGCCTGTGCAAACCAAAGTTAGGTCACCTTTCGACGAAAAACTCCAGCAAGACCGCACCCACGTGAACTACATAACAAACAAAGTCTCAGCGTGCATAACCGTTCTACCTGATGACAATGTCAGCATCCGACGTACCTAGGCACCTCCTTCAACTCGCTGGAGTACGCATCACCGTGGGCTCAGCATGCCCACCATGCAGCAGACCGTCCTCATCGACACCGTCAGCGACCTGACATGGATCCAATGCAAACCGTGCAACTTGAGCAAATGCTACCCATAGAGAATTTTTTTTAAATAACCTAGATTAAAAAATTAATTTCGAAACAAACCCACATTGGAGCAAAATTGCAAGTTTGACCCGCCACGTCAGCTTGTCGCGGCTCGGAACCACGACAAACCACCTCCCATGACTCAATGAGCTAGTCGTGGTTCGGAGCTGTGACTGGTGGTTTGTCACAGATCCAAACCGCAACAATAGCTCCAACCACTCAACTAACCTCCCCAATGCAAAAAAATAGGGGCACGTCAGCTTATCACACTTGTGCTTGTAATTCTGAGTAACAAAGGTGATCAATCAATAAGTTAAATAGTGTAGAAGAAAACGACAAATATAGTAGAGCACTCACATCTCTGTTCATAGGAAACTTAGGCGGTGCACAGCTGTAAAACATCTACTAGAGCGTTTCTTCATCGATGGACTTATCCTCGACACATAGCATGTTACAGTGACATCACGGTGGTGGCTGATATTGATCTGTTTCTTCGGGTTTTCCATTGGAGGATGAATCAGATGCAGGCATAAGTTCAGATGAAGAGTAAGTAGCATAGAGTTTTTGATGCAGAAGTAGATAGGGTAAGTGTGCAACTGAGTAGAGTGAACACTTCGTATTTATAGATCGGAATGATGAAAGTATCAAACGGATTCGAAGTGAGTTTCATTCTACAGCAGATTTGACAAATGGGGCTGACTTTTTTGACAGAAAACTAAAAATTTGGAAAAATTAATGTGACAACTCGGGCAGCCTTTTGTGACGAAAAGCTAAAAAGTTGGAAAAGTCAGTATGACAACTTGGGCATGCTTTTATGATGGAAAGCAAAAAAGTTGGAAAAATCGATGTGACAACTCGGTTAGTCTTTTATGATGGTTTCATGTACAATATATAATAAATTGCTTTTCCGCTTGCTTCTTTTTTTTTATTCCAATTATCTAAAAAATTAATCCTAATCTCAAGTTAGTGCACTTGCAAACATTAAAACTCGAGTAACGATTTTCCAAACTATGTAAGTTTTGTTCAAATCCGATAATGTTGTTGCTAATATTTTGTTAATATCTAATTAGTAATAATGTGGAATTAAGGGAATGGATGCATGTATCGGCTCAACTTCAGCTTAGCTCGGTTTAGACTTTGGCTCAACTCAACTGGATGAATGTCGCAACAAGCTCAACTTCGGCTCGGTTCAGCTTGATAGGGCTCAGCTCGGTTCAGACTAGTCGTGGCACAAAACTGCGACAGACACACCAACAGCAATATTTCACTCCTTCTCCTCTCCTGTGCATCTCCTCCATCTTCACTCTTTTCAGTCCCTCACTATTCAATGCTCCATCTCACTCTCCATCTTACTCTTTCTTTCTCTTCCAATTCAAAGATCTTGAAATCTAGTCGTAATCTCAAGTTGGAGCAGTTGGAAAAATTGTAGACCAAACAACACTTTCAAACGAGATAATTTTTATTGAAATCTGAAATTTTTTTTGCTAATCTATTGTTAATGTAGTTAGTGATAATGTGGGTTAGTTAATAAGTTTCTTTACTAACTGTTTGCCAATATTTTTGTTAGTAATAATGTTGTCGACGAATGGAACCCGGGGGTCCTCCTGTCGAACTTATGCAAAATTGAGATGGGTTATGAAGGGAGCCAATTAGACAAGTACCAAGGTATTCAAAGTATCTACGAATCTAAGGCACGGGAATTTATCCTGATTTGGGCCCTCGTAGCTGAGTAATGACCTTACTCCTGTGTATTTATTTATGTGAAAAAATGGATTACAGGAAGAGTGTAACAAAAGAGAATGCAATATCTATTCCTATTAGACTATGTCTAATCTTCTCCGTTGTTCCTCCCCCCTCCCCATCCTTCCCTTGAAGGTCTTTTTATACTTGCCGAAGAGATCGTTAGTTATCCTTCTGAAGACACGCCCCACGACTGCTTGCAATTGCCTCATGGTGGTAGCTGCGGGTCGTGGGTACGTGGTGGTTGCCGTAGATCGTGGTTACGTGCCAGTTTAAGCAGCTTTGACTTGATGTCATGGAAACCGCCTCACCATCCTAATCTCCTTCGACGGTTACCTTGTCAAAGACTTATGATTATTTCGGGAATAATCATAAGGATCAAGGCATGGTTACGGTGGAGGGTGATCGCGTACCTCTGCGACCACGTATTGATATCAAGCTTTGTCTCTGCGAGAGGGTGTGGTCGTAGGTAGGTGTCTCTGTGACCATAGTGCTCCAAGATATAGCACAAGACTATGGACTTTACAATAACAAGTGTTTAAGATCTATAAAGTCTCATAGCTAAAATTGTAAGAATTAAATATCATTGATGGGCTATGTCCAGAACACTCTTGGACTACCTGGTATCTCTTTCCTAGGCCTTCTGCTATGATAGAAAGGTATGTGCGACCATGGAAAGTATGCGCGACCATGGATGTCTAAGCACGGCTAACAATCCTCGTCGGCTAGCCCTCAAATTTGAAATGACAAAGGCCCAATACAATGGTTGTGTCGCTTCGAATTCTAAACAGTATCCCGTCGCTTTGAATTCCCGAGCTGTACTACGTTGTTTTGAATTCCAACACAACTCAAGGAGAGGGTTGAGGAGGTGGTTACCAGGTAGGCACTTGGGAAGATCTTGAGGCCTTCTCGCTGCACCCTAGGCCGGGAAACTCGAAACGTCACCTTTGGAATTCTATAAATTGCCACCACCCTGCTGTGTAACTCCCAACTCTTCAGAAATTCTCTAAGCCTTTAGAATCCTTGCCTTCCTGACTCTTCTGCTTCTTCTCTTGTTTCAATGGCATCCCCATTCCAGGAGCGACTTGATGAGGAAGAAGGTTTGGTTGCCGAGGCAATGTTGAGGTACTGGGCTCACAGGGGATCAATGTGGATAATGTCACATCGCCATCTCAAGAGGTAATTCTCTCTCGGTAGGTTGGTGCGGGTTTCTTCTTCTTGAATACAGTTTTCCAAACTCTTGGGTTTTTGTAGTTTCCCGAATGTCCATCAGCTTCAAGGAAGCGATCTGGTGATAATGCTGGATCATCCAGCAGATTTTCAGCAAAAAGGATGATTGGGGCTTCTTCCCTAACTGCATAGAGTGATTATGACAGAAGGAACGAGGCCCCAACCCCCCAGCCATTATCTGCAACTGTGGCTCAGGTCTCATCCAGGGCCACACAAACTGCTCCTCATTGTTTGAGGTGAACGCTTGTTTTTTCTCTAACCAAGTTGAGTCATTTAGTTAGGAATGATTTTATCCAATTGTGAATTTGTCGTACAGGACATATTGGACAACTTCCTTTAAAGTCACTTCTGTTGCGGCTGAGGAGGATGTGGAAGTTATGGATCCCACTGGGGTCCAGTCAGCATCGGTCTCCCTAGTAAGGATTCTCTCTCTTTGGATCTCTCTTTATGTTATGTTCATGACTTGGAATGATCTCATGGTCCTATAGGGAGATGAAGTCTGGAAGACAGCCAGCGAAGAGCTAGTTGAGGCCTTTGCGTCCCTGAAGGAAAAGATTGCATTGTGCAGCTTCCTCCAGGAGGAGAACGAGCGCCTCGAGGAGAAGTTCATCCAATGAGGACTCGACCTAGACTCTCTCCTTCAAGTCGTTGACAGCTACAAGGCGGCCAGCGAGAGGGCTCGAGAGACTGCAAGGCTTGCTCGAGATGCCGGAAAGCTTGTCCGCAGCGAAAAGGATGCCTTGGATGCTTTGATCGAAGGTTGCAGCCTCACTGAGGGGATACTTTTAGGAAATTGAAGGTGGTTGTACACTCTCTTGAGGCAGAAGTTGTTAAACCTGAAAGGGTTAACTTGTCTCTTGCAGAGTCTTGCAATATGGTTGCTGCTCAAGCCCACTCGTTGGTCGCTAACATCCCAGAGTCTGCAATGAGGTACAGAGGGAGACTAAGAACCGACGTTGGCGCTATAGTCTCTATCGTCCTCCGTAGGTGGGAGATGCAATTGTTGGCGGCAAGGAGCAGCTGAATGCAACCAGGGCCGAGGTCCAGCCCTTAGTAGATAGATTGTTACATGACCTCGATCTCGCCTGATGTATCCCTTCTCATTTGTAAATTTTTGTAAATATTATCAATGAAAATTTTTTGCCCTGTTAAAGAATTTCAATATCATTGATAAACTATGTCCAGAATATCCTTGGACTATCCTCTTATCTCTTTCCTTGGCTTTCTGTGACCCTAGAAAGGTAAATTTGACCATGGAGCGTTGTCCGCAACCATGGAATGATTATCGTGATCATGGGAAGGATATGTGCGACCTTGGAAATACCTGGGCGATTCAATTTCGGCTAACAATCCTTGTCGGCTAGCCCCCAAAGTCGAAATGAAAAGGTTTTTCTTTACCCTGGAAAAGGTGCTTCAAGCTCTGAAAAGGCGTTATCAGGCTCTAAAAATGCGCTGAGATCGAAGAGCCTAGTCGATAATACCAACGATACTGGGCAGGCGCGTCGAAAGGTATAGCTCCTTTGGAAAACCTGTGCAAATTTGATTTTAGGAGATAATTTTCCTTATGGAATTCCTTCGAGTTTGTGTAGTTGTTCATGCGACCACAGCCCAAAATAGGTTTGCCGGCGGCAACGTTGAACCTTCTGGTGGTTCTTCGTCGAAGAAACTGAAGAAAGCTCCCTCTGCGACCAAGGACTTGGCCAAGGCAAGAGCTTTACGAATAAGCCCTATCTCCTCTCCTGCGGCCTTAGACTACCGCTGCGGCGGGAGTTTCTGCGACAACATCGCCTACTGCAACCTGGGCAGCTGCAGGTGCATAGTAACTGGCCATAGTTGCACATGGCTGGCCTCGATGTCGCAACCAGAAGGGTTGTCGCGGTAATGTCTTTAATGTCTCAATTTTTTCCTTATACAACTATAAATCATCTTAAGGTCGTGCAGGGGGAGGGGAGTGACATGGGGGAGGACGCTTCCCTGTTTTTCTCAAGAAGGAAAAGAAGGACTTCTTCTACCGACTTCAACCCTGAGGCTTTGTCTACGCTCTTATCTCACAAGGGCGTGGCCTCGAGTTCCCGCAATTTCATGGGACTCGGTATCAAGTACATGTCCACCCCTTCTCTGACCAAGTTACCCTGTTTAATTAGGGATAATTAGTTGCATTTGGGAATTTAGGGCTCCTTTTGTTGCATTGCCTATGTCATCGACCGAGGCTGTGGACAGAACAATAAAGGTGGTGGCCATAGAAGGTGTCATAGCGACAGCTGAGGTCGCGGTTTCGTAGGCTGTCGGTGGAGAGCCTGAGTCCATCATTGGTGAGGTGGCAAAAGACATTCAATCAGGTGTTCTAGCGAATGATGAGGCGACTGAGGCCGCTGTTGAGGTTTCGGCCACGGGGATGGATGAAACAGGTAAATATCTCTGCTCCCCCTGTGGTCGAGAGAATCGCGTCTCCCTCTTGTTTGGTAGAACAAGGTAAGGAGATAGCGGAAGAGACGGCAGCCCAACCTTCCCAGATCCAACGCCTCGTTGAAGACTTGAACCCTCCAACGGCGCCTTCTAGCTTGGCTTTATTGGACAAACAAGCGGATCTAAACGTCTCTCTAAGAGGTTTTTTCATGAATTTTTGGAGGTAAGTAGAATTCTTTACCACTTAGGCTTTGCGTTATTTCCTTAGGAATTTTACTCATAGTATTTTCTTGTTTTATGCAGGATGCAGCTCGCGTAGCGACGTCACCTGGTCTACTGATGGAGCATTTGAAGGTCGCACAGGCCGAATACAGCCAGTTGAAGTAGTAAGTATCTTGCTTTTGTGCTTAGTCTTTTTGAAACGGTAGTAACATTCGTTGTTGCTGGGAAAAGGCTGCTCTGTAGAATAAGATGGCTGAAGCCGAAGAAAGGCTCGCCAAGACCCTGGCACTTGAAGCCGAACTAAAAGAGGCTAAAGAAAGAGTTGCGACCTTTGAGCAAGCATCAGGATTGTGCAATTCACTTAAAGAAAAATTTGAACAACTCCTGGTGCTTTGCGAGGTGCAACAAGACAAAATGAATAAGCTCACTTTTGGCAAAAGTTTACCTTACCTTGGTAAATTTCATGAATTTGATTGAACCCATTTCTTCTCCTTTTCAGTACAAGAAGAGCATATTAAGGAACTGAGCGAAGTAAGAGATCAATTCGAGCAAAAATTCATCCAGAGGGGGATGGACATTGATACACTTCACAAGGTTTGTGAGCGTCTCCAAGCATTCAGCGACAAGACCAGAGATGCTGTTAAGCTTGCTCGCAATGGAAAGGGCACTTTAGAAGCGACTATCACGAGTTGTAGCAGTGTCGAGTTGGACACTTTCAAGAAACTGAGAATGGCTGCGGACTTGCTGATCCGTTTGAGACCTAGCATTGGTTTTCGCACTAGGCTCGCCCAGATACTAATATGCGGAATAACAGAATCTTACTCGGAAATACCGAACCCAAAGGTTGATCGAAAACATAGCTCAAAGTAATTGCACAACTCTTTATTTCAAAGAGGGCTTTACCCGTCGAACATTAGACACACTTGCCTACGTCGAAGGAACTATAAGATGGATATATGATCTAAGACTGTAATAATATTCGATGATCTAAACTAGACCTATTATAAGGTATTTATAGTTCAATCGTATGAGTACGTATTAGACTCAATAACCTAAACGTATTAGACTCATATAACTAACTAACTCTAAATAGATAAACTTAGTTATACATATTTAGATCGAATTACACTTTTGACTAGAGTTCGAATCCTTTCCAAGGTCGCAAACCTTTCCAAAGTTGCAAACCTTTTCATGGTCGCGAATCCGTTTCGAACTCGACATGAGATCCTCCCAGATCATGACTCCCCTGTTGAAAAGGAACCAACTCCTGTTGGTGACCAACTGTGAAGATGTAGAGAATGACGGGGAGCCTTGGAACGAACACATGATGAGCAATGCTACAATCATCTGATTGAATGTACAGATAGGCGCTCATGGAGCTCGGCACCTCCGTCATGGATTGTGGCATTGGCCACTCGCGGACAGCCTTCCCCTTTTCAAGGTTGATACCATCACCGATCCCAAAGCTAGGATTGCGAAGTTTGAACAGTGCGCCGTAGAGACAAGTTGCATGTTATTTTCGACTAGTCGTTGTGGTGATCGACTATGTACCTCTGCGAACAGCGCGTTGTTTTCTTCGGGCAAGCTCGCCAAACAACCACCACTTTCCATACTCGATGCAGCACAATCCTCCTGTTTAACTGGACGCATCACGCTCAGCACACACTTTGAGCATGCATTGATAATCTATTTTGCCTGATTTGCTGTCAACAAGTTCTTGGTGTCGACATGGTCGTTTTTGCTGATGATGAACTTCGTCCCATCCTTTGTGAGGTCATAGTCTTGAACTCTTTGGTGGTAGTGGGTGTCATGATCGTACAAGAACGGACTTCCAAAAATCACTTGGCAAATATCAATGGGGATGACATCGCATTGAATCTCGTCGATGTAACAAACAGATATTGCAAACTTTAGAGTACACTGACTCTCGATTTGCTGATTCACATCGGAAGTGAACCATCCCAAAGGATATGGTCGAGGATGATGAGTCATCTGCAAACCAAGTCGTTGAACCAGCCCGGCGGAGACCAAATTCTTTTGGCTTCCAGGGTTGAAGATGGCTGCGACTACCTCGTGCTTCACCTGTATGTTAATAGTGAACAATTCCTCTGTGGGGTTGGGGTCAATTGATGAACCTGAACCTTTCTCCTTCGGTATTGCCTTTTCAACCAAATCCAACTGGATGATTTCCTCTACGAGGGGAACAGAAGTTACCATAGCTGTTTGTGTGCTTGGTTCATCCCTCGTTCTTTCTGGTCGCAGTTCAGGATGAAGTTTATAACACTTCTCTTTTGTGTGCCCAGCAACATCACAATGCTCACAAGTGTTACCCGTATCGTGGGTACCCTCTTCGGAGCTCGTCGTGGTTGAAATCTCCCTCACGTTCTTGTCGTTGCGGGTCTTATTCTTCTTCTCAATAGCCAAAGCAATCGTGCTCGCGGTCGAGATGTCTTGAACTCTGAATAGGCTTAGCTCAGCACTGATTATCTTCTGAAGTCCAGACGTGTATTTTCTGAACATATGGGTGTCGAAAAGTGAGATGCCAAGGACCATTGCTTGTCTCCGGAACTCCGTCATGTAGTCCTGAACAGATTGGTCACGTCGTTGGTACAATTGGTGCCAACGATCCCATCTCTCCTCAAGATAACCCATCGGGTAGAATTCTTGCCATAGGAGTCGCTTGAATTGACCCCACGCAAGGTCGTCAGCGTCACCACTAACGACAAGGGCCTTTCACCAAGTCTTGGCGTGATCCTTCATCTTCAAAGGTGGGAACTTCACCTTTTGAGCGCTATTGAACCCTTTTAGGTTAAAATAGGTCTCAAGCTGGTCGATCCAAGAATCCAGTTTCTCGGCAGCGATCACCCCATCATATATGGGTATATCAATCTTAGCGTCGACCTTAAAAGATAAGACAGCTAAGGAGGTGTTGGCGAGGTCGTCGGTCTTACGGTCGCCTTCGTCTTCATCTTCGTCTGCCCTACGTAAGTCTTCACCAGTCTTCACACCCATAACCTTCCCTGTTTCAGGAGGTACAATCATGGCCTGCTGCTTAATCCAAGCAAGCACACTTTCCATGTTGATGGAAAGCTTAGCCATTTGTTCGGCTAGGTTAGCTTGAACGGAGGTATCGTCAGACATTGTCGGAGACGCGGCTGTAGGAACCGTCAATTGATCGCCTAGAGTTTCATCGGAGTTTTTGTAACCCTGGCAAGTCTTCACTATCCACAGGAAAGGAAAGTTGCTTTGATACCAACTTGATCCGTTTGAGACCTAGCCTTGGTTTTCACACTAGGCTCGCCCAGATACTAATATGCGGAATAACAGAATCTTACTCGGAAATACCGAAACCCAAAGGTTGATCGAAAACATAGCTCAAAGTAATTGCACAAATCTTTATTTAAAAGAGGGCTTTACCCGTCGAACGTTAAACACACTTTCCTACGTCGAAGGAACTATAAGTTGGATATATGATCCAAGGCTGTAATAATATTCGATGATCTAATCTAGACCTATTACAAGGTATTTATAGTCCAATCGTAGGAGTACGTATCAGACTCAATAACCTAAACGTATTAGACTCATATAACTAACTAACCCAAACAGATAAACTTAGTTATACATATTCGGATCGAATTACAATTCTAACCAGAGTTCGAATCCTTCCCAAGGTCGCAAACCTTTCCAAAGTCGCAAACCTTTTCGTGGTCGTGAATCCGTTTCGAACTCAACCAGAGATCCTTCTGGATCACTTGCTAAAGGCAGACATCATTGATCCTAAAAAGGATGACTTAAGTCTCAGCAAGTCTCAGCATTCCAGAAACTACTAGGAGGCAAAAGGAAGCATTGAAGTCCGACGTTGGGGCTGTAGCTTCCGCTATCCTTAGCAAGTTAAGGCATCACCACAGTCCGAATTTGGATCTGAACCCTGTGGGTGAAAATGCTACTTTTGACAGTGAGGATCAGCTGAGTGCTGTGATGGATGAGGTGAGACCTCTGGTTGAAAATTTGCTTCGAGATCTTGATCTCGTTTGATGCAAAATCTGCTATGACACCTTGTAACAATGAACTTATTGAAATGAAAATGTAAATGTTTACCTGGTTTAGTGATGATTTTGACCTTGCAAATACACACAGTTAGTAGGAATTCCAATAATCAGTATAAATGAAAATGTGAAGAATAAACTGTTAAGTATTCAGTTTCTTGACTTAATACTACAATTATGTTTCTCTGGCCCCCCTCCTGTGACCATGTATACTGAAGGCGTAGTATTATGGTCGCAGGATGGAAAAATAAACTATGGCATAGATGATCAAGGACATATAAGTCAATCTTGATGAGGATTGTTAGCTGTTTTTGGGCCTCCATGGTCGCCAGAGCGTCCCATGGTCACCCATAGCCGTGATCGCAGGTCCTCCCTATGGTCGCGAAGGGCCAGAAGGAAGGACATCGGGTAATCCAAGGGCATTCTGGATATAACTCAAAAACTATATTTATTTTGTGCAAATTCAAGACACTTATTATCATAAAAACCCATATCTTATGCTATATCCGAGAACAGTATGGTCGCAAAGATATCACCCTACGACCAGACTCTCTCGAAGAAACAAGATCTGATCTTGTTACTGTGGTTGCAGCAGGACGCGATCATCCTATATCATTACCTTACCATGATCCTTATGATTAATCCCGAGATAATCATAAGTCCCTGACAAGGTAACAGTCGAAGGAGGTTAGGATGGTAAGGCAGTTCCACGACGACCGAGTGAAGACTGCCAAATTGCCACGTACCCATGATCTACGGCAACCACCATGTACCCACGACCTCACAGCTACCACTTCGGGGCAGTTATGAGTAATCGTGGGACATGCCTTTAGGAGGATAACCGACAAACTCTTCGGCAAGTATAAGAAGGCCTTCAAGGGAAGGATCAGCGGAGGATGATCAACGAAGAGAGAAGACTAGCTTAGCAAAGATAGGATTAGCTAGCTCACACATTGTAACCATCTCTCTGTAACCCTTTTTCCCACATAGTCAAATGTACAGGACGTAGGGTCATTACTCTTCTAAGAGGGCCCGAACTGGATAACTCTCTCCCATGTCTTGATTCATAGATACTTTGAACACCTTGAGAATTTGTCTGATTGGCTTCATTCTTCATCACACTCTTCTTTGCATAAGATCGACAGAAGGACCCCAGGGTCCCAATCGTCAACAAATCCCTTTATGCGTGAGAAGACGGCTTAAAAGGGGAAGTTGGCTATATGCAATCACATGGTCGCAAGAACAAACATGTTAATGTAAATGCAGAAGTTCATTGCAAACTGACAGCCACCAAAGTGATATGTAACATGCTAGTAAGTCCTTGATGCGTTGAGAAACGACTTATAAGGAGATGTCTTGAGTAGATGCGACCATGAGATCGGCCAGCGAATCCACTAAAACATTAAGAGAAAAATGCTTATTGCGACCAGCCCCCGAGCGTAGCCAGAGAAAAAGACTGAGGACAAAAATTGGGAAAATAATGATAACATATAGCGAAAAAATGCTTTATTTAATGTAAAAATATAGAAGGAAAATAAAAACTTACACATAAAACTTGCATAGCTGGTCTATGTTCCAAGCATAAGAGAAAACCCTTCCATCTTCTATAGCTAATCTAGCTGATCCAGGTCACGGTATCAAGACCACAGTGTAGGGCCCTTCTCATTGAGGGGAGAATTTGTTGTGACAAGACTGGTTTTGAATTTTCCTTAAAACTAAGTCTCCTACGTGAAGACTACGTGGTCGCACCCTTTTGTTATGATATTTACGCAGAGCCTGTAAATACAAGATTGAGTTCGTCTTCGCGTGTTTCATTGTTTAAATTACTTACGTGAGGAGAGCCAAGTTGGATTTCACTTGGCAGCATGGCTTCTTCACCAAAAATTAGTTGGAAAGGCGTGTCGTCTATTGCTTTACTGGGTGTGGTACAAAGTGCCCATAGATCGGAGTAGAGTTATTCTACCCAAGTCCCCGAGCACAACTTAAGGCGGTCCAATACACGCTTCTTAACCCCTTGTATTATCTGCCCATTGGCGCGTTCAACTGCACCCACTACTACAGAATTCATTATCACAGTCGGGTCAAAACAGTCATCACAGACGGTTCTTACTCGTCAGTGATAATCATGTACTATCACAGACGGTTTTAAACCGTCTGTGATCTCTCCCTTCACAGACTGTTATAAGATCAAAACCGTCTGTGATACTCATACTACACAGACTGTTATAACATCAGAACCGTCTGTGATACTCATACTACACAGACTGTTATGACATCAGAACCGTCTGTGATACTCCTAATACACAGACTGTTATAACATCAAAGCCGTCTGAGATACTCATACTACCACATACAGTTTTGATCTCAGAACCGTAAGTAATAATATGAGTATCGCAGACGGTTCTGATGTCAAAACCATCTGTGATCCTCACATTATTACTGACGGTTCTGAGATCAAACCCGTCTGTGATACTCACATTATTCTTGATGGTTATGACATCAGAACCGTCTGCGATACTCTTATTATCAGAGACGGTTATAACGTCAGAACCATCTGTGGTACTCCGAATACACAAACTGTTATAACATCAAAGCCGTCTGAGTTACTCATACTAACACAGATGGTTTTGATCTCAGAACCGTCAGTAATAATATGAGTATCGCAGACGGTTCTGATGTTAAAACCATCTAGGAGTCTCACATTATTAGAGACAGTTCTGAGATCAAAACCGTCTGTGATACTTAAATTATCAGAGACGGTTATGACCTCAGGTCCGTCTGCGATAGCGTCCTTATCACAGACGGTTGTTTCAGAACCGTCTGTGTATTTAGAGTATCACAGACGGCTTTGAGGTCAAAACCATCTGCGATATTGTCATTATCAGCGACGGTGGTAATATCACAGTCGGCTTTGAGGTTAAAACCATCTGCGATATTGTCATTATCAGCGACGGTGGTAATCTTGAAATCGTCTGTGATTGTTTCCTTATCACAGACGGTTTATACTCTCAGAACCGTCTGTAATAGTGAATATCACAGACGGTTTTTAGGTCAAAGCCATCTGTGATAGTGTGATATCACAGACGGTTCTGAGGTTAAAACCATCTGAGATAGTGATAGTGTGATATCACAGACGATTTTTAGGTCAAAACCATCTGTGATAGTGTCATTATCGATGACTGTTATAATCTCAGACGGTTTGTAATGCACAGACGGTTTTGATCTTACAAACCGTCTGAGATTATAACAGTCACCGATGTCCTCTGTACAAATAGCATTTCATATATACGGTTCATGAATTTCATACATGCATAGTACTCAAATATATACAGTCTCATATATACATACACACAACTTAGAAACATGTACAAGCATTTCATATATACAGCACAGAACTCAGAAATATGTACAATTGAGATTGAACCAATAAATGTAATCAACAATTAACGTCTCTTTGATCAGTTATCCTTTAAAAAATAATAGGTTTTGAGACCCCTCTATTGGACGGCTTTTTCGATTATAGGGGAAGACTTTATTGGAAATGGCTTTATTGCTATCCACTTTCCTAAGCTTTAAGTCAGTGTGTTAGATGTACAAATAAATGTAAGGCCGCATTAATACGAACCTTGCGGGTCCCTAAACTTCCCCTTGGTTGATATGACCTCCGCAAGGAAAAACTCAGCAAGCATCCCTCGAACAATACCAATCTCCCGAGGGTCAAAGCTTTCCGAAGGGAAGTCGACCCCCTATAGCAAAAGTTGGTACAGAAAAAATTAGTTCAATGCAGTTGTAAATTCTGCCAAATCGATACAAAGGGGAGTAGTTGTATACCTCGGGGAAATCTGGGCGGTGAGGGGTGATGATCAGGTCATACATGTGGCGCATCACGTAGAACCTACATGTATTGTCGTTCGGCTGCTGATGGCACTGCCAATTTACAGACCGAGAGTTAGCTGGGGACACGTTCTAAAGTAAAACAGATGCCAATTGAAATTTGTACCAAAAATTGTAACCACTGAAACTTATCGGCACACCGCTCGTGTTGTCGCCCTCCCTCGGCAAAGTAGTTCGTGAAAGCCTTGTAGATAGTCAAAATTGATAGTTTGAGGATAGTAGAAATTGACAGTTTGAGGACAGTAAATCTAGATGCATGCAAGACAGGTCCACATGAATATCATCACCTTTCGAATACATCTCGTGCACCGCAATACGAGTACCTTTCCTCTGCAATGAATCAAGGTAGAACACCTTGTTCCTTTTCGGAATAAGTAGCAGCAGGATCCAGTGGTAGCTACATGTTACACGTAAAGAATTAAAAATTTAATCTAAGTTTGGGGGTGTGCACATGGAGACACTAATCTACGGGTGAAGTACTGATGAAAGCACTAACCTCTGGTTGTAGGGTACAAGTATGTACTCCTTGTCGACCTGAGGAAGCAACCCTCTTTTGATGTAGTCGACAACGAAGTCTGCGTCGGTCCTAAACATCACCTCGGCGACCATCTGGGGTCCAAGAAACCAACAGGTATGCCCTTAGATTTGGCATAGCTGGTCATGCAGCTGCACGGAAGTAACCAATTAATAAATGACATATATCCGTATATGCACGAACAGGTGTAGGATAGTAGGATACTTACAGCACCCAAGACCGTAGGATTGACAAGTCGAGCGCATCTTTGTTCAGTAAATTGTGCAGGTCTTCGAAAGTCACCGAGTAGGTCCCAACGTCGTTATGGAACTCTGCCACGGTGTACTTGACCATGATGTGCGTCGGACGCTGCGTATTGGTCTGGTTTGTCCTCCTCATGTACCATGCATGCAGGCTCTGGCATGCTAACCCCATGCTCGAAATTGCGGTATCGGAGGCCATGGGCATCCCCAGAGCGAACGGCATGAGAGCTGGCGCACTCTTCTCACTTTCCTTCGCCGGGCTCTTCTTTGCTTTTCCCCTACTAGCCAGCTTCTTGAATGGTTGCCTCCTAGTCGGAGTCAGCTTCGTCATCAGAGGGGTCGGCTGGCTAGTAGTCCGTGTGTCGGTCTGTGATGTCTGTGATGTAAGAACCTACATATTAGGACACTAACTCTGAGGGCTATTATTACAGTACGAATTATGAAACTGGTGGGGGAATTACCTCATCCAGGACGATGTCTTTCTTGGGCCATTGCACGAACGTGTGCACCGCATCCCCGAGAGTGGTAATCTCGTCGTTTGGCGGCTTCTCCAACGGAAAACCCTTGCAATGGTCAAAGACACTGTCCACCTGGACCCGTGCAAAACCCTCACATAGAGGGGCACCGTGGATTGTGGCCCCCGCCGTGCATGGTTGCGCCATCCCACGGGCAGCCTCGATCGGGAAGAGACCGGCCAGCACCATAAGCTTGCAGGAGGCGGGTTCCTACAAACAGTGTACATTAACATATTGAATTTCACCGCTTTTCACTTTCGAATGAATTAACATAGACAAATGGTCATTACCTGCAGAAAGTCCACCGGATACTTTGTAGAGGGCTCCGTCTGCGAAGACCCCAGCACAGACGCGCAGCTACTACGGTGGCCAATAATGGGGGTCGGTACTTCCGCTGCTAGAAGGGGGGTGCCCTGGGTCGCCTTTCTTAGCTCTTCATACATGGACCACATCTCTGACAACTGCTGCAGGAGTGCTTTGTCCTGAACAGCGAACTCCGATCGCATCTCCTCCTTGAGCCGTTCATCGCGGGCTTGGTGGGATCTCTTTCTCCTCTTAGCCGCCTCCTCATCATCAGGGAAACCATGCCTCCAAGGCACAGTGGAACTGAGGCCGCGCACGCGGCCTGGATGCTCCTTGTTTCCTAGAGCCGCTGTGAGGATATCCCTGTCCCTCCTTGGGTTGAACTCTCTAGATGTCGCCTGCGCACTCAGCGTCACCTGCAACAGGAGAACTTAACAATACAACCCATTGCATGCGTGTTACGAGGATAGTACGTGATCGGACAATCTTACCAGCCGGTCGATCACTTCCCTGTCCGCAAGGTTAGTCACAGAGACGCTTCCGGAGGAGGTCATCGTCGATCTTGCTCGGCACCAATTGCGGGCGAGCACGTCCGTTATGCCTTCATAAGGACTGCCGGCCGAAGATTGGGAAGCCTCCTCGTCCTGCTTCCTCCACAACTCCTTCTTCCCCACATACCCACCACTGCCTAGTTTGTGTGGGTGGGTATTCTTGGCCTGGTTAGCTTGGCCCTTCGCACTAAGCTCCTGGAACTCTGGCTTGGCCTTCATCTCGACGAACTGCTGCCATGCTTCGGGAGTCACAAAAGCGAAGTCATCGAAGGGGGTCTTCGACTCCTTCACATAGAGCCTGACAAGGTGGCTCTTGAAGTTCCTCCACGCCTCGTTTATTGACATCAGTGTCCTCCGGCGGATGGTGAAGTGGCGATCCTCGGGAATGTGAAACGCCACCTGCATTTCTTCCCACAGCGCATCCTTGCACTCTGGGGGCACTTGACCCCAGTCGGAGGTGGTGATGGGCACCCGCTCCCTTGCCACTTTGCCGCATAGTGAGCGGTACTGACTGAGAAGTTTGTCCGGAGCTTCCGGCACACCATTGTCGTCGAACTGGACGTGCTGCTTTTCCCGCTTGTCCAGACGCGCGCATGTCGTCCGGCCACGCCCCTTTCTCTTCTGCGGCGGGGTCACGGCGAACGAGGCAACCTCTGGCCCAAGCGTCTCATTGCCAGCGAGGTCACCCTGACTCCCCGAGTGGTGCATTTCGTCACCAGACATAGTTCCTAACATAAGTGAAAGAGAGAACAGTTTAAGTAAATCTGCAACTAATAATTCTATAACAAAACCCATATACTTATAATTAACCAAGAATGACAGAAACGTTGGGAGGCGATGGAGGTGATCGCGTCGGAGGCGGGAGGGTGATGGATCGCGCCTGACGGTGGAAAGGCGATGCAGGTGATCGCGACGGACGGAGAGGAGGAGAAGGTGGGAGGCGATGGAGGTGATAGCGACGGACAGTGCGAGGGTGGAGAGAGCTAGGGCAAACAGTTGCGAAGTCTGGAAATGAGCGGGACAAAGCCCGCCTTGAACTATGTACCGCGTCGAGATTATCACAGTCGGTCCAACATTCACAACCGTCTGTGATAATATTATCACAGTCGGTTCTCACATCAGAACCGTCTGTAATAATCGACATAGTGATAATCACCAGAGAGATTATCACAGACGGTTTTGAGTTGAGAGCCGACTGTGACTCTGATTATCACAGATGGTTTGGAATTGAGAACCGACGGTGCACGTCAAGAACTCGAAGCGTCGGATATTGTTGGAAATATCACAGTCGGTTCTCAAATAAAAACCGTCTGTGATAATCTACATAGTGAGAGATTATCACAGACGGTTGTGAGTTGAGAACCGACTGTGACTGAGATTATCACAGACGGTTTTGACTTGAGAACCGACCGTGCACGTGTACACTTGAAGCGTCGGACACGCTGTTGGGAATATCACAGTCGGTTCTATATTCATACCCGTCTGTGATAATTCAACCGTCCGTGATAATCTCTCTGTTGAACGTTAGTTTTACAACTTGAAACTGATCTGTAGCTTTCAACTCTGAATGCTCGAAAACTTGTTTTAAATGAACACTCAGATATTTCAAATGTAGTCCAAATGCTCTGTAAATTGGTTACAGTGTACTTAGATCCAAAAATTGGTTACAATGTGGGGCATGCTCAAATAAATTTAACATACAATGTGGAGCATGCTCAAGTTAATGTTACATACAAATGGGGACTTTCACCGACAATTTCCACGTACACAGCCATGTTATCCTCAACTTTCCACTTACCGCGGCCCTGCAAAGACGAGAATTACAGGAGATATAAGCTATACCGATGGAAACAGAGAGATAAGGACGTACGGTTGATTACCTTTAAAGTATAACCCTTCCTGGTGATCCATACGCATGTAACTGGCTTCGTCGGTGTCTTCAGTATCGACCTGTATGCCATCTCCAAATGGAGGAATCTCATCAAATTGATTGTATTCCTCCTCGTCTACGACATTTTCAACTCCAACAATCTTTCTCTTGCCATGAAGGACGACGTGCCACTTCTTATTGGCCGGGTCAGTGACATAAATGACCTGAATGGCTTGATTTGCAAGTATGAATAGCTCATCTTTGTAAGCAACTCGATCGAGACCCACAGAAGTGAAACCGTAACTGTCAACCTTCACACCCTGTGGGATTTGGACCCATCGGCATCGAAACAGGAGAATCTTGAACAGTACGTAATCGAGCTCCCAAATTTCTTCAATGAACCCGTAGTACGAGTTCAATCCACGTACTACCCTTGTTGGGCCTGTCTCGGTGAACCCCTCATGGAAAGCTTCTACGCTCACTCCACTATTTTGCACAGTGCTCTTTCGATCTTGAGCTTTCGTGTAAAATGTGTACCCATTGATGTCGTATCCCTGCCATGTCTGTATAGTAAACGTGGGCCCTTTTGCCAACCATTTAAGGTTCTCACTTGCGGACTCTCCGGTAATTCGCAGTTTCATCCACGCGTTGAATTGACTGTTATGTTGTCCCGTGATCCAAACCTCGGATCGGCGAGGATTGTCTTGTCGTAGCATCTCCTTGTGCTCGTCGATGTACGGAGACACCTCCGTCATGTGTTGCAAGACCCAAAAATGAGCTTTCGAGTACATATCGAAATCAGGAGTGATGGCTCTCCGTCCAATAGTGCCAACACCATCAAGCCTCCCCTCGTGATGAGACACAGGAACTCCTATTGCTTCTACCTCGGTCATGTAATTGATGCAGAACTCAACAACCTCTTCCGCTGCATAACCTTCGACAATGCTACCCTCAGGCCGGGACCGATTCCTCACGTAGGCCTTAAGTACACCCATGTACCTCTCGAATGGATACATATAACGTAGGAACACGGGTCCACATATCTTGATTTCTCTGACAAGGTGGACGGTGAGATGGACCATGATATCAAAAAACGATGGAGGAAAATACATCTCAAGCTGACAGAGAGTTCGAACCACCTCGCTCTGCAGAGAATCCAGTCCATCGGGATCAATGACCTTGCAAGAAATTGCATTGAAGAAAAAACACAGCCTCGTGATCGTCGCTCTAACCTTATGCGGCAGAATACTCCGGATGGCAACAGGAAGCATTTGTGTCATCAACACGTGACAATCATGAGACTTCATACCCAGCAATTTCAAATCGCCCATGGACACAAGCTTTTTCATATTTGCGGAGTAACCCGATGGAACTTTAACACCATAGAGACACTTACAGAGTTCTGTCCTCTCAGCCTTGCACAAAGTGTAGCATGCAGGGGGAGGTATATACGGCCTTTATCGTCCTCTGTCGGTGCTAGCTCGGGCCTGATTCTCATTTTGATCATGTCATGCCGCACATTGACGCCATCCTTTGTCTTCCCTGGAATGTTCAGCAATAGGCCGATTAAACTGTCGCAAACATTCTTCTCTACATGCATGACATCAATGCAATGACGAACCTATAAATGCTCCCAATACGGTAAGTCCCAAAATATCGATCTCTTCTTCCAAGAGTTCTTCGTGCGGGGTTTCAATTTACGACCATTTCCAAACACAACGTCTATGTCCTTCACCCGTGAGTAAACATCTTTCCCGCGCGTAGGCTTCGGGGCTGAACCATCTTCCTTGTGGCCGTCAAATTCCCTCTTCCTCTTACGATATGCGTCATTCTTCGGAAGAAACCTACGGTGACCATGTACACTGTTTTCCTGCAATTCTTCAGCCACACGCTCTCAGTCTCATCTTCGCAGTGGGGGCAGGCTTTGGCTCCTTTCGTACTACGGCCCGACAAATTTTCAAGGGCAGGGAAATCGTTGATGGTGCAGAATATCATAGCACGTAGGATGAAGTTCTCTCGTTTGTATGCGCCCCATACCTGCACCCATTCGTTCCACATTGTTAGGAGATCCTCTATCAATGGTGCTAGGTACATATCAATATCGTTTCCGGGTTGTTTTGGTCCTGAGATAAGTAGAGACATCATGAATGCGCTCGAAGAGATCGTCAAGGTCAAGCCGTAGCCGAGTGTGCTTCTCCGTGAGGAGCTTGTACTCCTCCTGGAGGGCCCTCAGCTCGGCCTTGACTTTGCCAGTGTCTTCCATGGCTCCCCTTCCCTGTGCAAATCAACAGGTCAAGAATGTATTGAACAAGATTAACAATACAGGGGTAAGTCCAAAAGATTGAGAGTTCTTACCGGGGAGGGCGAGGCTGACGATGCCATCGAGGATGCCATTGGCGCAGAGAAGCTAAGGAGTCAAACAGTCTGAGAATTATAAAAACTTGTAAAGTAAATGAAAATTTTTCCCACTGTCAATTTATAGAACTTCCAAAGCGATGCTTCGTGTTCTCCTAGGCGCCGCGCGCGAAGATCGGAGACAGAAATGATCATAGTTGAGAATTCGAAGCGTTGGCACTTTTTCAGTCGGTTCAGACCTCAGAACTGTCTGTGATAACTAGAATATCACAGCCGCTTCTTAGTTAACAACCGACTGTATATATCACACTCGGTTTTGAGTTCAGAACCGTCTGTGATTTTCTAGTTATCACAGACGGTTCTCAACTGGGAACCGATTGTATCTATCATAGTTGGGTTTTATGTTAGAACCGTCTGTGATAAGTAGACTATTACAGACAGTTCTCAGCTGGGAACCGATTGTATCTATCACAGTCGGGTTTTAGGTTAGAGCCGTCTGTGATAAGTAGACTATTACAGACGGTTTTGTGTTCAGAACCGTCTGGTTTACTATCACAGTTGTTTTTGACATCAGAACCGACTGTGATAACGGAACATATTCTCCCGAGAGGCCTTCGCAGACAGTTTTTCATTGAATAGTTCATAACCGTCTGCGATGTGCCGTCCTGGATGTCTGTTTCTGTGTAGTGACCATTGCTTTGCGGATGAGTGACTAATGCGAAGAAGATTTTGGTTCCGATATCGTCGCAATAGTCTAGAAAAAGACCACTAATGAACTGAGATCCGTTATCTATGATGAGACGACTTGGAATGCCAAATCGTGTCACAATGTTATTATGAAAGAACTTCTTCGCCACTGCGGCGGTAATGGTTCAGACCAGTTCAGCCTCGATCTATTCAGTGAACATATCAATGGCTACGAATAAAAACTTATATCCATTGATGGCTTGGGGCATTGGCCCCAGAATATCTATTCCCCATACGACGAATGGCCAGGTCAAGGGAATAGTTTGTAGTGCATATGCTGGCTGATGAACTTGCCGAGCATGAAATTGGCACTGTGGGCATGTCTTGACCAAGTGCCTGGCATCGTTTAATGCCGAAGGCCAGTAATACCCTTGTCGAAAAGTCTTTCTGACCAGTGTCTAATAGGATGCATGTGCGCCGCACATGCCTCTGTGGATTTCTCTCAGAAGGTTTTGTCCTTCTTCTTGAGGTATGCAACGCATGAGTACTCCTTGAGTGCTTGTTGTACAAGATCCCTTCGACCAGTCTGTACATGCGTGCTCTTCTAACTAACCAATCAGCTTCGGCTTCGTCCTCGGGCAAGGTCCCATGCATGAGATAGATCCTCAATGGCTGTATCCAATCTGCTTCATGCTCGAGGGCGGTGATGTTAGTCATCGCCTCTGTCGTCTCGGTGATTGAAGGATGTTTTAAGTTTTCAATGAAGTCTGATTGAAGGATGTTTTAAGTTTTTCATGAAGACTCCTGCCGAAGCAGATGCGCGTGAGGGCCCAATTTTGACAATTGGTCTGCGAGAATATTGTCCCTTCGCGGAACTAATTGGATTTTGAAATTCCTGAAATGTTTTTCCAATTTCCTCACTTCATCCAAGTAATGAGCCATTGTCTCATCGGAGGTGTTGTACTCCTTGCTTACCTGGTTTATGACTAGTTGTGAATCTCCCTTCACCACTAGTCGATGGACTCCAAGGGATTTAGCTACTCGAAGCCTGGCTAAAAGACCTTCATACTTTGCTGCATTATTGGTCGCAACAAAGTGGAGTTGTATGACATACTGGAGTTGGTCACCCTAAGGTGCGATTAAGACCACTCCAGCCGCCAAGTGTGAAAAACCGCGAGAACTATTGAAATACATCGTCCAATGGTCGGTAGTTGACAAATCTATTGGTTGTTGTGTAAGTGGTTCGGGATTAGTCCATTCTACCACAAAATCTGTAAGAACTTGAGATTTGATTGTTACTCGAGCAGTGAAATGGAGATCAAACGCTCCGAGTCCTACTGCCCACTTCGCAACTCAACCAGTTGCTTCCGGGTTCCAGGGAATGTCCCCTAAGGGAAAGCATGATGGCACGGAAATCTTGTGCCCTTGAAAGTAATGTTGCAACTTTCGACAAGCCATTAAGAGAGCATAGAGTAGTTTTTGGACCTTGGGGTAACGCTCCTTTGGTCCATTGAGTACCTCAATTATGAAGTACATTGGTCATTGCACCCCTTCTCGTTCTACAACCAGAACTGCGCCGACTGTGTGAGGGGTTGCGGCTAAGTAAATGAGCAAAGGTTCTCCAATATTTGGGCAACATTGGAGTACTTGATAAATATGCTTTGACTTCCTGAAAAGCTTCTTCGGCCTTGTCTGACCATTGGAAACCATTGTGTTTGACAAGGATTGTTAGCTGTTTTAAAGTCCCTGTGGTCGCGATAGCGCCACACGGTCGCATATGACTATGGCCGCGGCTCTCCCTATGGTCGCCAAAGGCAAGAAAGAAGAGCGTTGGGTAATCCAAGGACATTCTGGATATAACTCAAAAATCATATTTATTTCACGCGAAATCAAGACATTCATAATCCTAAAAACCTATGTTTTGTGTTGTATCCAAGGACAGTGTGGTTGCAGAGATAGTCCCTACAGCCACCCTCCCTCACAGATACAAGAATTAACTTTAGCACCACGGTCGTAGTGTTACGCGATCATTCCTAAAACATTACCTCATCACGATCCTTATGGTTATCCCCGAGATAATCATAAGTCCCTTACAAGATAACTGTCGAGGGAGGTTAAGATGGTAAGGTGGATCCACAACGACCGAGTCAAGCCTGCCAAACCACCACGTACCCATGATCTACAGTAACTACCACACCCACAACCTCACAGCTACTACTCCGGGGCGGTTAGGAGAGATCGTGGGGTGTGGTTCCAAGAGAACAACCGACGACCTCTTCGGTAAGTATAAGAAGGCCTTCAAGGGAAGGATCGGGGGGATGGATCAACTGCGGAGAGAAGACTAGGCTTAGCAAAGATAGGATTAGCTAGCTACATATTGTAAACCACCTCTCTATAAACTCTTTTTTTCCACATAGCCAATTACACAGGACGTAGGGCTATTACCCATCTTAAAGGGGGCCCGAACCTGGATAAACATTGCTCCCCATGCCTCTAGATTCATTCATACCTTGAACGTCTTGAGAATCTGTCTGATTGGCCTCATACCTTCTAACTCCCTTTCTTGCATAAGATCGACAGAGGGACCTGGAGTTCCAATCGTCGACAGCTGATGCCCACCGTGGGGCCCTGAAGACATTTTCTTCAGGATTCAGATCGTTTCCCTTGCTTACACGATTCTGAGAATGAATTCGATCTCGAGGATCACATAGACACAATGGACGAAGATGCTGTCCCAATGAATGGTGACAATGTTACCCTCACAGTGTGTTTTGGGAAAGCATCATCCTCGATCCCAACCGCGTCTGCTGAACAGGAATCGAATCAGGTAGTTTGCTTGCCCTCAATGGAGGACGAGTATGTGCCGCAACCGGTTGCCTCAAACAACTTGGAAGAGGATGATCTTGACATTCGTTTGGAGAATTTCTCCCCAGACAACCTGAAGTCTCTCTTTGATTTCGAGTCAGGCTCAGACAAAGATGAGATGCTTTCTCCATTTGTGAACTCAATCCCTAGAGAAATCACCGCACTTTCGGAGAAAACTCCAGAGCAAAGAGACGCTAGGTAGGAGCGAGAATGCAAATAGAAAGAGGACCAAGAACACGAACAATGCGAGGTGGAGGTTCGCAAGGTCACGGAAGATCTTCTACGACCAGCACATGTGCCACTTACCATTAGATTTCAGGACCATGACCAAATTCGAGAGCCATTTGGGATGGTTAACCTCGCGGATGAAACCAGCATCCTGGAGTTTATCTAACTCTGAACGAATGGCTTCTTGTCCATCAAGAGCAAAGTATCTGAGCTTTTTCTTTATTGGTCGCTGTCCAGGACGAATTGCTAGTCTATGCTTGATCACTTCCCTTGGGACTCCGAGCATATCAAAGGAAAGCAATGAGCGTGAGTTCCTATTTGTCGTCCAGTGCTGACCCAATCCAAACAGTCTTAAATGGGTCATCTAGGAATAAAGGAACCTACTTGAATTTTTCTTCTGGTCGCAAAGTGTCCTTGATCGCATCGGGCTCCTTGGTCGCTAGCTTTACATCCCATAGGGGAAGTTGGTTGGCCAGTTCCAAGGATATGTGATCACAAGTAAGAGGCGTATTTTGGCTACCTCGAACTATGATTACACCTTTTGGTCTTGGTACTTTGATGCACTGATAAGTGTAGTGCGTTGCTGCCATGAATTTGGCGAGTGAAGGCCTGTCAAAGATGGCGTTATAAGCTGAATCAAAATCAATTACATCAAAAGTAATTAACTCTGTTCGAAAATTCTCTGGTTCTCCGAGTGTCACAGGTAATACTATTAGCCCTATGGGCATCATCAAAGAACTAGGGATTATCCCGAAATATGGGTGAGCTACTGGTTTATCTTTGAACGAGGTATTTGCATACCGTCAAGAGCTTTGGCAAATAGCAAGTCAAGAGAACTTCCTCCATCGACTAGTACTCGTCCCACTTTAGCATTGCTACTAATGGGGGAAATTACTAAAGGAAGTCATCGTGGCCACGATAATCCTTTAGAACAATCTTCCCGGCTAAAGGTCAATGAAGTTTCTGACCAACAAGGAAATTGAGGCTCTCTAAGAGGAGCCTCAACACTATTTACCTCCTGGTAAACAAATTAAATTGACGCTTAAAAAAAAAGACAAAAACCCGCCAAAAATAATATTAACATGATTACTAGGTACTTGATATATCATTTCCTCGTCTCCATCGGCGTCCTTAATCCCACAAGATTGTCCCTATTCTGATATAGTTGGCATAGGTGCATTACCTTGATAGAAATCTTCCATGCGCTTCAACCAAGTGCGATAATTCTTGAGGTCATGTCCAGAAATGTTGTGTAACAGACACCATCTCTTATTTCCCTGCGGGTTAGTCTATTTTTCTATATGGTCATCATTGCGACCACCAAGAGGAGGTCTATTAATTTTGAATGGAACTTTTTTACCTTTCTCTTGTGGTTGCTTGTCCATGACTGCGACCTCTCAAAATTGGTTTGCTCTATTCTTCTTGGGCTTCTTGAACTTTTCACTTGCAAATGGTTCAGATTTCTTACTTGAATCTTCTTTCTTTTCGGTTTTGATGCCAGGTTCAGGAGATAAGTTGCCCTTATCCACCATCCTATTCCATTCTACAGCCTCAGCTGCATCGGAATATCGATCAACCATGTCGAAAAGCTCGACACTAATCGTAGAGGATGGAACTTAAATCTTTTGTGAACCTACGATATCTAACACCGTGTTTAAAGGCCCTAATAACCAAAGTATCAGAGATATTAGGAATGGTATTTCACAGTCCTACAAATCTCTTAACAAACTGCCGAAGAGTTTCGGTCGAAGTCTAGCAAAGACGATGGAGATCATCTTCTTTGCCCGGCTTCTCATAGCAGTTTTGGAAGTTGCTGAGGATGGCATCACACATTATCTCCCAGCTGTAGATCGATTCTTCTGGTTGGTTGAACAACCAAGTTCGTGCTGGACCCTCAAGGACTGTTGGTAAGTAATTCACCATAACCCGTTCGTTTCCCCCAGCCGCTTGGATGGCAGTGACATAGATATGGAGAAATTCGGTTGCATTTTGAGTCCCATCGAATCTCTCGATCGTGTCGGGCTTAAACTTATCAAGCTAGACCACATTTTGCAGCCCTGGTGATAATGCTTTACACCCTACGTATGTACTGCGTGGTTGTTGATCGTCGCGACCCACATCATGGTCACGGAAATGGTCATCCTAAGGAAACTCGTGATGTGGTCCCAGGCGCAAGTGCACTAGTACGTGATTATGGTCGCGTGAAGCACCAATTTGCTAGGCTTTGTCATGTTGGGTATGCGTGAGATTGCGCCTCTTCTGGCTTTGATGGGAACCATCTCGCCCTCGGGAATGAGTGGTCGAACGCGAGGATGTTGTTGGAGTTATGCCCGAGGTGACCTCATCGAGGTTTTCCACAAGCACCCTTACGAATGTTGCCCCATCATCGTTCGCGAGACCAAAGGGAAGATTGTGAGGTGCCTCTACAATCACCCGGATACGGCCCTACGCATTACTTTTGGGCGCCAGAGGAGTTTTTAACACTGTCGCCTCAACTGTCGAGGAATACTCCAGAGCTGAGAGCAACGTGTGTTCACGTCTGCGCCCATCCGGATGTCGCTAACAAGAAGTTCCCGGACCAAAGTCGCGAGTAGCAGTATCGTAGTGAGTTGGCGCAAGTCGTAGGAAATCCTCTACGACCTTGTGGACCTCGGTCGCTCATTATTCGCGTGCTTTGTCCTCCACTCGTTTGTGCTCTTATTCTTCCCTAGCAACACGTTGCTCGGGGGTTTCCTCAGAAAGTGCAGCGACTTCCCTCGGAATTGAATTCGTGGACGGAGAAAGCCTCTCATCTTTGTCTGAGTCAGACTCGAAATCAAAGAGAGATTTTAAGTTGTTCAGGGAAAAGTTCTCCAGACGAAAATCAAGATCATCATCTCCTGTACTATCTGGGACAATAGGTTGTGGCACATACTCGCCTCGGTTGTGGTAATACTCATAGAGGGCAAACGAATTACTCTTTCAGGTTCTTGTCCAATAGACATGACTAGAATCGAAGATGATGCTTCCTTGAGACATGTCTCGATGGTAGTATTGTCACTATTGATGGGGACATTATCTTCATCCATAGCATCTACATGATCCTCGAGATCGAATTCGGTTGTCCTTCTAAAGACACGCCCATGATTGCTTACAATTGCCTCATGGTGGTAGCTGCAGGTCGTGGGTACGTGGTGGTTGCCGTAGATTGTGGTTACGTGGCAGTTTAAGCACCTTTGAGTTGGCGTCGTGGAAACTACCTCACCATCCTAATCTCGTTCGACGGTTATCTTGTCAGGGACTTATGATTATTTCGGGAATAATCATAAGGATCAAGGCATGGTTACTGTGGAGGGTGATCGTGTACCTCTACGACCACATATTGATATCAAGCTTTGTCTCTGCGAGAGGGTGCGCTCGTAGGTAGGTGTCTCTGCGACCATAGTGCTCCCAGATACAGCACAAGACTATGGACTTTACAATAACAAGTGTTTAAGATCTATAGAGTCTCATAGCCAAAATTGCAAGAATTAAATATCATTGATGGGCTATGTCCAGAACACTCTTAGACTACCCGGTATCTCTTTCCTAGACCTTTTGCTACGATAGAAAGGTATGTGTGACCATGGAGTGTTGTGCGCGACCATGGAAAGGTATGCGTGACCATGGATATATATCTAAGCATGGCTAACAATCCTCGTCAAATGTTAACAATCTTAACGATGTAATGATGGTTTTATTATTAATTATTTGCATGTGTATTAATTATTTGTTAATATTATTAATGTAGTTAGTAAAAATAGGGGATGGCTTTCAAATTTTTTAAAAATCATAGAAGGAACATTTTTTAATAATGAAAATAGTGAAGGTATAAATTATAAAAATATATGTAAATTTTAAAAATATTTGTAAAGATGAGAAAAATATTAAAAATTTTAAAAAATTTATAAAATTATTTAAATCAGAGAAAGAAAATATTTCAAGTAGAAGTATTTAAAATAGGGTGTTCTCTCTGTGCAAATTGTTTTGGCTTCATCATTTGATAAATATTGTCGTGGTATTGCGAATACCCCGGCAGGTTTTGTGGACGATCCTAGCGAAGAAAACGCGACGCGGGTTGACCGGGTGGCTGGTCCTCCCCCGCCGGACAAACACAGCAAGTGACGCGAGGATTTATACAGGTTCGGGTCCCGGTGGGGGCCCTAGACCTGTCGGCGTGCTCCCGACCGGAGTCGGCTGGGGAGGCTCTCTCGGGGAGAGACTTCCGGAGCACACCTGTGAGTTTTGGCTACTCTAGCAATAATGAATCACTTGTTCTTACAATAGGGGGTACAAGGGCTATTTATAGCCCCAAAAAGAAGCAAAAAGACTAAACTACCCCGGACGCTACCGTCAAATCGAGGGGTAGCGACGTCATTCTCCCGGTCAGGTGCCTCGGATGCTTGATAGGTGGCCGCTGATTCCCGAGGCGCTCCTCACGTGACCTGCACGTGATCAAGAACCAAAGACTTTACCTTTAGAGGGCGACGATGCCCGGGACATGCACCGGAGGCAATGTCCCCGGGCAAAAGGTGGCGCCCGGGACCGGCACCGGAAGCCAGGTCCCCGGGCGAATGGCGGCCGGGACATGCCCCGGAGGGCAATGTCCCCGGGCAAATGGCGCGCCCGGGGCCGGCACCCGGGCGAAAGGCGGCGCCCGGGACCGGCACCGGAGGCCAGGTCCCCGGGCGAAAGGCGGCACCAGAGACCAGCACCGGAGGCCAGGTCCCCGGGCAAATGTGACACTACTTACCTGGACTTAGCCTCGCGGAGATTTCCTCCAACAAATAGAGCTGCTCCAAATTTGGTACATTCAAGGACTAAAACATAACAAACACACTAGTCAAAGTGGATTGTCAATTTCTTTAAAAAAACACACTCGGTGTAGCATAATAATAATTTGGAAAAACATAAAGTTAGTTAGCAGTGTACCAATTTTGTTTTGCACTGAATGTACTTGGTATAGCAATTATATTAGGAATTATATTTTCATTCTAATGATGTTAATTAAAGTAGATTAAAAATTATGTTAGTTATGTTAATTATGTTGATTTGTAGGGAATGGAGCAACTCAAAAAATTTTGCATATTTTATGGTGACGCTTTAATTCTTGATGGCCCACCCGGTATAGATATAGGTCGCTGCAAATATGTCATGGCCGATTGGAACATATAAAACACATCTTTCTCAGATTTGAAGTTATTGATCTTTAGTATATTTGACAAGGATCCACCACACGAGGCAACTCAAGTAGAGGAACTCATTGTCAAAGAGACCGCAAATGACCCGTACTGGGTGTTGCATGAAACTTTTTGACTAAAACACTTTTTTCAATATACAAAGGAAAACCAAGTTTTCACAAAAGGGTCTAAAACTATCTAAGATCAAGTTGCATTCAACAAGATAGAGAATGAAATACAATATTTAACAAAGAGTAAGCGGAAGCAAATAAGTCAAGACAAATATAAAGTGTGCAATAGAGAAACCAAGTGACACAACAATTTTTACCGAGGTCTCAAAGACTCGCCCGGTCTTCCCTACTCCTCATTGAAGTGTTCAGGCGTGAGCCTCGCTTCTATATCCACGAAGGATATCTCCTCTCGGGTTGCTCCTTCTCCACTCCGGATAGGCGAACACCAATGCCTTTCACAGGTCTTTGTCGGCCTCTCCAACAAACTCCAATGGAGAGATCGCGACTCTCCTCCAACAACCGTCTAGGCGATAGCGATCGCTAAGAGTAATAAGTTTTACACCTTTACTTGAATAACTCAAGTGCTAGAAACTTAAATGATGCAAATGAATGCCCACACTAGCACTAGCTTGCACAATGATGGATGATGTGTGCTAAGCACTCTTACCCTCTCACAAATGCTCTATGTCAAGAAATGAGGCTAATCTTTTTATGAATATAACTTGTATGCTCAAAGACACAATAATCTTGCTAGGGATATGAAATGAGGTTCCAAAGATGATCTCTCAACCAGCAAGAAGAGTATATATAAACCCTACACACAAATCTAGCCGTCAGCAACACGCAGGAGAAATGTCAATGCATGCTGACAGTCAGCATCAAAGACTGACAGTTAGTATTGACCTCAAACGGCTAGTTATGATACAGTCATAGACCGTCGTAATTTTTGTCAGCACATGTGCTGATAGTCAGCGCTGTCACATTGACAGATAGCATAAGTCAAAAATATTTTGCTCGAAAACATACGTCTCTGGACAAATGTCAGCACTCACATTGACATTCATGCTGACAGTCAGTGTCCCATGCGGACAATCCGCATGGATCTGTGTAGCTATTAGTAAAACAAGTATAACTTATGATCTAGAGATCCGATGGAGGTGCTTTTTGTCTTGTAAGAAATATAACTCAAGGGGCTACAATTTTGTCGACAAGAGAAAGACTTAGATCAGCCTAGATCTTTCTAGAAAATTCAAACAATATTCCTACTGCCAAAATGTCCAACACAAATGTCAGCGCCTACACGGACATGCATGCTGACTGTTAGCATAGTGTTAAATGATTTTGGCTCAAAAACATGTCTCTCTGGATAAATGTCAGCATTGAAGCTGACATTCAATGCTGACTGTCATCATCGACCACGACCAGTTTTGAATGAACAAGTTAGAAAAACTCTAATTGAAAATCTGGTCAAAACCAGTGGTCGAGCAGCTGCTGGTCGAAAACTAGTGGTCGAATATATACTAGTCGAATATCTGCAGTTGAGCTGTGTGCTGGCCGAATCCCCCCATTTATGCACTCATACGAACAGTCAAAATAGTGCAAACAAGAGTACGACCAAAATTAGTATATGTACGACCAGTTTGAACTTCTAGGACCATGACCTATTCCAAAAAGTGATACGACCAATTTGTGTAGATACGACCACGATCAGGTCTAGTACTGATATGACCAGTTTTCAACAGAAACAACCACAACCAGTTTCAATACAGATGCAACCAGCCTGCGTGCTATATACGACCACTACCTGGTCTGTAGGATCAAGGATGCCGACTAGAGGGAGGGGTGAATAGGAGGCTTTAAAAACTTTAAGTAAGAACAAATTTTGCAAAGAGAAGAACCAAATTGCAATTCGATAAATTAAAAAGAAAAGATGGAGAGAACGAACACAAGATTTTTCTCGAGGTCTCGGAGACACGCCCGGTCTCCCCTAATCCTCGTTGAAGCACTCAAGTGAATTGAGTCTAGCTTCAATATCCATGAAGGATATTTCTCACTAGTGGTTGCTCCTTGTCCACTCTGGAAAGGCGAGCACCGATGCCTTTTACAAACATGCTGAGCCTCTCCAACAATCTCCGAAAGAGAGAGGTCAACGGCCACGCTACCAAACCGTCTAGGTGAGGGTGTTCACCAAGAGTAATAAGCAGCAAGGTCTCTTCTAGACCTCCAATATGCACCGAGAAATTCTAAGTATGCAAGAATGATGCGAACAGAAAACTCGGTGGATCTCAGAACTCACGACTTGATCAAAAAATCAATATTCTTAAACTCTAAAAGAATGCTCAAGTGTATAAGAGAGTATGAGGCTGCTTTGTGTATGAAACAATAGCTCAAAGCCTCTATTTATAGCCTCAAGAATCAAAAGAGCCGTTGGAGGTCACACACAAAAGCAATAGTACAAATTGACAGTCAGTTTTTCAAACTAACAGTCAGTTTGGGTCACGACCAGAAAGAAGTAAAATCCAGAGAAAACTCAGCTAGCCATTTGAGGTCGTTTATGGAAACAAAATAGCACAAACTGACAGTCAGTTCCTACCTCAACGCCTGACAAAAAGCACGGATAAAACTTTGCTGGTCGTATATGGAAACTGATACTCCAAACTGATAGTTAGTTTCAACCAAAACATCGACCAGTTAAAACAGAAACTAAAATCAAACAGCTCGAGGTCGAAATGCGAACTGACAGTCAGTTTAGGTCAAAAATTTTTGGCTCAAAAAACAACCTCTCTGGACAACTGTCAGTTAACAAAACTGACAATCCAAACTGACAGTCAGCATGGATAAAAACAGTTATAATTTTTAATCCAGAGATCCGATTTAAGAGTTTAATAGCTCGTTTGAAAGATATTATAAAGGGCTATCTTTTGTCAACAGAAGAAAAACCCAGATCTGCCTAGATTTTTCTAGAAAATGCAAAAACTCTTCTACTGTCAAAAACTCAACTGAAAATCAAAATCTTTCAAAACCAAATCCAACCGAAATGAATGCAATGCAGTGACCTTGTAATTTCTTGGTTTATGTTGGAAATTTAGAGAGGACATGCCACCTCTCTTTATAGTATGGTTAAATCTAAGAAATAACATCCTAAACCGATCAACCTCCAAACGCCAAGTTCGGTAAAATTAAAAACAATATTACCTTAGGTCCTTTGCATCTCACTTTTTCTTCTCATCTTTGTGCTTTGCGACTTGTGCATGATCCATTTTACGTGGGTTTATCTTGATCAACTTACATTTCTTCCCAACATAACTCTGTATCAAATATCTCAACAGCACAATTAGTCTCAAACACTTTGTTTTCATTAATCATCAAAATTAGGTCAAGCATAACAGCCTAGATGCAACATGGTCTACTACTTGTACGACCACGACCAAGATGAACAGTAATGAACTTATTCGACCACAGCCAGTTTCAATACTTATACGGCCAGTTTTGTGTATAACACAACCAGGTCTAGTTTTCATACCTTAGCTCCAATTCAAACAATCTAGATTTGATTTCTAGCAATGCAAGAGGTGAATGAGCACTAGTGCAATATGATATGAATGCATTTGAGCTTCCACACTAGATCGACTCAAGCTACTAATTTTTTACCCCTCTTAATAGTACGGTCAAACTAGTAAAAAGAATTCTATCAACTCGGTCTACCTCCAAACACTGAGACTGATAAAATCCTAAGAAAATGATCCTTAATCTTTGATTATACCTTCAATGAAGCTTGACCTCGCTCAAGGTGGCTCATATCAACATCATTCTCCATACTCATTAAGATTTCATCTCGCAATTCATTTTGAGACTACAACACATATACTCATTAAACCACGTTAGTCTCATAGTTAGGTTGGCACCAAAATAATTAGCACAAGCTTGATGCAATGATGATGCAAACACGGATGACTAATATGATGAGCTCCCTCTCAACATATGCATCGATATGAATCCACAACATAGGAGATATCAACTTCAAATCCAAGATAAGGAAGATCCAAAGTGAGGGGTTTAACAACCAACAATTCAAATACTTCTGTTGAATCAAAGTTTATCCAAATTGTCATTAGTCATCAAAACCTAGATCCAACAAGTTCAGTTCGACAGTGTTGTCGACGGACCAGAATTCAAGATGGTTTTTAACCAAGATAGCATCTAGTTGGAGTAAAAGCTCCTTACCAAAGAAGATGTGCAAAATGTTGTTGCTAGATGGTCTCTCATACTGAACTGACAATATAGGGTGGTGAAGTCGACATCAAGTATATATGTTATAGCATGTCTAACACCAGGCTGCCCGTGGAATATTCATGCCATGCAGCTAAAGGATGACATCGGTTTTGTGGTGACAAGAGTTACTACGCACACTTGCGTGCTTGCCGAGGCACTAGAAAGCCACAAAACTGACTTTGGCATTTGTGAACAACCTCATCCAGCCTTCAATGTGGGAGAACATATTGATAATTCCAAGGGAGATTATAAAACAAGTGGCTGATTGGTGTGGCTAACATATTAGGTACAACAAAGTATGGCGAGGAAAATAGAAGGTGATTGAGGACATGTACGACACATTTGGGGGTGCGTACAACACTGTGATGAGGTTGCTTTGCAACATCGCACTGACGAACAAAAGAACGTTTGTGGATGTCTTTGATTAGCAAGCGGTCGGCCAAGACGGCAGTCCCATAGAGAACTGCAGAGCCCTACGTCGTGTGTTCTGGGCATACCGACAATGAATGGAGACATTTACATGCTGTCGTCCAATGATATGTGTGGATGGAACCTTCTTGACTGGGAGGTACAAAGGGACACTTCTCATTGCAGTTACTGCAGATGCTAATGATTAGTTGCTTCCTTTGGCATATACAATTGTAGAAGTTGAAAGCATGGAAAGCTGGTTGTGGTTTCTGGTCAACGTGAAGCAAGTAGTAGTTAAGATTAGGGAAGAGGTCTGCATAATTTTCGATCGAAACAAAGGTCTACTCATGGCCATTGAGATCATGTACGGTGCTTCATATCCACCTTACAAGTGGGAGAACGTGGCCAACCGTTGGTGCATGCGACACCTTGCCATGAACATTTTCACCAAATTTAGGAGCAAACAAATAATGGAGCTATTTAAGAGGTTGTGCTCGCAGAACCAAGTGAGCAAGTACGACACTATCTTCAGCAAACTCAAGGAGTTAACATTGAAATACCCTTCGAAGAGAGGTCTCGAGGCCAACGACGAGGATGCTGTCAATAAATTCTTGCAGTGGATCAGCGACAAGGACAAAGAGAAGTGGTCCCTATTGCATGACGAGGGTGGGGCAAGGTATGGCATAATGACAACCAATCTATCAGAAGTCTGCAACTATGTGTTGAAGGGGGTGTGATGCTTACCATTGACCTTGATTGTTCAAGATGACATGGTATTGTATTGTACAATACTTCAGCAATAGAAGTCTTGCAACCAAGCAATTGGTTGACAATCTGATGAGAATCCTCCCCGACGCGGTTCAGGAGGATATGAATTTCGGAATAAATAAGGCGTAGACGCATGAGGTGGAGGCTATCAACCGATTGTACAGGATAATTCAAGTACGACTGCATCAAAAGAGAGTGAACGAACATCTTCGGCTAGGGAGGGTACATGAAGGCATTTTGGGTGACGCCGCAGGGTGCACATGCAACAAGCCGATGTTATTGCACAAGCCCTGTTCGCATATCATTGTTGCATGTGCGGCACTTGGTACAAGCCCAACTCCATACCTATCCAAGTACTTCAATCTCCATAACCTTCAGGAGACTTGGAGTGGTACTTGGAGGGTCTTCACGAAGGCTGGAGACTACAAAGTAATCCTACCAGGTGAGATCAGATGAATCCTAGATTTCAATCTTAGGAGAAAGAGACCTGGTCGCCTGAAGACTCGTCGGTTTCACAATGACATGGATGAGTCACAGAAGGGGAGCACAGGAACTTGGTAGTGTTCGATCTGCAAACAACCCGGCCATCTTCGGCAAGTAGAAGTGGGTGGCCAAAACATCTTCGGTTTTGCGTATCCCAAAATGTCCCATCAGTCCTCCGCCATGAGCCTCCTATAACAACAAAAGACGAACAGAACTCGCAGGAACACACAGCTTGTAGCTCTAAACAAATCACCATCATTTAGTACATATCAAGCCCAACATCTTCCTTCTTTACAATCAATGTAAATGTCTTTGAAATCCAAATCAGTTGAATATAATTCTTTCAAACTTTCTAACCCAAGAATTTTGCAATCAAGTTGTGATGTGGACATCACAAGCTCCAACGACCAAGATGTTCACCCCGATGACCAAGATAGTTGCATACAAGACTCTTCGACCAAATTTCAAGGACCGATCACTCGATCTCGTGCCAAGCAAATTCATGACCAGGTGAATGCTAACTTGAGTCTCATTTCAGATTTAAACAACTTAATGGTGCTTCCAACGTCCACTTCTTTGGTTGAACTTAGGTGCATTGGAAGGGACGACGAAGATTGGTCGCACGAATGAGGGTGGTGCAAGGCACACACTGTCTGTCCTTTTGCGAGGAATTCTGGAGACAATCTGAGCATGCAACATGGTCATGGGCCATGTCATTAGAAAGATAATGAAGTCTAGTTTCCAACGCATCAAACCATGCATCATGTTGACTTCCGAGTCAAAAGTTATGGTCATTTTAGTAGAAGCTGCACAACCAGTCCAACCTGCGCGAAAATTGAAGCAACTCTTTTCCAAACGAATTGGTCTCTTGGATATCCAAGGAAACTCTTCATCTAATGGGTGCCTTCACACCTTAATTAGGAGGGTTGGTTGTTCAAGAAAATTTTTCATCTAATGGTTGCTTTCACACCTAAACTAGGAAGGTTGTTCCTAGTATAAATACCCCATGTATTCCAACTATTGGAAGCACTTTTGATCAAACCATTTCAGATATATGCTAGTGCAGCAAGACTGCTTGAGTGTTCCTCTACCTTTGCTCTTGTGAGTTCTCTTGGATTCTCGAGAAGGATCTTTACGGGTCCCCCTAGTTCGTGCTCTATGGTTCCGGCCGTTTTGTGTGGATTAGTCCCGGATTGTGGTTCTGCGATTGTTCGGACAGTGGGTCGGAGTTCTTGTAGCTTCGGATCGACTTCCCCATCGTACGGGTTGCAACCAACCTTGGCAGGTATAAAGCCAGTTGTCCCGGCTGTTCGCAGCTAGTTATCTTTGTTCTATCCTATGCCGTGAAGATCGGGCCACCCCCTTGTGGAGAAACTGATATGCGTTGGCGCAGCAGTAATCCATCCCCACACCAAGTTGGGACAACAAGATGTAACGTCTAGACAATGCATCAGCGACCAAATTTTCTTTACCTTTCTTATATTTGACGACATACGGAAAGGATTCAATAAATTCAATCCACTTAGCATGTCTATGATTCAACTTACTTTGGCTACGAATGTGCTTCAATGCTTCATGATCTGAATGTATGATAAATTCTTTTGGCCAGAGGTAATGCTGCCATATTTCTAACACTCTAACCAAAGCATACAATTCTTTATCATAAGTTGAATAGTTCAAAGTTGGACCACTAAGCTTCTCACTAAAATAAGCAATGGGTTTTCTATCTTGCATGAGAACACCTCCAATTCCAATACCACTAGAATCATATTCTATTTCAAAAGTTTTATTAAAATCAAGAAGTTGTAGAAGTGGTGCATTGGTCAACTTATCTTTGAGCGTGTTGAAAGCGTCCTCTTGCGCCTGTTCCCACTTGAAGGGCATGTTCTTCTTTGTTAGCATATTGAGTGGGGCGGCGATTGTGCTAAAATCTTGTACGAACCGGCGGTAAAAACTAGCAAGTCCGTGAAAACTCTGCACTTGTGTGACTGTTGTAGGTGTAGGCCATGCTCGAATTGCTTGCACCTTCTGTTCATCCACCTCAATGCCCTATGTAGTCACAACAAAACTAAGAAACACGACTCGATCCGTGCAGAAGGTGCACTTCTCAAGGTTAGCAAACAAACGTGCCTCTCTCAAGACAGCAAAAACTTGGCGTAAATGCCCCAAATGATCATCAAAAGTCTTACTGTAGATCAAGATGTCATCAAAGTAAACCACCACAAAGTGTCCAATAAAAGTACGCAACACTTCATTCATTAAGCGCATAAATATACTAGGTGCATTAGTAAGACCAAATGGCATGACCAACCATTCATATAACCCAAAGTTAGTCGTAAATGCAGTTTTCCATTCATCACCTAGTTTCATTCTAATTTGGTGATAACCACTACGCAAATCGATTTTGGAAAAGATGGTCGAACCACTCAATTCGTCAAGCAAATCATCTAACCGAGGAATCGGATGACGATAACGAATAGTGATATTGTTAATAGCTCGACAATCTATACACATCCTCCATGACCCATCCTTTTTAGGCACAAGTAAAACAAGAACAGCACAAGGACTTAAGCTTTCGTGTACGTACCTTTTGTCGAGTAGCTCTTGTACCTGGCGCTGAATTTCTTTGGTATCTTCTAGATTGGTGCGATATGGAGGTCGATTGGGCAAGGGTGCCCCTGGAATGAGGTCGATTTGATGCTCTATCCCTCGTAATGGTGGTAGCCCCATAGGTATCTCGTTTGGAAAAATGTCCTCAAATTCCTACAGTAAAGAAACAACCGAAACACGCAAAGTAGAGGGCAAAGCATTAGTAGAAAAGAGAGCGTCTTTGCACACAAGCACAAAGCACTCTTGGGGATGGGTTTTAAGCTCTCGCATCTCACGTTTGGTGGCTAATAGAACCTGCCCCTTAAGCTAAACCTCTCTTTTCTTTTCACTCTTTTCTTTCTTTTCTCTCAATTTGGTTTGGTGACTCTCACTCCTCGATTTGTGACTCTCACTCGTCTCTCTTTCTTTTCTCTCATGCTCAGCCCTATCTAAATCATCTTTGAGAATTTCATCCAGAGACATTGGAACCAGTGAAACCTTCTTGTTGTTGTGCACAAAAGAGTACTTATTGGAACGCCCATGATGTGTAGTATCCTTATCATATTTCCATGGTCGTCCAAGTAGTAATGCACAAGCTTGCATCGGTACCACATCACAGTCCACAAAATCAGAATAGGAACCTACAGAGAAGTGGACACGTATCATTGCTGTCACCTTCAACTTGCCACATGAATTGAACCATTGAATGTAGTATGGCTGTGGGTGTGTTCGTGTGGACAAGCCAAGCTTCACGACCATCTCAGAACTGGCAATGTTGTTGCAGCTTCCTCCGTCAATAATGACCTTGCATGAGCGCTGCATGATCACAAACTTTGATTGAAATAAATTGTGGCGCTGCCCCTGCTCTGCCTTTTCCATCTGAGAGCTAAGAACACGACGAACAATAAGGCTAGTATGACCAGCATCAAAGGTGATCTCCTCTGCGTCAGATCCCAACATATCCTGCTGCTCTTAGTGGTCAGATTCTTCTTCGACCTCACTAGCCGATGTGTACTCTCCGTCACCCCGGACGATGAGGGCACGCTGATTTGGGCAGTCACGCATGTAATGCCTCTTCCCTTTGCATTTAAAGCACGCTATCTCCCTTGTTCATCCTGTAGAAGCGACCGAAGATGAACTTTTGGTGGGGACAGCAATGGTCGTCTTGGAATCGGCAACCTTGGATGTTGAAGTAGTAGGGCGGCTCACGGATTGCACTCGACCAGTGGAGGTAGTAGCTCCGCTCGTGGGTGTCGCACTCTTTTGCTGTGACGTAGTGCTCTTCCAAGGCGTGGTCGCACTAGGGTAGCTTCGACCAGTTTTGTTGTAGCTTGGTCGTTTCCCTTGTACTTGCCTCTCAGCTTTGCATGCGTAATGAAACAGCTGGTCCAAGGAGGTGTAAGTCTAAAAATTAAGGATGTATTGTATCTCACGATTCAATCCACCCAAAAATCTGGCCATCTTTGCATTTTCCTCCTCTTGCACATTAGCTCAAAGCATGCCTACCTGTAACTCTTGATAGTAGTCTTCCACAGATTTGCTACCTTGGTTCAATCTCTGAATTCTATTAAGCAAATCCCTCTCAAAATAAGCGGGTACGAATCTGGACCTCATCAAGCGCTTCAACTCAACCCAAGTATGAGGAGCTCGATCTCTTTGGCGGACTTGACTCCACCAAATAGAAGCATAATTGACAAACTCACTGGTGGCGGCGCGTACTCGGCGATCTTCTAGCTAAAGATGACAACTGAACTTTTGTTCGACGAGCAGCTCCCAATCGAGATATGCTTCTGGATTAAACTTTCCATCAAAGCTGGGGACAGTAAACTTGATCTTTCCCAAAGCGTCATCTCTTCGGCCTTCATGGCGGTGACGTGCATACTTCCCCATACCTCAACAGTTTCGTGCAAGTCGTTGTTGATCAGGATCCAAAACTACTTCCTCATTATCAGCCACGTAATCATCATATCTCTCGTCATTGGCGGCTTCCTAGAATGCAGTGTTCAAGTTTGCCCTTGGTTTACGTGGAACGGCCGCCGCACCATGATTATTGGCTTCGATTGGACCTCGAGGGAATCGAGGTGGTGCGTGTTGTCGTGGCGGCATCCGCTCAACTTGCTCAAGTCGAAGGTCCATCTCGTCAAGAAGATTTTCCAAGCCGGTCAAACGAGGAACGATCTGTTCGTTCAGCATCCACTCGAAGTGACCCAACAGTGCTTGAGATCGCAGAGATGATGGGAGCACTGGTGGTCAATCCATGCTTTCCTCAACATCAGGATCACTTTCATGCAACGAACCTCGTGAACCCTTTGATCCTACCATGGTTAGTGAAAACAAAAAACAAAAAAATTTCCTACCAACTACTGAATGTATGTGGCACTCTCAACCTCACCAACCTTACCAACCGAAACTCTTACCCCTCTTAATGTTTGCGACCAGCTAGGTCATGATAACTAGAAAAGGAGATAATTACAGCGATTGCAATGTGAGGTAAGCGCGGACCAATGGTGAATATATGGAGTTGTAGGTAGGGAAATATCATGTGTATCAAAGAAAAGCAATCAGTTATCTCAGAAATTATGAAATTGAATAATAGTTCACACGAGTACTAGTCCTAATTGCTGATCAAATAATGAAAGGCTTGGCTTCTAGCAACAGGCTATAGTACTTCACAAGATTTTCCTTTTTCTTTGCTTTGACTGAATGCTCTCTTTTTTTTTACACTCTTTTTTTAAAAAAAAAAACTCTCTTGCCTCCTTTTGGTATGTTTGTTTTAGGATTCGCGACAAGATGCAAACTATTAAACTCAGTAGCAACGACTCAATCTAACTTTGGATTTTCGGCCAACAAGATTAAGACCAGCAACTGGACATGACTCAATGGAATGAAAACTCAATTAAGCAAATTGAAAATAACAAATTGACAGCAACAACGGGCTAGGAAACTTTCTATTTTTGTCTGGCAATTTTCTGGATTCTAGGTAAAAAAAATCATACAACTAAACTAGGGATAAATGAATTCCTACCAGCAACGTGAGCTCTGATACCAACTGATATGCACACGTCTCACCTTAAGATGCGTGCATGTAGTTTGGTTCTGATCTTCCGTCGTAGGTGATATCCGTGGATAAATGCGATTTGTGACCTTAACGAAGTGGCGGCTAACCACGATCAAACACGCGACTACAAACCTCACAATCGCTAAACCACTCCTCAATTGGTTATCAACCGAGCAAAGTTTGGTTGACCTGTTCACGAAGAACAACTCAAGCAAATCAATAAAGAAAAGCAAGAACAACAGTGGAAGGATAACACTCAATCATCTGAATTATGAGTTGAACATTGAGACTCCGAATTATACAAGTCGGCAAAGGCACGAGCATACAATCTGTATATCAATGAAGTCTACCTAAAACTAAGACCATGCCTTCTCTTTTATAGAGGATGGTGTCTACAAAGATAGAAGGTTTAAAACCAGAATTCTAAACTAATTTGAAACAAAATAGAATCCTAACAAACTATAAAAAGAAAATCCCGAGCTACTTTTCACGGATCCAAACAGGACTCGTCCCCCTCATGCACTTGCCATTGTTTTGGGTCTCCTGATTGCATATGATATCGGAATTCAATGATTCTTGATGCGTTCGATTACCTTTCCAACAAGTGCTAGCATAACCTATTTGGACATCTGTGCTGAAATTGGCTCTTGGTTGAAGTTGCTAGATAGTCAAGCTTGATCAGCAAACTGGATGATCCTCAGATTGCGACCATGTGTCTTCAGGCTTGCTCGGCTGCGACCATGAGCAGTATTGCGATTTTGAGCAATGCTGCGACCTTGAGCCTTTCTGATCATGTGCAGAGTTCTTCTGATCAATAACGTCGATGTAACCGTTGGTTGAAGTTGCCAGAAAAGTGTTCATTCTTCCTTAGCTATGAATTGGATTAACAACTTCGTCCAGACCTCCTTCACAAGTAACAACAAGCAAAGAGCAATCATTAGGCAATATCATTTGTTCTGTAATTAAATAATTAATTTTTCCAAGAAACGAATTCACCTGTTGTCCAAGGCGACACGCATGTGCTCGAGTTAAAACATGTGGATGTGTGGTCGCAATGTCCTCATCACTAATGCTCTTGAGGGCAATGAGGATGATCCTGAAGATCCTCAGCCTCCTTTGGATAATGTTAATGATAACCTGGAAGATTTGGATATGGATGACCCTGCAGATCAAGATCAAGGAGATATGGGCGAGGTTGGTGATCCGGTTTGGGATGCCTTGGTTCCACAACAGATAGAGGTGTGGGATTCCTGGGATGAGAAGGAAGATTCCTCCTCATCTAAATCTATTCAATCTTCATTGTCCTCTGTTGGAAATGGTGTTCTGACTCTTAGTTGGATGGCTCCTTGCACTGGGATTAATCTTTGCACTCTCAATTCTTTGCTTTGTCTGAGGAGCTCATGGAATTCGTTTAACTCTTCTGCTTTAAGGATTTCATCCTCCTCGGGTTACTGTTTGAAGTTTAAGAAGTCTGTCTCTTCTTCTCGCTCGGCAAAAGCAAAGAGCAAGACTCCTTTGGTTTTTTCTGGTCTTCGTCGCAATCCAAGATTGGCCACAAAATTTAAAGGTTTCAAACCTGGGACTGTCCCGATTACTACTCCTCAACTACCAATTGAAATGTTGCAAGCCATTGGTTCGTTCTGTGGGATTCCTCTGGAGTTGATCTCCAAGGACAAGTTGCAAGCTCCAATAATTCAGGATTTAGATGATTAAGGTGGTCGTTAGTGTTTTCGATAGAAATGACAAGATTAGGAGAGCATTTCTATGGAGAGGACAATCTAGTTGTCTTGGAGGTCATTGCTTGATTGCTTAGGATAAAGTTTGTAGACCTAAGGATAATGGTGGTCTTGGAATCATGAATTTGAGATCTCAAAACTTGGCACTTCTGCTGAAATTTTTGTTTAAATTTTTCAATAAGAATTCAGTTCCCTGGGTTCAGCTTCTTTGGAATGTTTACTATAATTAAATTTTACCTTTGGATTCTCAGTTGGTTGGATCCTTCTGGTGGAAAGGCATTTTGCATCTACTAGTTATCTTTAAAGGACTCTCTATTTGCTCAATTGGGAAAGGTGACACTTGTGATTTCTGGAATAACCTTTGGAATTCAGTTATTTTATCTCACAGATGGGATGAATTGTACTCATTCTCTTCTAGTAGGGATGATTGTTGGTACATGCTTACTAGTGGTTCTCTTTACTAGTAGGAGACAATAGATGGGTGTTTTTTCTATTCATCCTATTTTCAAAGGTTGTTGGAAGAATCATTGTTTGATTAAATTCAAAGTCTTCTTTTGGATCTTCCTTTAGGGACGTTTGAATACAAGAGAGAGGTTAGCCAAAAAGAATATGGTTATTCCTTCTTTGGTTTGTGAATTATGCGCTGAAGGGTGTATTGAAACTCAGACTCATATTTTTTTTTTAGTGTTGTTTTGCAAAACAATGCTGGTTTTCGATTAGTTTGAATTGGCCTTTGAGCTCTTCTATGCTGGACATCATTTGGAACAATAGGAATGTGAGTCCTTTAAGGACTTCTTCTTGGAGATTATTATTGTAGCCATATGGAATATCTGGAAAGTTAGAAATAAGAAGATTTTTTGAAACCTGATTCCGAATTCTTTGACTTGGAGAAGGGCGTTCAGTGATGATTTGAAACTTGTGGCTGAAAGAGCTCCGGAGAGGATTAGATTACAAATTTTTCGATGGATTGATTTATTGTAATTTCATTTTCCTTTTTTTTGTACTCTGTTAATATTATATTATTTCTCCTATATATATATATATATATATATATATATATATATATATATATATATATATAATTAGCAGTAGGCTTCTTGCCTATTGCCTTTGATAAAAAAAACATGCCAATTATCGGAATGCATTCCTTTCCTTGACTGCCTACAATATAAAATATTGGTAATGTTAACTGACGCATCACCCTCTCTGGGTAGTATGGCTCCACTATGTGAGAGAAAACAAGATGGCGCCATATCATACAAGAATCATGCCCCACTCGACACAACATCAATATGTCATGCGGTTCAATCTCTTCTATGAATTTCAGCGTCCACGGTCTCCATATGACTCATGTATTGAGAAAAAGATCGAACTCCCCTCGATACAAGACGTAGCATCGACGAACCTAAGACGCATGACCATCTCAGTTGACCTCGTCCCATCTTGCACCCATGGTTAGTCGGTCCACCCAATCATGTACGTCGTTAGGCATAGGATATGGATGGATCGGCCAGTCCAAATGTGGCCGCCCGACTAGAAAGTACTCCCAAGACCACAACTAGAGTAAAATGAAACATGCATACAATAAGGACTCCGATGCACTCCTAACGCACGCATCACATAGCCCTCGGTACGTGGCACATAGAACAAACATAGCCCAATTATACCATGGAACATGCCCGGGTTGGGCATCCACTATGCTCTCCACCAATGGAATGAACCATGTGTACACTGTATCCTCATGTGTAGATGGGAACAAGATGTACTAGAACATAACCATTAGGTATGCAAATAGATGCTGTCACACAACATGATCTGGTGCATCAGGCGGGCACTCACAATATCACAGCAAAAATCTATGAGGCACGCCATAACTAGATGTTGAATACGATCTGCCTGATTGATGATGTCAAACCTTATGTGCATCTGTGTGCACCAGTCTACAGGCGCCGGTGGTGGAGTAATGGGAGCTCTAATGATCCGTTTGAGACCTAGCCTTGGTTTTCGCACTATGCTCGCCCAAATTCTAATATGCGAAATAATGGGATCTTACTCGAAAATACTGAAACCCAAAGGTTGATCGAAAACATAGCTCAAAGTAATTGCACAACTCTTTATTTCAAAGAGGGCTTTACACATCGAACGTTAGGTCGCACTCGCCTATGTCGAGGGAACTATGTGTCTAAGACTTCAATCTAGACTCGATTGTATTTGATGATCTAAACTAGACCTAAGGGAACTATGTATCTAAGACTTCAATCTAGACTCGATTGTATTCGATGATCTAAACTAGACCTATTACAAGGTACTTATAGTCCAATCGTATGAGTACGTATCAGACTCAATAACCTAAATGTATTAGACTCATATAACTAACTAATCCTAAACAAATAAACTTAGTTATATATATTCGGATCGGATTATAATTCTGAACAGGGAACGAATTCCTTTTCATGGTTGCGAACTAATCCATGGTCGCGAAACCTTTCCGAACACGGTTAAGTAACGAAGCCATATGCGATCAGGACTTGGTCGCGAAGCCGTATGCGATTAGGACTTGAATATCCTCCTGGATCATGACTCCCTTGTTGAGAAGGAGCCAACCCCTATTACGACCTCTCGATCAAACTGGAGATGTGAAAATTGGGCTTGTCCATGTTCTCTGGTGTACCACTTTGCCGCACGTACTCGTTGACCTTTCCAACCGATTCGAAAAGTCTCCTTTATGCCACTGTGGGTGGTAGTCACTTCTTCTCCAGAATCACATCTTCGCGTAGAGGTTCGTCTCGTTGATAGACCAAGTATTCAATAGATGGTACTATAGTATCTGGCTCATCATCCAGCATTGAAGGCTCAAAGAGTTTGAGGTGCTCAAAATTGACAACCAAGTAAATATCCATGTATGGAGGTAACTCGAGCTGACAAGCATTATTACCCACTTTCCAAAAAATCCGAAAAAGACCATAACGAATGGGCTTGAGTTTCTTACCTTCACTTTTAAGTCTCTCCTTACTCAGATGTCACCATACCATATCACCTTCTTGAAATTGCGCATCAACTCGGTGCCAATCATGTCGCACCTTGTACTTGAGTTGAGCTTTCAGCAAGTTCTGTTCAACCTCACGATAGAGTCGTTGAATACCTTCCAAGAACTTTTGTGCTCGGTCCTGATCAGATGCTTCCTTGCTGTTCTGTGCTGAGGTAGGGATCACAAACTCCATGTCGAATAGACTCTGTGATAGAAATCCTAGACAAACCTCAAATGACGACTTTCCAGTCGAACCATGCACTGCTCGATTAAAAGCAAACTGCAGGTACGGTATGCTTTCATCCCAGGTCTTCGGGTACTTCGAGTTATATCCTCTCAAGAGATGAACAACTGTGCGATTTACCACCTCAGTCTGACCATTAGTTTGTGGATGAAAAGCAGTACTCCTCTTTAGCTTGGTGTCCATCATCGTCCAGAGGGATCGCCAAAAATGACTAAGGAACCGGGTATCGCGATCAAACACAATAGAAGTCGGCAGTCCGAAGTGTGTCCAAACATTTTGAAAGAATACCCGAGCTGCTTCTTCTCTCGTGATAGTCTTTCGACAAGGTATGAGAATAATCATTTTGGAGAACCGATCAACGACCACGAATAGATAGTCGTTGCCACGTCGGGTCTTAGGCAATCCTCCCAAGTAATCCATGGATAGACTCTCCCATGGTCACAATGGAACTGGCAAAGGAGTGTACAAACCTAATTTTCGGTTTACCGATTTCGAGATGCTGCAGAGACCACAACCTCGAACAAAACTAGCCACATCTTGCTGCATACGCGGCCAGAACACATGCCGGTGAAGATTTTGCAACGTCTTTGTAACCCCAAAGTGACCAGCTACCCTCGATGTGTGCGCTTCTCGCAACCATTGAATTCAAGGTGCTCCACGAGGTATGCAAAGTAAATTGCCATTGTACAAGAGTCCTTCTCGACGAGTGAACTCCGTATGTTTCCCTGTTTCGAGCTCAGTCAATGCTGTTTGAAAATCAGGATCTTCACTGTACATAGTGGCATAGTCATCATAACATGAGGGTTCAATCTGCATGAGCGATGATAAACAGAGAGTCGTAACTGGTGATCGCCATAACATGTCCGCCAATTTATTGTGTACGCCCTTCTTGTACTTAATCACCAGATTAAACTGCTGCAGATACGACATCCACTTCATGTGCCGAGCTTGCTGTAGCTTGGACTGCATTTGCAAATATTGCAACGGTTGATGGGCGGTATGGACAATAGTCTCTTTACCCAAGAGATAACACCGACAATGTTTCACGGCCTGATGCAGTGCACACAACTCTTTGTCATAAGTCGAGTAGTTCTTGTGAGCTCCCTGGAATAACTCGGAGTGGTATGCCACTGGTCGACCTTCTTGCATGAGCACTGCGCCCATCGCATAACCTGAGGCATCGGTTTCGAGATCGAATGGTTTCTAGAGATTCGGCAAAGCTAACATAGGCGCCTCCTAATCTTCCTCTTCAGCAAGAGAAACGTGTCCTCATGTTTCCCTGTCCACTCGAACTTCTGATCGATCCTGGTTAATGCATGGAATGGAGAAGCCACAATTGCGAAGTGTCAGATGAACTTCCGAAGATATTGGCATGCTCCCACAAAACTACGCACGTCCGTAACTATTCACGGTGGCGGCCACTCGTGAATCACTTTTATCTTATCGGGGTCGATTTGCAACGTACTGTTGCCGACTATGAATCCTAGGTAAAGTAGAGTTTGCTGGCCGAACTCGCACTTCTTACGGTTGAGGCGAAGTCGATGTTGCCGAAGCTATTCGAACACCTTTTCAACATGAATGAGGTGCTCATCCCACGAACGACTATAAACTAGTATGTCGTCGAGGTAAATGATCACAAAGTGGTCGATGAACTGTCGCAATACGTCATTCATAAGACGCAGAAAAGTTACCGGGGCGTTGCAGAGACCAAACGGCATGACCAGCCATTCTAACAGACCTTGTCGTGTTTTGAACGCGGTCTTCCACATATCCTCCTCCCAGATGCTGACTTGATGATATACTGAGTTAAGATCCAATTTGGAGAAGACAACAGCATACTTCAATTGGTCTAGTAGGTCGTCAATACGAGGAAGGGGTTACCGGTTCTTGATGGTGATCTTGTTCAGTGCTCGGTAGTCGATGCACATACGCCAAGTCCCATCTTTCTTTGGCACTAACACCACAGGAGATCCACAATGTGAACTACTCTGTTGAATGGCACCATCATTTAGCAACTCATCAAGTTGTCTCTTAATCTCTTCATTCTCCAATACTGAGTTGCGATACATACTTAGATTGGGCAGTGGCGCATCAGAAACAAGCTGAATTTTGTGCTCGACTGGACGTTTTGGCGGACGACCCTGGGTAGTCTCGAACAGATCACTGTATTTCTCCAACAGTCCCGACAACCGACCAGAATCCTCTCAACACGCCAACGACAATGCTGGTCGAGTACCCTCACCTTGACCAATGGGTCGAATCATGACAAGCACATACTTGTGACATGCATTAACAATTCGTTTGGCCTGATTTGTGGTAATCAAGTTCAAAGTGTTGACGTGGATGTCTCTGCTGATCACGAACTTAACTCCGTCTTTGGTGAGGTCATACTCTTGCCCTCGCCAATGGAAGTGAGCGTCTCGATCATATAGATACGGACTCCCAAAGATCACCTGACAGATATCGATAGGGACAACATCGCATTGCACCTCATCGATATATCGTGCAGAGTCGCAAACTTCAACACACACTGACTCATAATCTGTTGGTTCACGTCGGATGTAAACCAACCCAGCGGATATGGTCACGGGCGTGTGGTTGTCTTCAAACCAAGTCGCCGAACCAGTCCAGCGGAGACTAGATTCTTCTGACTTTCGGGATCGAATATCGCTGCGACCACTTCGTGCTTCACCTAGATGTTGATGGTGAACAAGTCCTCTATTGGGTGATAGTCGTTTGGGGGATCCGAACCCTTCTCCTTCGGCATTGCCATCACAGACAAGGTCGTATCCGACTCATTAACCAAATTCACCCGGACAACTTCTTCGTCGGGTGAAGTCGTAGTAGCCGTGGCTGTTCTTTTCCCTGGTCCATTTTTCTTCGGTCGAAGTTCAGGATGAAGCTTGTAGCATTTGTCCTGGTATGTCCCGCGACTTGACAATGATCCGGGAGGATCTTTAGGTCTAGTTGCATACGGCTTCGCGACCTTAACCGTGTTCGAAAAGGTTTCGCGATCGTTCCCTGTTCGGAATTGTAATCCGATCCAAATATAGATTACTAAGTCTATCCATTTAAGATTAGTTAGTTATACGAGTCTAATACGTGTAGGTTACTGAGTCTGATACGTATTCATACGATTGGACTATAAATACCTTGTAATAGATCTAGTTTAGATCATTGAAGAGTCATAGAACTAATTTGAGTTTTAGACACTTATAATTCCTTCGACGTAGGCAAGTGTGTCTAACGTTCGACGTATAAAGCCCTATTTGAAATAAAGAGTTGTGCAATTACTTTAGGTTTCGGTATTTCCGAATAAGATCCCGTTATTCCACATTTTAGAATCTGGGCGAGCCTAGTGCGAAAACCAAGGCTAGGTCTCAAACGGATCAGACAATGTTCACAAAAGGCACCTGTGCCTGATTTTGAAGCGTTCTTCTTCGGACTCGGCTTTTTCTTTGTCGAGGTCGCACTTTCCTTCGTGCTTTTGTCGCTGTGGGATTTGTTCTTATTCTCGATCGCCATAGCAGTTGTGCTTGCGGTCGCAATGTCTTGGATGCCGAACAAACTTAGCTCAGTACTGATGATCCGGGAGGATCTTCAAGTCCTGATCGCATACGGCTTCGCGACCTTAACCGTGTTCGGAAAGGTTCCGAGACCATGGATGGGTCCGCGACCATGGATTGGTTCGCGACCATGAAAAGGAATTCGTTCCCTGTTCGGAATTGTAATCCGATTCGAATATATAACTAAGCTTATCTGTTTAGGATTAGTTAGTTAGTATATAAGTCTAATACGTTTAGGTTATTGAGTCTGATACGTACTCATACGATTGGACTATAAATACCTTGTAATAGGTCTAGTTTAGATCATCGAATATTATTACAGTCTTGGATCATATATCCAACTTATAGTTCCTTCGACGTAGGCAAGTGTGTCTAACGTTCGACGTGTAAAGCCCTCTTTGAAATAAAGAGTTGTGCAATTATTTTGAGCTGTGTTTTCGATCAACCTTTGCGTTTCGGTATTTCTGAGTAAGATCCCGTTATTCCGCATATTAGAATCTGGGCGAGCCTAGTGCAAAAACCAAGACTAGGTCTCAAACGGATCAAGTTGGTATCAGAGCAACTTTCCTATCCTATGGATGGTGAAGACTCACCAGGGTTACAAAACCTCCGGTGAAAATCCAGGTGATGAATTGATGGTTCCTACAATCGCGTCTCCAACAATGTCTGATGATACCTCCGTTCAAGCTAACCTAGCCGAACAAGTGGCTAAACTCTCCACTGACATGGAAATTGTGCTTGCTTGGATTAAGCAACAGGCCATGATTTTACCTCCTAAAGTAGGGAAGATTATGGGTGAGAAGACTGGTGAAGACTTGCGCAGGGCAGACGAAGATGAAGACGAAGGCGACCACAAGACCAACGACCTCGCCAACACCTCCTTAGCTGTCAGATCTTTTAAGGTCGACGCTAAGATTGATATACCCATATATGATGGGGTGATCGATGCTGAGAAGTTGGATTCTTGGATCGATCAACTTGAGACCTACTTTGACCTGAAAGGGTTCAGTAGCGTGCAAAAGGTGAAGTTCGCACCTTTGAAGATGAAGGACCATGCCAAGACTTGGTGGAAGGCCCTTGTCACCAGTGGTGAAGCTGACGACCTTGCGTGGGGTCAATTCAAATGACTTCTGCGACAAGAATTCTATCCGATGGGTTACCTTGAGGAGAGATGGGAGCGTTGGTACAGACTATACCAATGGCACGACCAGACCGTCTAGGACTATACTACGGAATTCCAGAGACAAGCAATGGTCATCGGCATATCGCTATCCGATCCTCAAGTATTTCAGAAATACACATCTGGACTTCAGAAAATGATCAGTACTGAGCTAATTCTGTTCGGCGTCCAAGACATCGTGACCACAAGCACAACTGCTATAGCGATCGAGAAGAAGAACAAATCCCACAGCGACAAAAGCACGAAGGAAAGTGTGACCTCGAGGAAAGAAAAAGCCAAGTCCGAAGAAGAATGCTTCAAAATTGGGCACGGGTGCCTCTTGTGAACATTTTCAAGTCGCGGGACATACCAAGGACAAATGCTACAAGCTTCATCCTGAACTTCGACCAAAGAAAAATGGACCAGGGAAAAGAACAGCCACGGCTACTATGACTTCATCCGATGAAGAAGTTGTCCAAGCGAATTCGGTTAATGAGGCTGATGCGACCTTGTCTCTGATGGCAATGCCGAAGGAGAAGGGTTCGGATCCACCGAACGACCATCACCCAACAGAGGACTTGTTCACCATCAACATCCAGGTGAAGCACGAAGTGGTCGCAGCGATATTCAATCCCGGAAGTCAGAAGAAGTTGGTCTCCACTGGACTAGTTCGGCGACTTGGTTTGAAGACAACAACACACCTGCGACCATATTCGCTGGGTTGGTTTACATCCGACGTGAACCAACAGATTACAAGTCAGTGTGTGTTCAAGTTTGCGATCTCTGCACGATATATCGATGAGGTGAAATGCGATGTTGTCCCTATCAATATCTGTCAAGTGATCTTTGAGAGTCCGTATCTATATGATCGAGACGCTTACTTCCATCGGCGAGCGCAAGAGTATGACCTCACCAAAGACGGAGTTAAGTTCGTGATCAGTAGAGACATCCACGTCAACACTTCGAACTTGATTACCGCAAATCAAGCCAAACGAATAGTTAATGCATGTCACAAGTATGTGCTTGTCATGATTCGACCCATTGGTCAAGGTGAGGGTACTCGACCAGCATTGTCATTAGCGTGCCGAGAGGATTCTGGTCATTTGTCGGGACTACTGGAGAAATACAGTGATCTGTTCGAGACTACCCAGGGTCGTCCGCCGAAACGTCCAGTCGAGTACGAAATTCAACTTGTGTCCGATGCGCCACTGCCCAATCTAAGTATGTATCGCAACTCAGTATTGGAGAATGAAGAGATCAAGAGACAACTTGGTGAGTTGCTAAATGATGGTGCCATTCAACCGAGTAGTTCACCTTGTGGATCTCCTGTGGTGTTAGTGCCAAAGAAAGATGGGACTTGGCGTATGTGCATCGACTACCGAGCACTGAACAAGATCACCATCAAGAACCGGTAACCCCTTCCTCGTATTGACGACCTACTAGACCAATTGAATTATGCTGTTGTCTTCTCCAAATTGGATCTTAACTCAGTATATCATCAAGTCAGCATCTGGGAGGAGGATATGTGGAAGACCGTGTTCAAAACACGACAAGGTCTGTTCGAATGGCTGGCCGTGCCGTTTGGTCTCTGCAACGCCCCGGCAACCTTCATGCGTCTTATAAATGACGTATTGAGACAGTTCATCGATGACTTTGTGATCGTTAACTTCGACGACATACTGGTTTATAGTCGTTCGTGGGATGAGCACCTCATTCATGTCGAAAAGGTGTTCGAACAGCTTCAGCAACATCGACTTCGCCTCAACCGTAAGAAGTGCGAGTTCGGCCAACAAACTCTACTTTACCTAGGATTCATGATCGGCAACGATACGTTCAAATCGACCCGGACAAGGTAAAAGTGATTCGCGAATGGCCGCGACCACCAACAGTTACGGACGTGCGTATTTTTGTGGGAGCATGCCAATATCTTCGGAAGTTTATCCGACACTTCTCGATTGTGGCTTCTCCATTGCATGCATTAACCAGAATCGATCAGAAGTTCGAGTGGACAAGGAAACATGAGGACACATTTCTCTTATTGAAAAGGAAGATCAGCGAGGTGCCTGTGTTAGCTTTGCCGAATCTCCAGAAACCATTCGAGATAGAAACCGATGCCTCAGGTTATGCCATGGGTGCTGTGCACATGCAAGAAGGTCGACCAGTGGCATATCACTCTGAATTATTCCAGGGAGCTCAGAAGAACTACCCGACTTATGACAAAGAGTTGTGTGCACTGCATCAGGCCGTGAAACATTGGCAGTGTTATCTCTTGGGTAAAGAGACTGTGGTCCACACCGACCATCAACCGTTGCAATATTTGCAAACTCAGTCCAAGCTACAGCAAGCTCGGCACATGAAGTGGATGTCGTATCTGCAGCAGTTTACACTAGTACAGAAATATAGTCTACTAACCCCTATATTCTATCGGTTATTAGCGATTTAGTAGAAAATGATAGAAAATGTGCCATGCGGTCATAAAAGGCCAACGTGTGTATTTTTCCTATCGGTTTGTAAGAAACTTACCGATAGAAGAAGCAGTATGATTTACTCTAGCGGTGATGAACATATTTGCCGTTAGAAGAGATGCATAAGTACTGACGGGAGAATGTTGTGCACCGATAGGACTGGTCGACTTCTACAACTAGACTTATTCTATCGGTACTGTATGCGTCTACCGACAGAATATCTCAAAAATTCATATCGGCAATATGTAGTGTGCCGATAGAACCGTTCGCCTTCTACAAATATTTTTATTCTATCGGTAATTGATTCTTGTACCGTTAGAATATATCAAAAATTGCTTAGAACTGTTCGTCTTCAAATAGTTTTATTCTATCAGTAATGAATGTTTATACCATTAGAATATAGCAAAAATATTTTAGAACTGTTCGCCTTCTACAACTAGTATTATTCTATCGGCAATGTACGTATATACCGACAGAGTATGTACAAAAATTCCTATCGGTAATATGTATTGTGCTGATAGAACCATTCGCCTTCTACAGATGTTTTTATTCTATCAGTAATTTATTTGTATACCGTTAGAAAATATATAAAATTACTAACGGTATGCGGTTTTTGTACCGATAGAACTTATCTAGTACTATAAGTACACGGGTATGTCTCTTTCATTCTCACAGTTCATCTGGGGCTCGTAGTCCTAACCCGTAAGCTCCATGGATGGTCGGCGCACCTCTACAGGCGACCGCTGCACCTCCGCACCTCCATCGACGCCCTCTAGACTTCGGCATCCCAAGCAAGGTACGTAAAATTTCGGCAATATTGTTAGATTATTCTAATCCGATTATGGCAATTATTCTGCAATTTTTGTATTATTCAATTTGATGTGTCTTCTTTTCAATATGATTATGATCTGTGCAGGTCATTGGATGATGCTCATGAGGGGCAACGTATTTCACAGTTCTTCATCGCAGTACGCTGCCTACGTTGGCTTGTTGGCGAAAGAAACGGTGAAGATCACCGTCAAGAGCTGGAAGGACGTGAAGGGCGAGATTTTGTTTGGCTCGGTCGAGAAGATCCTTAAGCCCGGCGTGTTTCTCAAATCAGGGCCTATAGAAAGCATCTTACATTTTTTTGCATGCACCAGCTTGTGGCCAAATGCTTACCTGCTTGGAGAAGAAGAATTGTTGTTATTTGCACAGCCATTCTACACCATCACTACACAGAACAACATCTTGGAAGGCAGGTTCTTTTTGTTAATGGAGTTGAGTTGAGTTGAGTTGATCGAGTTTGAGTCCGAGGAAATCACCAATACAAATGTAAGTCGACGGCAGTTCCAGCTCCTCAGGCGTCTTCGAACTGAACTCCTATGGTTAAGTCCAATGTGGTTCAGACATTTGCTGTTTTGGATGAATGGATTTGTGATGTATCAGGTCTAACTTGTAGTCGGTAGTTGCATTGTCGCAACCTGCAAAGGTTCTCTTTTATGTAAAATGTATGGGCCACTGGGTCCTCGTCGTGATCTGTTGTTAATTTCAGACGTGGATTTTCTAATATACATCAAATGTGTGAATTATTGTATTTGTCTATTGTTGTATATTTGTGTATCATGTATTGCTAATTGGGACATGAACTTGAATGTGTAGGGAGTATTTGTGTATTTAATTGTATTGGTAGATAGGTGTGTATTTGTACTGCTGTTTCAGACATGTACCTGAATTTGTATTGGTGAACTGGCATGTGTATGTTTGTACCTGAATTTGTGAACTGGCATGTGTAATTTCTTTGGCAAGATGAAGTCCCAAGTACCTAAGAAAAGTATTTTTGTGTCTCCTAGTTAATCCAAAAATTACATTTCTTGAAATATTGCTTTATCTTCTAGTTAAGATCTGTTTGATGTAAGATCTGTTTGATGTTACATTGATATGATTCCTTGGATGTGAGAACTGGTGTCATGTGTGTCCCAGTTTGGTACAAGTACCTCCTCTAACGGTAAATACACATATTTACCGATAGAAAACACATATATTTTCTCAGTCATGCATCATCTAACGGTAAATACACATATTTACCGATAGAAAACACATATATTTGCTCAGTCATGCATCATCTAACGGTAAATGCACATATTTACTGATAAGAAAACTCATGTTTGTGTGTCATGCATCATCTAACGATTAATACACATATTTACCGATAGAAAAACTCATGTACGTGCTGTGTCATGCATCATCAACGGTCAACACACATATTTACCGATAGAAAACACATATATTTGCTTAGTCATGCATCATCTAACGGTAAATATACATATTTACCGATAGAACAAGACCTGTGATTGCTCAGTAATGTACATTCTCTAACGGTATATGTGTGTTTTTACCGATAGAATATGTGAGCGGCAAATTACCTTAGTCTAACGGTTATTTCATGTATTTACCGTTAGAAAAAGCTCCATTATAAGGAAAACCCCACTCGACCATTGCTGAGCTGCTCTTTAATTTGTTCTGTTGCACTCTGTGTACCTCTGTTTGTGATGAAAAGTTCCACGCTCGCAGCTACACTGCTAGGGTGATTAGCGCAAGCTGGAGAGAAGTTGATTGCGCCCCTCTCTTTAAGGTATGCTTAATTGTCGACACTTATCTCTCTCTCCCTCTAGATCTCCCTCCCTCTCTACTTGCAAGCCAGCTGTATTGTGTAGTTCGAAGTTTGTAGCTCCAAGCCTGAGAGCTAGCTAGCTGGAAATGAGTCATATTTTAGGAGCTAACTAGCTTGTATTGTGTAGTTAGCTAGGTTAATTAGTGTTAATTTCGTCAGGCTAGGGTTCAACACATCTGTTGTAAGAGGTTGTACATGTACATATACATAACTTAATCAGGCAGGTTTCATGCATAGCTGACTCGTTAAATTTTGTTAATTGTAGATGGACAGGAAATATTGGATGTATGGAATAAAACGTACTACTCTTGAATATTTGGATGGTGTGAATGAGTTTATTAAATTTGCTGAGCAACAAAAGGAGAGGAAGGGAGAGAAAAATATGTTCTGTCCTTGTACAGATTGTATGAACTTGAAGAGGTTTAGCAACTCTGATCAAACTAAGAGTCATTGGATTCATCGTGGTTTTAACGCGCGATACACCCGTTGGATATGGCATGGCGAAGATCTTGAGGAAACAAGCACCACTACTACCAATCAGCAGGACTCGGATGTGGATTGCAATAATATAGATGATCATCCGAATTGTGATAATGTTCATTCCGATGTGCACGTAGATGATGATGATGACAATCTAGATGAGATGTTACGTGATGTAGAGGAAGATTACAACAAAAATGACTTCTGTGAATTTGAGAAACTGATTGCTGACTCTGAGAAGCCTCTGTTCCCTGGATGTGCAACATTTACAAAACTGTCTTCTGTGCTGAGATTATATAACTTGAAGGCAGGCAACGGTTGGAGTGATAAGAGTTTCACGGCACTATTAGATTTTCTAGCGGACATGCTTCCAGAGGGAAATGAGTTGCCAAGATCTACTTACCAAGCCAAAAAACTGTTGTGTCCGTTGGGAATGGAAATCGAAAGAATACACGCATGCCCAAATGATTGTGTGTTGTACCGTAACGAGTACTCCAGTTTGCATGTTTGTCCAAGATGCAGCGCATCAAGGTATACGCGTAGGGACCGGATTGACAGTAAACGTCACGAGGTAAAGAAAGGACCTCCGGCGAAAACTGTGTGGTACTTGCCTGTGATACCTAGATTGAAGCGGCTGTTTGTAAATCCGAAAGTCGCGAAGCACTTGCGTTGACATGCTGAAGCCCGGAAACAAGACGAAAAACTGAGACACCCAGCTAATTCTATGCAATGGAGAAACATCAACAGAACATTTGCTGAGGTCGGCGGTGAACTTAGGAATATAAGGTTTGGGCTGAGTACAGATGGTATGAACCCACATGGTAATATGAGCAGTCGGCATAGCACTTGGCCGGTTCTTTTATGTATCTACAATCTTCCTCCTTGGTTATGCATGAAGCGCAAGTACATCATGATGGCGTTACTAATCTTAGGACTCAGACAACCCGGAAATGATATTGACGTGTTTCTAGCGCCTTTAATCGAGGACTTACAGAAATTGTGGAGCGAGGGGGTGCAGGTGTGGGATGTATACAAGAAAGAGAATTTCATCTTGCGGGCCCTGATATTTTGCACCATAAATGATTTTCCGGCCTACGGCAATTTGTCGGGGTATAGTACGAAAGGAGCCAAGGCTTGCCCTATTTGCCTAGATGAAACTGAGAGTATGTGGCTGCGAAACTGCTGGAAAACAGTGTACATGGGTCACCGCAGGTTTCTTCCAGTGCATCACACGTACCGTAAGAAGAGGAAATCATTTAACGGGAAGCCTGAGAAGAGATCAGCTCAAGTGTTTCTGACCGGTAAGGAGATTTACTCGCACGTGAAGGACATCAAAGCTGAGTTCGGTAAGCATTCTAAACCTCGAGAAAAAAATGTTTGGAAGAAGAGATCGATTCTTTGGGATCTACCGTACTGGGAGCACTTACAAGTTCGACATTGCATTGACATCATGCATGTAGAGAAAAATTTCTGTGACAGTTTGATTGATTTTTTGTTGAACATTCCGGGAAAGACAAAGGATGGTGTGAAAGCTCGTCGTGACATGGTGGAAATGGGGATAAGGACTGAGCTTGCACCTTTAGAGAATGGAAAGCGTACATACCTCTCCCCAGCCTGCTATACGTTGTCCAAGAGCGAAAAAACAGAACTCTTGTAGCTTCTAGGCCCCTATAGAGTGTTTTAATAATTAATGACAACTACAAATGCTATACTAATGTTACCTGCCTAGTTGTGTCAAGAAGATACTTAAAAGACAGGTTAATGAAAGGCAAAGAAAGAGCCTCAGGATGAAGAAAGGGCGCATTGATCAAAAAGGCACAGGTACGGAATAGGGTCTTTTCCTTTTTACCGGTCTAAGGTGATTAGAGAAGAATTTTGACCGGATTTTAGGATAGTTGCCGTACTATTAAGAGGAGCATGTGGTGTATCACAGAATACTTCATCTATGTGCCACAAGTCATAAAACCAACTTGCATTGTATACTAGAAGGTCATATACTTTGAAAATGCTTGTTTCAGCTCAATTCTGCTCAGCACTGTCTCAGTCAGTCTGACCATATGTTGGACCGGTCTGACCGAATTCACGGACTGACCGATTAGAATTCTCGGACTGACCGACGTTATGTCTTAGTGTTGAATATACCTTTATAAGGTCGGTCTGTCCGTAGTTTAAACCTAAGTCAGTCTCCTGGAACTTCATGAACTATCTTTCTGTTGTTGTGAGCTATTACGGTCTGACCGTTTTATTAGACCGGTCTGACCGCGAAATCGGTCTGACCGTGTTTTTGAACTACGGTCTGACCGTATGGCCGGTCTGTCCGTATATATCGGCCTGACCTTATAAGGTGTCCAGAAACTAGGTCGTCTCTAGACAGTTTCACGGTCTGACCGAAATAGGCTCCGGTCTGACCGTATGTGTGCCTGACAAGGGCAGTTGAGCATTTATTGCGTCTGTTTAATGCCGTTGCAATTGCGGCGGTCTGACCGAGCTTGTGCCTACGGTCTGACCACCAGGTGATCTTTTTCTCCCAACGGCCTGTAACGGCTATATTAATTGTGGGGGTATATATACTCCCATGCCCGGCCCTGTTCAGAACTCTTGGCATAATTTGAGCATTGTCATCATCCTTGAGAGCTTTAGCACATTTCATACACTCTAGGGTTCAAATTCTCGAATTTGTGAGAGTGTGCATTTGAGATCTTCTAGTGCATTGCATCTAGATCATTAAATCATCCTCGTGGCACTAGAAGAAGGCTAAGTGATCATCACCGGCTTGTTACTCTTGGAGTTTGCCGGCTCCTAGACGGCTAGGAGAAGGGTTTTGGAGAGCTCTTCAAGGAAGATTGTGAAGAAGCCTCAAAGCGTCTTGTGAAAGGTTGAGCACGCCTTGCCGGAGCGGTAAAGTGCATCCTTAGTGAAATCGAGGTTTGGATAACTCATCACACTAGTCCGACTCAAGATCTAGGTCGCTTCTCGAGAGAAGGTTGACTAGATAGAGGAGCGGTTAGAGATTTGAGTTTTGCCTCAACGTGGATTAGGGGTGATCGGCAAATCACCGAGACCACGAGATATATCCTTGTGTTGGAATTGTGCTTTGTTCATATTGTGTTATTTATTTGCTCTCATTATCTATAAATTGTTTGATTAATTGCTAAATTGTTAAAATCGCCTATTCACCCCCCTCTAATCGATATCCTAGATCCCTTTCAATTGGTATCAGAGCAAGGACTCCTTTTTAGTAGATTTAACCATCCCGGAGTAGGATAAAGATGGCTAGTGAGGGTCGGATCAATATTGGCAAACCACCACTCTTTGATGGATCTAACTATACTTATTGGAAAACTAGAATGATGGTTTATCTTAAAGCCATGGGTGGAAAGATTTGGAAAGTGGTGGATGAGGGTGTTGCAATTCTTGATGATGATGATATGACCAACCTAGATAGAGATAATGCCTTAGCCAATGCTCAAGCCATGAATGTTCTTTATAGTGATCTAAATCTAGGTGAATTTAATAGAATTTGTAAACTTGAAACGGCCCATGATATTTGGAGAAATCTTATGGATATTCATGAAGGAACCTCGATGGTCAAGGATGCTAAATTATTTATCCATAAGGGCCAATTTGAAAAGTTTGCTTTGTTGCCCAATGAAGATGTATCGGAGATGTTTAACCGTTTAAATAACATTGTAAATGAGTTAAAAGGGCTTGGTATGGATGTCACAAATGTGGAATTTTGTCATAAGTTTCTTAGAGCTTTACCTTCAAAATATGACACAATTGTAACTTACTTGTGCGTTCAAACTTGAAGAGTGTGACTCCGTTGGAAGTCTTAAGTGAGATTCTCACTCATGACATATTCAAGAAATCTCAAGAAGAAGTGAAAGATGAGGCTTCCGACTCCAAGAAGAAGAACATAGCACTAAAAGCTCAAGCTTCCAAAAGGGAAGACAATGAAGAAGAAAGCGATGAGAGAGACACCGATGAGGAAATGGCTCTCTTTGTGATAAGGTTCAAGCGGTTCATGAAGAAGAGATATCAAGGAAAGTCCTTCAAGAAAGGACAATCATCCAAGAGGAACCCATTTGAAGAGATAAGATGCTTTGATTGCGGTGAAAAGGGTCACATCTCCACACAATGCAAAAATAAGGAAGAAGAAAAATCAATGAAGAAGAAGAAGTACGAAAAAGAAGGAGAAAGCAAGAAGAAGGTTTTCAAGAAATATTATAAGAAGAAGAAGGATGGACAAGCTTTCTTCATTGAATGAGATTCGGATGCTTCAAGTTCCGATTCTGATGATGAAGATGAAGCATCACCCAAAGGACTCGCCGGGGTAGCTATCAAGGAAGCTCCATCTCTATTCTCCACTCCTCATTGCCTCATGGCTAAAGGAGAATCGAAGGTATCATGTGACGAAGATGAATACACTTATGATGACCTAGTTGAGATGATTACCGGTTTTGATGACTATATGAGTAAAGAGAAAGAAAAATTCAAGGAATTGAAGAAGAGATACAAAACTCTTCAAAATTCCTATGAGGAGCTAAACACATCTCATGAGAGTCTCAAGGAAACTCATGAGATGCTTAAGGAAGCTCATGACTCACTACTTACTCATAAAGCCAACAAAACGGGTAATGAGATAGGCATCACTTGTAATATTTTGAATGACTTGCCCATGATGTCTACTTCTAGCATATCTACTTCTTGTGAAGATTTAATTGAATCCCCATCTAGACCTAAAATTGATGATAATGTGCTTAGTCTTGAAAACAATGAACTTAAGGACAAAATTGAAAAACTAACCAATGACATAGCTAAATGCTATGTAGGAGAATCAAAATTAAGACATCTTCTAGATAGTCAAAGGTTTTCCTTAAGAAAAGAAGGACTAGGCTACATTCCTAAAAAGGGAAAACATGCTTTTGTCCCATCTAAAACCGTTTTTGTAAAAGAAAAGGGACATTGCAACAAATGTAAAAGTTTATGTCACATTGAAAAGAATTGCCATGCTAGCAAAATTAATTCATCTCTTGTATTCAATTCTTGCTATGTTTTAAAGAAAATGAACAATGGCGATATTAAAGCCAAATTTGTTGGAACCCCAATCATTGGTGCCAAAAAGAAAGCCATTTGGGTCCCAAAATCCTTGGTAACTAACCTCCAAGGACCCAAAAAGATTTGGGTACCTAAAAGGACCTAACCTTGTTTTGTAGGTAAATTACAAGGCGGGAGGACAACATTGGGTGCTCGATAGTGGATGCACTCAACATATGACCGGTAATCATAACATGTTCTCCTCACTAAATAACAAAGGTGCGGAATATGACAAGATCACGTTTGGAGACAATAGCAAAGGAAAGGTAAAAGGTTTAGGTAAAATTGCCATCTCAAACGACCTCTCCATATCAAATGTATTGCTTGTTGAATCTCTAAACTTCAACCTCTTATCTGTAGCTCAACTTTGTGATCTTGGATTCATATGTGCATTTTATCCAAAAGAGGTGATTATCACTAGTATTGATGATAATAGGTTGATTTTCAAAGGTTTTAGACATGGCAACCTCTATTTAGTTGATTTCAATTCAAATGATACTAATCTTGGTACATACTTGTTTACAAAATCTTCTAAAGGTTGGCTATGGCATAGAAGGCTTAGGCATGTTGGAATGAAACAACTAAATAGACTAGTTAAACATTATTTAGTTGTTGGATTAAAATATGTAAAGTTTGAAAAAGATAAATTATGTAGTGCTTGCCAAGCCGGAAAACAAGTTGCAAACTCACATCCAACTAAAAGTACAATGTCAACTTCTAGTCCACTTGAATTATTGCATATGGATTTATTTGGACCAACTACTTTTGTGAGCATTGGTGGCAATAGTTATTGCCTTGTCGTTGTAGATGATTTTTCTAGATATACATGGATATTCTTTTTACATGATAAGTCAATTGTGTTTAACACTTTCAAAAGCTTTGCTCAAAGGGCCGAAAATGAATTTAGCTTCAAGATCAAGAAAGTGAGAAGTGACAATGGCTCCGAATTCAAGAATACCAAGGTTGAAAATTGGTGTGATGATAAAGGTATCAAACATGAGTTTTCGGCCAAGTATACACCGGAGCAAAATGGAGTAGTCGAACGAAAGAACCGGACATTGATAGATATGGCAAGGTCTATGCTTTCAGAGTACAATGTTTCGGACACCTTTTGGGCCGAAGCAATCAACACCGCGTGCCATGCATCAAATCGTCTTTATTGTCATCGACTACTAAAGAAAACTCCTTATGAGCTTCTCATTGGAAGGAAGCCAAACATTTCCTACTTCCGTGTGTTTGGATGTAAGTGCTATATCTTGCGGAAAGGTACACGCTTATCTAAGTTTCAAAGTAAATGTGATGTAGGATTTTTGTTAGGATACTCATCAAATAGCAAAGCATATCGTGTCTACAACCAAAACTCCGGTTTGGTTGAGGAGACACATGATGTTGAATTTGATGAGACTAACGGCTCTCAAGAGGAGCAAGACAATTTGGATGATGTAGGTAATGAAGGGTTGAGAGTGGCAATGAAGAACATGACCATTGGGGATTCAACGCATGAAGACGGCTGGTGACAATTCCAGGGCGAGGACGAGGCGTCTTCCCGAGGAGAAGCAAGCCGCAGATATTACCATCGCTGGCTGCGGTTTGAGTATGAACGATACCATAGCGAAGCTGAGGGAGGTCGCAGGCCTTCTCGACGCGGTAGTAGTTGATTCTAGGGACAACTTGTCGCTAGAGGAGTCCTGCGTCCTGGCTGCAAGTCAAACTGACTCTATTCTACATGCAGCCAGGGCTAAGACCACCCCTTGACCTAGCATTTTGGGTTTTATTTTTTTATAAGTGATAAAACAACAATGAATGAACAATTTCTTTTTATGTCAATTTTTCAATTTATGGCTATCTTCCCTCTTTCTTTATCATTTTGCAGCTTTCAAGCATGGTCTGTTTGATGTTAAATTGTGTGTACCTTTTCATTTTCTGATTGTATTTTGTTATTTTTACCGATAGAAAAATGGCACCCAATACTATAATCTCAGGCACTTAATTAAAAAAAATTTCTGGGGAAAATTGGTTTCACGGGATTATATTGTTTATACCGATAGAAAAGGCATCCACTACTTCAAATATTTTTTCGGGAAATTTACTTGTTCTATCGGTATTATTTTGTTGTACCGATAGAAACGGACATAATTCTATCGGTATTATTTTGTTTTACCGATAGAAAAGGTCATCCACTACTTTATTACTCGTATACGGCCCTTGAGTTTCCCTCCAGTCGAACAGTTCCAACTTATAGCACTGCGTCTCTTCGAGAGCGAAGAAAACCACAACCTCCGCCGTGACCACTCACTTCCTCTCTCCCACACGACGATCGCCGGTTGGACACTGGTTCGCCACTGCCACCGGTTCTTATTTTCGTCCTTCGCCGGCCGCCGCTGCGTTCTACACCGCCTCTCCATCACCACAACTGATCGCCGTAAATACCCTAATTCGTCGTTCTATTTCTAGCATCTTCCTTATTTGATCCTAGTGTTCTGTACGTACTAATTCTTCGAGTTTTGCAATTACACTAGGGTTCCCTATTGTGTTGGATTATGTACATTCCGTAGGCAATGTTGATTTAAATTAGGGTTGACATAATATGTTCCAGTGCTGTAATGAACCTATTTTGAGATTTTAACTTATCTATACTGCTGTATGTATGATCAATTGTATCCAACTGCCATGTAATGCACATTATATGTTGGAGGTGTTCTTACACATATTCTATCAGTATCTCCTGTATTTACCGATAGAAAAAATTTGTCTACTCTATCGGCAGCTCATGTGTTTACCGATAGAAAATATTTCTGAACAAGTATTAAAACTTTGGATCTGGAAGGACATGAGCCATGCAATGTACTACTTTGGTTGGGAATTTTTACTCACTTGGTATGAATATATGGCAATGTGGATGGGTCTTCGATGTATATGTTTCAAATGCATATACATGACTTTTCCCAAACTAATAGATGTGATGAAGTCCTGATGACTTGCATACAGGTAATGCTAAAGATAACCAAGAGAGGGTGCTATAAACCATATTATTCCTTTTTTGGTTGTGACCTACTTTCTATGCTACTTCAATATCTTTATATTCCATTAGCATTAGGTTTGTCAAATTATGCACAGTGGCACTTAGATGCTTTTGTGCATATTTACGTGTGAAATAATAATGCTGGCCCATGAATATTAGTATAGCAAATCATGAAGAATGTTATGTGATGACAGTGAATGGTGGCTTATCAACAAAATTCCATATATAGAGAACATTGTTATGTTCTATCGGTATCTCACGTGTTTGCCGATAGAAAAATTGTTATGCTCTATCGGCAGCTCATGTGTTTACCGATAGAAAACATTGTTATGTGTGAAATAATAATGCTGGCCCATGAATATTAGCTTAGAAAATCATGGAGAATGTTAACTTAAACCAAGATTATGTGATGCCAGTGAATGGCGGCTTATCAACAATATTCCAGAACAATATGTTATATCGGTATCTCGTATCTTTGCCGATGGAAAACATTGTTATGGTCTATCGGCAGCTCATGTGTTTACCGATAGAAAATATTTCTGAACAGTTCATGAAGTAATTTATGCATGTATTTCTTTTAGTATTATTTTCTTCAGACATCCCTTTTGCAGCCCTAATTAGTCTCCAGTCCTGGGCTGAGTTATGGAACTCCAAGAAGAATTGATTGCCATATGTTGCCTGCTTCCTATATGAAAATGTGTAGACGAAAACGCTGAGAAATAGAATCTTATCTTCTATTGCATGGTAGCTTTTGTGTTTACCGATGGAAAAAATATTTAAAATAGGTCCTTTTGCTTTGTAAAATGATTTGGTTTGTGTTTCCATTAAATTTTTGATGGTTTGTTGATGGTTTTGTAGGGAAAGACATGTCGTTTTCATCGGATGGTACTAGTGGTTCGACTAGGGCCAACCCCAACGTAACTGAAGATACAGCTGTTACATCCCAGCGCAAGAGGGTGGGGCGAGGCGTGACGACGTTGGGCCGTTTGGCCAAACGCACGGATCTTTCTTGTGAGTTCAACCAATTTGGGAGGCCAATTGGAAAGAATGCTGGGAAGTACGCGGCCTACGTTGGGCTGTTGGCGAAAGAAAGGGTGAAGATCACCGTCCAGAGCTGGAAGGACGTGACGGCGGATGAGAGGGATAGGTTGTGGGCGGAAGTGAAGGTTAAATTAACTGAAATTGCTGAACTCCTTCGTAATCACGTTCTCTTGGCTTATACTAAAGTTTAACTAACTCGTGATTAATTGTATGCATTTTTTGAAAACAGGCTAAGTGGAACATCCCCGACGATACACCTAGGACGGCCTGCTTGAAGGACATGAACGGAACATGGAAAACCTTTAAGAGCTGGCTCGTCAGTAACTTCCGCTGCGGGGAAATCTCCTTGCGAGAAGTACCCCTTCATATCGGAGGAGGTATGGAAGGAATTCACCAAGCAAAAGGGGACTGAGGAGTTCAAGGCCCTTAGCGAGAAGAATAGGGCGATCCAGAAGAGGAACGACCACCCGCATCGGCTCGGATCCCGGGGCTATGCGGGGAAGGAGGAGCAGTGGAAGAAGGAAGACGAGCAAAATCCTGTCATCGACACCCCTGAGTTGCCGCTCTCCGAGATCCAGGATGAGAGGTGCAAGTGAGGGGGAGGGGGTCCGTGTCGTCCACGGGGTCTGTGCAGTTCGCAACCCCTGGGGACGTCGACGTTGTGAGGCGAATGGTAAGTTGGCTAACCTCGTAAACTATGTGCGCACAAGTTTATATAAGGAAATTTGTCTCACAAGGTACCTTTAAATGTAACATATCTCTTTTGAGAAGGAGGCAGTGGAGGGATTGTATACCCCACAGAGGGAGAACGATATCCTCACCCGGGCTCTAGGAAAGAAGGAGCATCCTGGGCGGACACGGGCCGTGGGAGCCATTGTGTCGTGGAAGGCCGGTTTCGCAGATCCGGCTCCACCAAGGAAGAAGGCCCGCTCCTGGAAGGAAAAGGAAACGGAGCTCTCCGATAAGATACGGGCTGAGGTACAGGCGGAGATACGGGCTAAGGTGCAGTCTGAGGTCGCACAAATGAGGGAAGAGTTTGCACGGTTGAGAGATGCATTGCTGGCCAAGAGTGCAAATGCGGATCCCCAGGGCGACGGTACCCCGCGGGGTCGAATAAGCAGTTGCGCTTCGAAGGTCCTCGCGGATCCAGTGGATCTACTTGAGGTACTGCAAGCCTTCATCTGTGCACTTAAGTTGATGCCACTCCCATTCTGTTAGAGTTGTTTCGCTAACCTGTTTTAATATTTACAAATTTACAAAAGCCGGAGGGTTGCATCCTACTAAATCACCTAGGCGACAGGCAAGAAGTGGTTGGACACGGCTTCGTATATCCGTCTGGGCCGGATGTCCGGGTCCACTGCGTACCTCTGCCGTTGGGGTTTGCAAAGGTACAGGTGGACATGGCCATGCTGGGCTACAATGATTCTCCGTTGGCAGTCCCAACAGAGGAACTGCAGACACTTGCTGAGGTAGTGGACTCCTACGTACAGTGGCCCAAGAAGTGTCTTCTAATACAACCGGTAAATCCTACACATTTTAGATTACATCCTACTCAGTACACTCAACTTGCAAAATCTAACATACGTGCTCATTAATTGAAGTGGCCTACCGCCGGGCTACCAGGGGACTGCTCCCCCAACTCCGGGCATGAGGCCTGATCTCATGCGAACCTGGACACATCAAAGATGGCCTCGACCCCACCCAGTGCATCCACGCCTTCACCTCGGAAGAAAGCCGCCATCACCTCGCCCTTGCCTTCGAAGGTACGCGCTCAGTCCTAGGCAAAAGGCAAGGGCAAAGGCAAGGGAAAAGGGCGACAGAGACAGCCGGAGAGGTTCAAGAACGGGTTCCCACTCATGTCGGAGGCAGCTTTGCACAAATTGGATTGATCAACCAGAGACCTCCACGAGTGGTACCTACACCAAGCTCGGCGCAATCTGAACTTCTTAGTTCCCTACAGGCCTGGGCAGTTCCACCGTGAGCCCGGGAGTATATCCGTGGCACACGACGATTGTTCGACCTCTACAACTGGCGGGAGCTCGATATGTCCATCATACAGATTGGAGTCCTGTGAGTTTGCTGATGCTATGTATTACTGTTTTCTAACTCTGTTTGCTAACTCTGCATTGTTATAGTTCATTTGAAATGCAGTAACTTTCTGTGCAATACTAATGTTGTCCTTTGCATGCAGGTGCATGTACAAGCTAGCATCGGAGGCTACGTGTGACAAGGTGGGTTTCCTTGACCCAGAGAAAATAAGCCTCACGATGCTAGAGCATGATGCCGCGCACGCTGAGCAGTACATATCCAAGGCGCTGATGGTGCAGCAAGACAGGGAGTTCATTCTGGTGCCGTACCACCAAAGGTTAGTGCATTTCGTACTAATTTAACTCAATCTTGTATGTTACACCTGAGATATACTTTGAGCTAGCGGTCCTCTTTTACGTACAATGCAGGGGCCACTGGATCCTCATCGTGATCTGTCCGCCGAGGAACGAGGTGTAGTACCTCTATTCGATGTGTGACAGATTATCGATCGAATATGTGGTCAAGGGGAATATGGAGGCGTAAGTAACTTATATGTTTGATTTAAATTTTGACCTCACTAGCTAATGATAATACATTAACCGGCAATACTAACTGAAATGCAGGGCTTTTGATAAATATGTGTCCGCTGGAGGGAGGCATGCCGCACCGCAGGGCTCCCTACTAGCTTGGAAAGAATATGAGGTACTCACGAGACTTTTTGTTTATGCTTAATTAGTTTATGGAAACAATAGCTAACATGTCTTCGCATATGCAATTATCTCAGTGCCATCAGCAGCCGCAATCGTGGGAATGCGGGTTTTATGTGCTGCGCTACATGTACGACCTAGTTCAGACAAACTTTGCCCAATTCCCCCAAGTAAGCATCGATAGCTAACTCAAATTTAAAAATTGGGTGTCACGTTCTAAATTAGGAAGTTAGTTACTCAGTATTCACACATGCTTGCAGATCTCCATGTCGAAAGACCAATACGAAAATGCAAAGATTAGAGATCTTCGACAAATCTGGGCTCAATATGTCATGGAAGAAGTTGCGCCCAACCATCCGACGTGACAATTTTCTCTTTTTCGTGTACTCTGTACATAGACTGTTTATATACATGTGAATAAATGTCCACATTGGATTGCAATTTGTATTTGTCCATATATATGTGAATAAATGTGAATAACTGTCTAATGTGTCAATCTGTTCTGTGAATTTACCCTTCTTTGCACCTGTACTGTATTGTGTATCCAATCTATACTATATTGCATTTGTACTGTATATGTGAATGTACTGTATTGTGTATGTAAATAACGTACTGTATATGTGAATGTTCTATCGGTAAATTCATTCACAACTGAGAGACTACTACCACTTTTCTATTGGTAAACTCATCCACAACCGAGAGACTACTGTCGTTTTTTCTATCGGTACACTCCAAATTAACCGTTAGAAGAGTGTGACTTTTCCTGCCGGTGAACTCACACACAACCGAGAGACTACTACCACTTTTTCTATCGGTAAACTCATCTACAACCGAGAGACTACTACCACTTTTTCTATCGGTAAACTCATCTACAACCGAGTGACTACTGTCGTTTTTCCTATCGGTAAACTCGAAATTAACCATTAGAAGAGTGTGACTTTTCCTACCGGTGAACTCACACACAACCGAGAGACTACTGTCGTTTTTTCTATCGGTACACTCTAAATTAACCGTTAGAAGAGTGTGACTTTTCCTGCCGGTGAACTCATACACAACCGAGAGAGTACAATCGTTTTTTCTATCGGTAAACTCATTTCCAACTGAGAGAGTACTAAGCTTTTTTCTGTCGGTAAACTTGTAATTAACCATTAGAATAGTGGTACTTTCCCTGCTGCTAAACGTCAGACTACGACGGGTTTTCTATCGATACACTCCTAAGATGCCGATAGAATAGTGAAGTTCTTCTATCGGTTATTTACCGATAGAAAATGTTCTGTCTTGTTCTATCGTGTCTATCTCTATCGGTACAAAAACCGATAGTAGAAGGGTGTTTTTACCGATAGAAGAAAGCTTTTCTGTACTAGTGTTAATCTGGTGATTAAGTACAAGAAGGGCGTACACAACAAATTGGCGGACATGTTGTCGCAACCACCATTTACGACCCTCTGTTTATCAGCGTTCATGCAGATCGAGCCCTCATGACATGATGACTATGCCAATATGTACAGTGAAGACCCTGATTTTCAAACAGCACTGACTGAGCTTGAAACAGGGAAACCTAAAGAGTTTGTTCGTCGAGAAGGACTCTTGTACAAGGGCAATTTACTTTGCATACCTCGTGGAGCACTTCGACTTCAATGGTTGCGAGAAGTGCACACCTCGAAGATAGCTGGTCACTTTGGGGTTACAAAGACGTTGCAAAATCTTCACCGACATGTGTTATGGCCACGTATGCAGCAATATGTGGCAAGTTTTGTTCGAGATTGTGGTCTCTGCAGCATCTCGAAATCGGCAAACCAAAAATTAGGTTTGTACACTCCTTTGCCAGTTCCATCTCGACCATGGGAGAGCATATCCATGGATTTCTTGGGAGGATCGCCTAAGACCCGATGTGGCAACGACTATCTATTCGTGGTCGTTGATCGGTTCTCCAAAATGATTATTCTTATACCTTGTCAAAAAACTATCACAGGAGCAGAAGCAGCTCGAGTATTCTTTCAAAACGTTTGGACACACTTCGGACTGCCGACTTCTATTGTGTCTGATCGCGATACCCGGTTCCTTAGTCACTTTTGGCGATCGCTCTGGATGATGATGGACACCAAGCTGACGAGGAGTACTGCCTTTCATCCACAAACTGATGGTCAAACCGAGGTGGTAAATCGCACAGTCGTTCATCTCTTGAGAGGATATAACTCGAAGCACCCGAAGACCTGGGATGAAAGCATACCATACCTGCAGTTTGCTTTTAATCGAGCAGTGCATGGTTAGACTGGAAAGTCACCGTTTGAGGTCTGTTTAGGATTTCTACCACAGAGTCTATTTGACATGGAGTTTGTGATCCCTACCTCAGCACAGAATAGTAAAGAAGCATCTGATCAGGATCGAGCACAAAAGTTCTTGAAAGGTATTCAACGACTCCAACATGAAGTTGAACAGAACTTGCTGAAAGCTCAACTCAAGTATAAGGCACGACATGATCGGCACCGAGTTGATGCGCAATTTCAATAAGGTGATATGGTATGGTTACATCTGAGTAAGGAGAGACTTAAAGGTGAAGTTGTCAATGTTGAGCACCTCAAACTCTTTGAGCCTTCAATGCTGGATGATGAGCCAGATACTATAGTACCATCTGTTGAAGACTTGGTCTATCAACGAGACGAACCTCTACGTGAAGTTGTGATTCTGGAGAAGAAGGTGACTACCACCCGCAGTGGCATAAAGGAGACTTTTCGAATCTGTCGGAAAGATCAACGAGCACGTGCGGCAAAGTGGTACACCAGAGAACATGGACAAGCCCAATTTTCACATCTCCAGTTTGATCGAGAGGTCACAACAGGGGTTGGCTCCTTCTCAACAAGGGAGTCATGATCCGGGAGGATCTTCAAGTCCTGATCGCATACGGCTTCGTGACCTTAACCATGTTCGGAATGGTTCCGCGACCATGGATGGGTCAGCGACCATGGATTGGTTCGCAACCATGAAAAGGAATTTGTTCCCTGTTCGGAATTGTAATCCGATCCGAATATATAACTAAGATTATCTGTTTAGGATTAGTTAGTATATAAGTCTAATACATTTAGGTTATTGAGTCTGATACGTACTCATACGATTGGACTATAAATACCTTGTAATAGGTCTAGTTTAGATCATCGAATATTATTACAGTCTTTGATTATATGTCCAGCTTATAGTTCCTTCGACGTAGGCAAGTGTGTCTAACGTTCGACGTGTAAAGCCCTCTTTGAAATAAAGAGTTGTGCAATTACTTTGAGCTGTGTTTTTGATCAACCTTTGGGTTTCGGTGTTTCCGAGTAAGATCCCGTTATTCTGCATATTAGAATCTGAGCGAGTCTAGTGCGAAAACCAAGGCTAGGTCTCAAACGGATCAACTGATCAATTTCTGAAGTCCAGATGTGTATTTCTGAAATACCTGAGGATCGGACAGTGAGATAGCGATGACCATTGCTTGTCGCCGAAACTCCGTCGTATAGTCTTGGACGGTCTGGTCGCGCCGTTGGTACAATCTGTGCCAACATTCCCATCTCTCCTCAAGGTAACCCATCAGATAGAATTCTTATCGCAGAAGTCATTTGAACTGACCCCACGCAAGGTTGTCAGCTTCACCACTGGCGACAAGGGCCTTCCACCAAATCTTGGCGTGGTCCTTCATCTTCAAAGATGCGAACTTCACCTTTTGAGCGCTACTAAACCCTTTTAAGTCAAAGTAGGTATCAAGTTGGTTGATCCAAGAATCCAGTTTCTCAACATCGATCACCCCATCATATATGGGTATATCAATCTTAGCGTTGACCTTAAAAGATCCGACAGCTAAGGATGTGTTGGCGAGGTCGTCGGCCTTGTGGTCACCTTCGTCTTCATCTTCGTCTGCCCTGCGCAAGTCTTCACCAGTCTTCACACCCATAACCTTCCATACTTCAGGAGGTACAATCATGGCCTGCTTCTCAATCCAAGCAAGCACGGTTTCCATGTCGGTGAAGAGCTTAGCCACTTGTTCGGCTAGGTTAGCTTGAACGGAGGTATCGTCAGACATTGTCGGAGACGCAGCTACAGGAACCATAAATTGATCGCCGGAAGTTTTGTAACCCTGGCGAGTCTTCACCATCCACAAGATAGGAAAGTTGCTCTGATACCAACTTGATCCGTTTGAGACCTAGCCTTGGTTTTCGCACTAGGCTCGCCCAGATTCTAATATGCGGAATAATAGGATCTTACTCGGAAATACCAAAACCCAAAGGTTGATCGAAAACACAGCTCAAAATAATTGCACAACTCTTTATTTCAAAGAGAGCTTTACACGTTGAACGTTAGATCGCACTCGCCTATGTCAAGGGAACTATGTGTCTAAGACTTCAATCTAGACTCGATTGTATTCGATGATCTAAACTAGACCTATTACAAGATATTTATAGTCCAATCGTATGAGTACGTATCAGACTCAATAACTTAAACATATTAGACTCATATAACTAACTAATCCTAAACAGATATACTTAGTTATATATATTCGGATCGGATTACACTTCCAAACAGGGAACGAATTCCTTTTCATGGTCGCAAAACCTTTCCGAACACGGTTAAGTCGCGAAACCGTATGCGATCAGGACTTGGTCGCGAAGTCGTATGCGATCAGGACTTGAAGATCCTCCCGGTTCATCCAATGGTAGGTAAGCCTAAAAGCATGCTCACATCCTTCAACGTGATCGTCATCTCCCCCATTGGAAATGAAATGTGTGTGTCTTAGGACGCCATCGATCTACTAAAGCAGTGATCAACGACTTGTCCAGTGTGAGACCATGACTAATCTGCATCATACAGGCAAAAGGTAGTAGACCCGCAGTTGTGAGAACAGGGATGTATCCCGCATGAAGAGGCCAGAACTCCATGGGAGCCCTCAATACAAGTGGCTAAAGGTCTCATCCACGCAACAACAAACGTCCACGATGGGCAACGTCGTACCTACCAGTTCGGCCATATTGAAGACCTCGCAGTCATATGCCCGACGTGTTTTTGTTTACTTTTGAATTTGTCTTTTTTACTTAATTGGTCTAGTCACCAATCATTTTCTTAAGTTTTCACATTTTTTTCTTATTTGGGGTTGCCGTTTTTCTTTTAAATTGTCGCACTTTTTTTAAAAAAAAATTGTATGTAAAAGTTATAAGTAACTTAAGTTGTCACATTTTGTAACTACACAAATTATTTTTTTTCTCATTTTTATTACTATTTTTTCCTAATTTTTTTTCACAGTTTGCAATTTCCTATTATTTTTCTTATTTTGATTCACTGTTTGCAATTTTTAATTAGTAAAAATATTTTCACTTTGTTTTTTATATTTTTAAAAAATACTAAATATTTTTCCTATTTTTTTTCATATTTTGCATATTTACTTATTTCTCTAGTTTTTAAAATATTTCAAAGTCATAAATATTGTGTTACTAAAATACCTAAAATCGTCTCATTTAATATAACTAACATGTTGTAACACCCCAAAAATAGGGCCTGAAAATTTCGCTTTACAAAAATCTGAACCTGAAAAGTTTATTTTTTTTAACTGCAAAACTACTTTTAAGAGTACTCTCTAAGAAGTTTTAACTAAAATATAAAATTAATTTGCAACTAGTTAAAGATATTTTCCTTAAATGTACTTGTGCATATGTGCAAAATCGTGTGTATGTATGCATGTGTACCTATTTCAATAAAACACTATTTTTTGTTTCTTGTAAAATTCCATTTATCATCTAATGATAATTATTTATGAAATCTAAGTGTAAGATTATTTCTTTTAAGTAATAGTTCTACTATGATTCAAAAACTCTAATTAATTATAAACTAAGCCCTAACTTGTAAAATAGCCTACAATACTTCTTTACTTTAAACATACTTTATCAAAAAACTAGATTATTAAGTTATTTCAAAATAATTACAAACTAGTCCAATCTCCTGATTCTCTTAATCGCAGTTCAGTCTCTTCAGACACAGAACCAGCCAAATTCCCCAGATAGCCCAGAATGGTAGTCAAACTGAACAGATAGGACCTCTGACCTATCTTATACTGATTTGTCTTCAGCTGCCAGATCAAACTCATACCCTAAAGCCCATAAACTAAATCCAGTTCTGTTTTAGAAAACTAGAATTCCTAATTACCCTAATTACCCTAATTACCCTTCTTAACCTTTCGGACTTCAGTTCGATTGATTCCAGAGTAGATTTCTTCTGGATTTCTCTGAAATCCTAAATCTTAATAAGCTTGCAGACCAATTCTAAAACCTCTCAGCCAAACAAGTTCATTTGACCACTTTTCACGATTCAGTTCGAATTTCATAATGGATCAGTCCTTTTTAGCTCTCGAAGAATCAAAATAGGCCAAAAACCTTTAAATCACCTCCAAACTCCAATCCAACTGAATGACTATATTCCTTCTACTATTTTATACAAGTTTTCCTTATACAATAAGTTCAGATTCAACCCTGAGACTCAGCTATTCGTGTTTTCAGTTGTTTTGAGTAAAAGTACTATTCACTTTTACCCTAATTCTATTTTCGTTTTCGTCTTCGATTCAATCTCATTTTTACTCTGGATTTCTTTAAACTGCCTCCCGTGTGATCTATTTCTATTGGACTAAATTCAAACTTGTTTCGCAGATCAGTCCTTTTTCCTGATTTTCCAGAAGCCTGAAAAGGCTAAAAACCTCAACTCAGCTCCAAATCCAAATCCGATTCAGAGAATACCTCCCAAATGCTATTCAATACAAAATCTTCTTCTGTGAGGATCTCAAAATCTTATCCTAAATCCCAGAATTTCAGTTTCGACAAAATCTAGATTCTAAATACCTTAATTACCCTATTTTCGTTTTCATTCAAAAGTTGATCAGAAACCCTAAATCTCATCTTATGTCTCTGCCAAACTATTTGTTAAATTAATTGATCTTCAGCAGCAAAATCAAAATCCATCTCTATCTGAGCATTTCACTGAAATTGCAATTTAGTCCAGATAATTTCCTAAGTTGCATTTCAGTCCAATTCCAATTATCCTCAGCATTGCGATCTAGCCCATGGGACTTTTCATATTGCAACCACATTGTAAATCTTGCACAAAACCCCCTCAGATTCTCTGATTTTGCAAATCAGTCCACATTCCACCAATCAGGCGTAGAGCAACGCCACCTGTTCGCCGGAACAGTGAAATCCGCCACCTCAACCCAAAGGTAAGTCGGTTGCATGCTCAGCACACCAGATAAGCCAGCCTTACAACATAATTCAGCACACACACCAATCTTTACTCCTGTTCATCTTCTTCTTCCCCGGCCGCGTGAAGGAGACGAAGCCGCTACGAGCCGCTAACACTCCAGTCAACTCCCCAAGGTGAGAATTTTGCTTCTCTCACTCCCTTCTCTCACCTCGAGCGTCCACACAAGTTCCAGTGAACCACGGCGCCGGAATTTCCCATTTTGGTTGCCGCCGGCCGCCGCCCCTGTTCCCCTATCGGACCCTCCTTCGGTCCTTAAATCGAGTCGAGCTGGTAGGATGAAATGACCATTCCGAACCTAGGAACAATCCCCTCCAAGAGAATTCCCGAGAAACCCAGCCGTTTGATGAATCCAACATTGTCCTGTTTCACGGTGTTATGCCACCGTCGCCAGCCCCGTCCGGCAAACCCCTGGCTAAATTGACTACACTCTTAGCCTCCTTACATCTCTCTCTCACACCCGTAGCAAGCAATTGAATTCCAAGACACCACAACACAAACGCCCAAATGCCCTCTTCTTCGCCTCCGGTCGCGTCACCGATAGCCCTACGGCGCCGCCGATCTTCGATCCGGCGCGTCTACACCGAACTAGAATCTAGATGAGTCTCCTTGTAGCAACCCCTCTCCACTTTGTTGTCAAAATCAACCCAGCAATGGTGAGCATCTGCTTTACCAATTTGGCCGCCGTGGAACTTGTCTCCGGCCGCCGTTACTTCGCCGCAGGCCAAAGAATCAGCTTGGGCACGTGAAGAATAATGCTGTGCAAGTCCTAGACACCCCAGATCCCCGTGCCAAGGCCCCAGTGGAAAAATCATCCTTTACCCGTGATCCACCGTGCCGCCGCCGTGCTGCGCCGTCACCGCCGGCCATTCTCGACGACGCCACCTTGTCCTCCGGCCACGCCTCGCTAAAGCAAACATAGTTGCCAACTACGACGTCTCTTCAAACCCACTAGAACACTCCCAATTTGCATGCCAACGTCTGTGCCAAAACAGTGCATTGTGCCGTGTCGCCACTGCACTTCCTCATCGCCGTTCATCACCGTCCGGCCATCTCAGTTCCTGAAACCACCACCATTAGATTCCTGTTGTCCTCGCCTACCTCTTAGACATAGTTGGCGAAGAAAGGCTCAAGCAAATCGATAAAATACTCAAAACCCTAGAAATTGGCAGTAGCCAGACATTCAATTCACTGTGTCCAGGGATGTTTTTGCAAAATCCTTGACTTTCTGGACCTTCCTGTGAAAACCAATTTGTCAAATAGCTACTTACTGCATTATGCACCTAAAGCTTGAATCAAATCCCATTTTGCCCACTGGAAACCTCCTAAAACATGTCAATGCCATTCTTGGACATTACCATCCCTTGTTAGTTCATGCCAAATCAGTGTCAGCCAGTGGCATTAGCCCAATTAAGCTACTTTCATGCATGAAAAATGAAATATATTTTGTCTACCAAGTTCATAATCTCATGTTCTACATTTTCTTCAATTATAGTATCGCGAGAAAACTCCATCTTGACCTATTTTCATCTATGTCGTCCGTTGATGTCCAAACGTCGCCACGTTCGCGTCCAATCTAGAAATCAACTTTGCCCTAGTATTTTGACCATCCAACTAAGGCCCCAGACATGTTCTACTTGTTTATCGACCCCAACCTCGAAGAAAACCCTAGTAGGTCAACCTATGCCTTATTAGTTCACATTCAATGCCATTCTCATCGACATGCCTATGTCGTTTGCAACCTTAGGAACCTCAGATTGAAAATCCATTCGCGTTGCTTTGTCCACCTTGTCTTCAACCTCACATATATAATCTGATCGTCGATCCAAACCCCAAATAAAGTTTCCTTGTTCTCTAAGTCAATCCAGCTTAGACCAAACTTATCAATTCCCTTTCGACCATTCTTTAATCTTATCTCCGTATTCGACCACTTGAACCCTATCAAACCTAAATATATATTTATATAAACAAATATACTAATTATTATTTTTGCTTGCTTATTGATTGACATCGAACTAGATACCAAGTGAGGCGAGCACAAGAACGTCAATACCCTGGTAGCTCCTTCAACTGGATTTTACAAAAGCAAAGCAAGTATTATTCTTGACCATATCGAACATGTTTGGTTAATTTTATGTTGTTATCCCCTATTTGATAATCTATATAGTTTTACCATCTTGCATCAAAAAGAATAAAGGTTGGTCTGATGAAGGTGTTGTAAATGGATTTGGGTAATCCTGATGAAAGTGTTGAGAATGGAAGTTGAATAACTTGATGAAAATGTTATATATGGAATTGAGTAATCTTGAGGAGAGCCGAAGGAGGGCTCGAATCTTGTATTAAAGTATATTTATAAAGTTAAGGACACAACCAACTGTCATTTCTACCTAGCGCCGTAATACCCGT